>CM045451.1:3780140-4267209 GCA_024666655.1 Dascyllus trimaculatus
ACTTCATGTGGCATCAATATTTCACATGGGGCCTTTATATGTTTTGTTCAGTGTAGGCTGCCATTCCCTCAGTCCATCAGTCCCTGAGTCTTTCATTTATAACAGGATGTTGGGGGTTGATGTTTGTACTGTTTTAGAGCATTTCTATTTCTTTTATCAGTATCTAAATTGTCCTTTTTAGAGTCTTAAATGAAGCTAGAACTGGTCAGAATAATGCTGATGTTCCTATATATCATCTGAGGAGTCCCACCTCCAGCTCTGCTCTCTGCTCCGGGGTCATGACCTCCAGCGCCGTCACCACCAGCCAGCTGCACTTGTTGTCCTGGATGTCGGTTCCGATCTTTCCGGTCACGGCCGGGTCTCCATAGCAGTCCAGGTAGTCGTCCTGAGCAGGAAACACGGCGGAGAATTCAACAAAAAAAAACCTCAGGAACAACAGGGATGTGACGACCGGTGAGAGTAAGGACCTGTATCTGGAAGAACTCCCCCATCTCCAGGAGGATGTGTTTGGCGTTGTTGTGTTCGTCTTCGCTGCTGATTCCTGCCTGCAGAAAGGAAAGTACAACAGTTATGAGACGCATCACTGCTGTTTCAGCCTCTTTAAATTAACTCCCAGTATGTTTTTGGCTAGATTTTAGTACTGAAATTGGGCTGGGTTTCTTCTAAAACCACACTTTAATCAGAAAAGCTTTTCCTGATTTTTATTTCTTTTAATTTTGCTTGTTGAGTTTTTATTCATGATTTAAGAAAATGTCTAAAAAAAAAAAAAAGCAAGAACTGTTAACATGTAGATTTCTGGATCAGAATGGGAGCAAAAATAAATTAAAAATGTACAAAAAAATGAATAAACTGCTCTAAGACAACGAAAATAAATAAAATGTCAGAAAAAATATGTAAATTAAATATAAAAAATATTAATAAAATCCTGAAAATGAAATGACGTCTCAAAAATGCTAAATAAAAATATGAATATTAGATAAAATGCCAAAAATAAAATGCCTAAAAAGAATGAAATATGGCAAAAAATAAATAAATTTAAATGCCCCAACAAATAATATAAATAAAATATTAAGAAAATCCTAAAAATGAAATAATGTCTTTAAAATGACAAAAATAAAATACAGAAAAAGAATGAACTGACAAAAAAATAAAAAATTTAAAATTTAAATGTCCAAAACCATGAATAAAATATCCCAAAAAATACAAGAAAATGAAAAAAATTATTAACATAATGCTTAATAATGTTAATAAAATTTCCAAAATATATAAAAGCTGCTGAAGTGTAGATTTCTGAATCAGAATAAGAGCAAAAAATTAAAAAATGTCCAAAAACATGAATAAAATGTCCCAAAAATGCAAGAAAATAAATAAAATGTATGAAAAAGACAAAAAATATAAATAAAAAGTGTAATAAAATCCTAAAAATGAAATGAAGTCTCAAAAATGACAAAAATAAAATGCCGAAAAAGAATGAAATATGACAAAAAAAAATAAAGAAATAAAAAATTTAAATGTACCAAAACATGAATAAAAATGTCCCAAAAACACAAGAAAATGAATAAAAAACATAAAAAATATTAAGAAAACCCTAAAAATGAAATAACGTCTTTAATATGACAAAAAATAAAAATGTCAGAAATTAAATATGGCAGAAATTATTATCAAAAGGTTTAAAGATGGTAATAAAATGCTGAAGTGAAGAAAATAACCTTTAATTCTGTAATTAAAATCTGCAGACGCAAACAGAAGAAGTGGTAAAATAAACCCTGAATCTGATGTTTTTATGACTCTTTAATTACTTTAATTAAGTAAAGTGCCTCCATAAATAAAGATTACTGCTCTGTTATTAATGACTCCACTGCTTTCCCTGCATAGATTGCATCAGCTGATCGTCTTCTAACCTTCCCACAAGGACAACCTTCGATTCACCTTCACGCTTCAGCGTCCTCTAAAACACAAACACTCACCATGTACATCGCCGCCGCCACCGGGAGGTAAAACGAGTAAAAGGCCGTCTTGTATTTGACGATAGCTTTATACCTGAAAGACAGGAAGATGAATAAATATCTGTTACAGCCAAAAACCCTCTGATTCTCCATTTCAAACTGTCCCCCCGTCTTTCTACCTCTGCATGGTGAATCTGTTGAGGTCGATGTGACCAGGAGGAGCCGTGATCAAGTCCAGAGTCTGACCGAGTTCTGTCTGGTAGGCCGTCTGAAACACACACAGGTGAGATAAAAAGCTCAGGTGTTGGTGCTAAAACTGAAAGCAAGGGCAGGCGTCAGGAGCGTCGCTTCACTCTGGAGAATTCTCTGCATCGGTTTGTGGTGGAAACGTCTTTATTTATGTCTAGAAAATTCAAAATACAATGAAATATAACGTAGCTCGGCTCTCAGACGTTCCTGATTGATGCATAAACTGGTGTTTTAGCATGTTTGTTTTCTTTCTGGTGTTTTTCATGCATTAAAATAGACTCTATACTGTAAAAAATACACTTTTAAAACAGAATACTTGCACTTATTCCAAGCAGAAACAGCTACACTGGATTTTTATTGTGGATATTTACAATTTAATTCGTCACAAAGGAACATTTTTCAGGAAAAATGGCGTCTTTTTTGCAGTTTAAGTGTTTCTGCAGCTGAATTCTGACGAGTTTTAATTCCAGTTTCAGATTTTTTTTACAGTTTAATTAGGATTTTTTCTTAAATCTAATGTTATTTTTCTTGTTTTGAACAGGCTGAACGATTTAAATAAGTGAATAAACAGAGAAATCAATAAATAAGATCAGTTCTAAGAAGGACAATAAATAAATAAAATCATTTACTAAATCACTGTTTTTATTTTCTTACTGTTTTTATGAATATTGACTTCTATTTTTCCCTTCACCTGTAAATCTATGCTTTAATAATACATTTTTATTTATTTTTTAAAAAATTTTTGTCATCAGTTTGTGGTGGAAATGTCTTTATTTATGTCTAGAAAATTCAAAATACAATGAAATATAACGTAGCTCGGCTCTCAGACGTTCCTGATTGATGCATAAACTGGTGTTTTAGCTTGTTTGTGTTCTTTCTGATGTTTTTCATGCATTAAAATAGACTCTATACTGTAAAAAATACACTTTTAAAACAGAATACTTGCACTTATTCCAGGCAGAAACAGCCAGACTGGATTTTTACAACATTTTACAACATTTTTCAGGAAAAATGGCGTCTTTTTTGCAGTTTAAGTGTTTCTGCAGCTGAATTCTGACAAGTTTTAATTCCAGTTTCTGATTGTTTTACAGTTTAATTTGGTTTTTTCTTGAATCTAATGTTGGTTCTCTTGTTTTGAACAGGCTGAACGATTTAAATAAGTGAATAAACAGAGAAATCAATAAATAACATCAGTTCTAAGAAGGACGATAAATAAATAAAATCATTTATTACTTCATTGTTTTTATTTTCTTACTGTTTTTATGAATATTGACTTCCATTTTCCCTTCACCTGTAAATCTATGCTTTAATAATAAATATTTTTATTTTTTTAAATTTATTTTTGTCATCAGTTTGTGGTGGAAACGTCTTTATTTATGTCAAGAAAATTCAAAATATAATTGAATATAATGTGGCTCGACTCAAGCATTTATTCTCCTGTAGTCAAATCTTCTAAATTCTTCTAAATTAACATACCTGCTGATTTAACACACACATCCACGTCATCTGTTTAGGAGAGTAGCTAAACTCTTCGAATGCAGCAACCGAGAACCGCAACGAAACAAACCGTGGATGAGTTCGTGTGACAGTTTGCATGTTACTCACCTCATTAAACAGCTCCAGCAGGTGGACGTAATAAGGCTGATCCCTGCAGTGTCTGCGAAGAAGCCTGTAGATCGTCGACTCGAGGAGAAATGCGTCATTGATGGCGTCCAGACCGATTCCATCCTTGCAGAACAGACGGGTTTGTTAATTTAATGGGAAAAGGAGCGTTTTTTTGAATAATCAAAGGTGATAAATTAGAGCCTTTGGGGAAGTAAAACACATATAAATCATTAAAATGTAAATTATTTTTCCAGGTGTCCACAGGTGATGCCAACACTGAAAAATGGAGGCTCTACATGCCATAGATATTTTACCATTTTGCATTTTTTAACCATTACACTGCCTGCAGTTCAATCGAGACGTTTCTGAATTTTTGCCGCGTAACCGTCGATCACATCCGAGTCACGGACGGCTTCACTTTTGCGCTGAGGAGCACAGAATTTTTTGTATTTGACAGATCGCGGTTAGATGTGGACTCCCGGGGGGGATCTTTGATGAAGCTACGTCACGAGAACTTCATTCAAGGCAGCTGGTTAAAAACTGCTTCTTTGAGCGGCGCAGTATCGCTAAGGTGTCTACGGACGAGCTTAACATGATTATTCAAGCGTTGGTGTCCTCGCGGCTAAAAGACTGCAGCAGCCTGTTCGCCTGTCTCAACAAGAAAGAGCTGGCTCGCATCCAGAACGTCCAAAACTCCACCAGCACCAACAGGAGGCGCCACATTTTCCAGAAGTGTAACCGGGAGGACAATTAAATGCGGTTTACTCTAAAAGCCACCAGAGGGCACTCTTGTTTTTGGGGTAACCATAGACATATATACGTAGACGCAGCATTGACTGTGGAGAGACGTGCCTAAAGCTCCGCCATCTTGGTACAGGGCTAGCAGAGGGGGGAGTGAATGTAAGTCTATGGAGCTAAGAGGTACTCCACAATATTAAAGTAGAATTATTCACTGAATGTTCGACCGATTTCTAAACAGTTTGGTTTGTTAAAAACGTCACACATGTAGCTTTGACACAGGATGCTTGGATGCTTTTGTTCTATTTATGTCTGCCTGTCCGTCCTCCATGTCTGACGTTTGTAACAAACAATATATGTTGACAACTGATGGATTAATGATCACTTTTATAGTGCAGACATGTCATTCCTCTATAGACGTAATGCACTGTAGGGGCAAGTGGCACTGTACCAAGATGGCCGCCGCGTAGGCACGTCGGCTCCAATCGGCAGCAGCAGTCAACGCGGCGTCTACGTATATATGTCTATGGGGGTAACCCCCTCTGACCACATGACATTTTGGGGCTCCAGGCAACAGACAGCGACAGTGACGGAGTTCTCTTTCCTTCCTTCTTAGTTTCCAGAACCCCCCGTGACAAGCGAAAATCCACGAAGTAGCGACCTTACATTTATGTTATTATTTCTATATATTTTAAGGCTTTATAAACCTTCCCCATGCTTGGGTTTGGTGTCAGGAGCCTTAGAAGACGCAGGACGTTTGGGCGACATCGTAGGGCTTGAAATAAACCCAACACTACGCACAGCGACCAGACGTCGACGTGAAACGGACAGGGCTAGACGCTGAACGCTGCTGTACATGGGAGACGGAGGAGACTGATGCTACGGTCGCTGAGCCAATCAGAGCCCAGGATACAGAACGCAGCGCTCTGGTTGGTCGCCTCCCATCCGTCAGCCAATAGCGTGCCGTGTAGCATCTCACGTGGACCGTTTCCATAGTCTTTATCTACTCATCTGCTGAACGCTACGTATTTTATTTCCATTTAATATTCTTCTTAATCAAAATTAGAAAGTGTACAACTTAAAAATCAGAAAATACTAACATTTACGATGCTGCACTGAGAGAATTTGGACGTTTTTACTTGAAAAATCACTCAAATCAATTAACTAGTTATCAAAACAGCTGCTGTTTAATTTATGACTCGTGAACTAATCGATTAATTGCTGCACCTCTAGTCACAAGTAACAGCCTATTAACACTGCAGGATAAACGTTGATACGACCCCATTATTTTAACTGTAGAAACCCCTGCCTAGACTTCTTTTCCGGTCAATGTGAAGCCTCACCATCCTGTACCAGCAGGGCTGTCCTCTCCGAGTCAGTGATGCGTCCATGATGTCATCGGCCATGAGGAAAAATGCCTGAATCTGCGGATAACAGCGACACGGTGGAAACACTTTAACCAGAGATCACAACACTGTTGGAAAGTGTCTGTGTGAGTCTGTGCTGCGAGGTGATGGAAATTCTGCATTGTACTGCCGACACTGGGTCTGCTACTCTTTTGCATATTTCACATGTTCACTGTGTTCTCTTGTATCAGCTCGACTCGACACCTCGGAGGCCTGATCTGGTCTCTTGAAGGCCCACACAAATATTTGTGGCTCAGTTGAACAAAACCACAAGAGACTGGCCCCTAACTTTTTCACATCCCTGCCAAATTTTGAATTACAGTGAATTTCTATTTGACCAACAGGTTTCTTCTGGCTGGAAATGACATAAACAAGAGTAATAAGACACTGTGTTAGAGACGTTACAAACAAAACTTCACTAGTAATCAAGGATTTGTCACGGTGATGAATTATTTTGCTCCTAACTGTAAGCTCTGACGTGTGTTAGCAAATCTTTACCAGCTCGGTGCACCAGCCAATCACCAGGGCCCTCTGCACGACGTCCTGGGTGAGCTCGGCGGGTGGGAGAAGCTCCCTCAGCGAGCCAATCACAGACAGCCCTCGGTTCCTCTTGCCCCCAGGTGCGTTGTACACCAGCACCTGAAGGAAACGACGGACGTAGGATTACATTTGTGGTGCTTATCAGAGCAGCTCAGGAACAAACAGTGGTAGAGTCAGAATTTTTTTTAGTAGCTTTAGTAGGTTTCGTTCCTCCTGCGTGACAATAAACTGAATATCTTGGGACTAAACAAGACATTTTCCAACTCAGACTTCGCAAAACACTGATATGACGACATTTTTCACCATTTCCCGACAACTTTTAAACTCTTGGCAGGCGCTTTACATCTACCGTGTCCATCCACTCATCTACTTTTTGGGTTAATACATACACCAGCGTCTGTATTTATGCATCGACACGGTCTGTTTTTACTATAATATACACATATTGCATGACAAGCACTAAATAAACAATGGCAGTGCTGATGTTTAAATGCAATTTGTACAATCAGTAGTTCTAATATCCAATGTTTGCGTGGCTGAGAACAATGTGACGGTTTTGCTAGCAACAGGGAACCATGACAGAGACTCTAACAGCGGTTAATGACCTCCGAGCAGCTTTATTCTTAGTCCAGCAATGAGAACAACTCAAGTACATTAAGCAGCTCCTCCAGGAATTCTCGATGCTGCGATCGCAACAATTAACGCTAATCCAACCAATCTCCATTAATTCTGCGCGACCTTGCAATTTCGTCCAATCACCGCCACTTTTCCGCAATTTTGTCCCGCCTCCCGTGAGTTCCACCAATCACAGCAGTCCCCAGTAATGCACGTACGTCACCGGATTCACTTCCTTGTTTATGGTTTGAAGATACAGATACGTATGCAACAAAAACTACTGCAAAACAATTCCCTGATGTTCTTCACCAAAGCGGAGCTAAACTGTTTTCACCCCGTGGAATATTGAGGTGGAACACAAACCAAAACCATCCACTGACAAACACTTTTCTACCGTAAACATATCAGGAGAATGGGTGAAACCAGCGGACCACAGACCAGACAAACCACCGTGATGAAGCTGTTGCATCCAGATCTGTGGCAGCACTGAAACAATGAAGGTCAGTTAGACTCATTAACTGACGTGACGAGCTGTGAGCGTGTGTGTGTGAACACGCGTGTGCCAGGATGTGGAATTAACTTTTTAAATTTTTAATAATTTATACAAAACAAAGAAAAAAATGCAACTTTTTAGCAATTTTTTTACCGTCTCCCGCAATTTCATCGCAACAAATACGCTTAAAACATCACAATTTATTAGAAAAGCTGCTGCGAATTCAGAAAAACCCAAGAAAAACCCACCTGTCACATCTAAGTTTCAGGATCTGGTTATTATAAAAACAGATGTTTAATATTAATATTTCAATATTTATCATCATAATAACAGTGTTACATACATTGGTAGCTGTAAAAACTCATAAAAACATGAGAGAAATACATACGTTGGTTTGGTGCTTACCTTTGTCCTAAACATAGAAGGAGTAAACATTTATAATCATCACATTAAAAGTTACATATGTTGTTTTTGATGCCTATTTATTTCCCAAATATATTGGTGTGTGTGTGTGGATGGGTGAATAAAGGCATTAACTTAAATCACTTTGTAGAAAGGCGCTTTATAAAGTTCAGTTCATTTGCTTGCATTAGTTTACGGGGCAGATCTGCCACATCCAATATGGCGGACACGCTGACGTATCGCAGCAACGGGCCAACCGCTCAATGAGGCGTCTATGTATGTATGTCTATGGGCTGATGTAGCCTTCTAATGCAGCCTACCCGTCCTTCAAAGGATGCAGCCCCTGAATTGGGACACAGCTATAGTCAATGAATGAGATGCATTTAAGTGACGGATACTGCAGACATGTGCCATCCCAGGAAGGACATGCACTTCTGGAAAATCTGAACCTCAACACCTCTACAGGAGCTATTTGAGGGAAAAGTGCAGGTTTCTGAGGGAATGCATGGCAAAATGTGACTGTAGCGTTGAGAAAGACACCCCTGGCCACCCCCTGGTTCCACCTCTGGTCAGAGAAAACCCAACATACCTGTCTGAGCCGGCTCAGGGCGTCGGCCAGCACCGGGTCGGCGAGGTCTCTCTCCGTCAGCTCCGTCAGCAGCTCCTCGAACTGGGCTTCGAACAGCTGCGGGTCCGACAGCAGCGCCTTCTTGCTGAGCGTCCCGTTGCAGACTCCGTCCCCCTGGAGGGACGAGGAGCACAGCGAGACCCGGGGGTGAGTCGACCTGAGCGGGGACACGGTCAGCCGCATGGTCCGGACGGTTTTAGGGACCAAACTCAGGAGGCGTCTCATCCCGTCCAACCGTGAACAAGCCCGTGGGTCAAACCTGCTGCTCTCTCCCGGTAGCTACTCATAAACCCCACACGGCGGTACCAACTTGTTCCGGTTGAGGAAAACTAGCAAAACATTTACATCCATGAGGTCCTCCGAGCTCAGCGCAGATTACAGAGCATTACTGTTATTAGCTAAACACTTCCCCTTTCATGAAAAGAAGCGTTAGCTGACGTTAGCTTACATCCTTTACCTGCTTCCACTCGGTTAGCTAAACTAGCTGTAGCAAAACTAATCAAATTTTATTCTGTTCATACCAAAACCTTTACTCACCATAATGACACTGTCTTCTTATCCCAAACTGTTCGGTTTAATACAGAAAAACTGCCGCTTTTCTGATTTTTCGTCTTGTTGTCGAACAGAAGTCTGTGAACGTCTCCTCAAACCAGGATATACAGATTGTAGTTCGCCGCTCCGCTGCCGCTCGTTTTAATACACAGCAGCCGAACTAAATGTCCCAACATTCCTTGCGAGCGGTTGCGTGTGGGCGTGGATATCAGAAAGGCTCCATTTGACATTGAGCGGTCTCATTGGCTGGTCGCATCGAACCAGGATGGGCTTTGACGCCTGGCAGCCAATAGGATTCGATCAGAGGCGGGGCTCCGGTGGAGTGGCGAGATGCAACAGGAGAATGAATGGACGCGACTGTAAAGCTGATAATCGTGGATTTTAGCGAGTAGAAAGGATTAAAACAGCGGAGGTGGAGCCAAGCGGTGGTCTTATACAACCAAGTATAATTTTCTAGGGTTTTAACCCTAATTAATAACCTAAATTAGCCAAGTAATTAGTCAGAGTATGCAAATTTATAGGGTCCTAACCATAATATTTGAATTAGTCAAGTAGATTTACGTAATTAATAATATTTTAGAGTGTTGACCTTCATATTTAAACTTGTTAAGTAAATCAGTGATGCCAGTTTAAAGCACTGGGGCGCAGTGGCTTGGTTTTGAAAGTGTGAAGTAGTACATTTTTGTTTTAACTTTATCTAAAATTATGTCTCCTCACTTGGAAATACCTTTATTATTATTATTATTATTATTATTATTATTATTATTATAAGGCCTAAGCAGTAAATCCTAACAGACTTAACTGACATTCACAACTGTAGTGTTTAAGCGTGTGAGTTTATGAGGCTGGAAATGGTATAAAAATGAGGAATAAAGCACTATTATGACAGTACAGGTTGTCTGGATGTAATGCATTGCCATTTTAAAGAAATAAGTACATGCTGGACTCATGTTTCAGTCGCATCAGCTGCTCAGTTGATCACTTCCTGTTTGGGACATTACAGTGTTTTTGTATTTAAGCAAACTAGCAATAGTCAGGAACATCTGTAAATCCTACGTCTGACTGAAAATACAAACTGATCTGCAAATGTGCAATAAACTAACACAACAGTGAGCATCCAGATACTGAAACTGACATATAAACTTCCACCAGGTTTATTCCTGCACCTTCTTTGTGCACATGCTGTCTGGGGCAGGACAACCATGTTTATACATCACCTGTTTCACTATGAACTGTGAGGAAATGAGCGCTCACAGAGAGGAAAGTTGCATCACAGCCCTCACGTAGTTGATAATTTGACAATGGAACAGCCGGAAACTTTTGTGCACTCTGCAGGAACGGGCCTCAAAGTCTGTGAGTGAGGAGATTAGCACAACCTAAGATTCATATTATTATTACGTCTGCCAAGGAGGTGATGTTTCTGACGGCGTTTATCTGCTTATTTATCTGTCTGTTAGCAACTTTACGCAATAAGTTCTGAATGGATTTTGAGGAAATGTTCAGGAAAGCTGGATGTTGGGACGAGGAACAGATGATTAGATCTTGGTGCTGATCCGGATCACTGTCTGGATCCAGGAATGTGTTGCAGGATTCTTTAGCACTGGGAGATAGGGCAATGTGCATGAATATGTTCATGTAACTCCACAACAAATGTCCAGACTGCTTGGCAAAAAATACAGGATAAGTTCCTGCTAATCCGGATCCGGGAAAAATTCCAGATACTAGGATCCAGAACAGGAAAACCTAGACTTCCTGTGGAATGGTCATCACTGTAAGGTAACAGATGAAGATCCAGACATGCAGCCAACACCAACATGTAGCTGAGACTCTGCTGAATCAGGAGGATCCAACAGATCAGTTGTAGAATCAACAGCTATGGAGCTGGATCCAGAAGAAACCACCGTGACCCAGAAAGAGATTCTGGTGAATAACTATTGAACTAATGATGATATCAATGTGAATCCAGATGCTAAGGGTTTGTTTTCTGGGTCAAGGAGTCTAATAATGGAGATAAAACAATCCTGGGACGATTATTTCTGGGTGTAAATCCCAACATGGGGTGAAATGAGCTGCTTGGAGGAGGTCTGAGCTCTCTGAGGGGTTTCCTAGTTTTAATTAAAAAGTGTAAAAACAGCATAAAACGCATCTGTTTAACATGTAATTAGCGAATCTGTTTTCGTGTGTGTGGTTTGGGTTAGCTGTGGATTCAGTTGAAGACTCTTAAAGGCTTGGAGGGATGAAACCTACTTTGAAGATCTCCGGAAACAAGTGCGACAAATTACTTTTTTTTTTTTAAAAACTGCCAAAAATCTCTTTAAATTTGTCCTAAGTAAGTTTAAAAACTGATGCCAGGGATTCAAAACTCTACAAAATGATTTCAAAAGCGCCCAAAATGACACCAAGTTTGTCCAAAATTACTCAAAATGCAAGATGAGACCCAAAAACCTGCAGCCAAAGGTCAAGAAACCAAAGCCTGGATGTCTCAGCTTGGTGAGTGCGTTAAAGAGAAGTCTCATTTTCATATGCAATTCAAAAAAAAACAACAACATTTTAAAGCCCATTATGCTGTCTGAAATCACAAAAATTACTATTAACCTGCAGGGATCATCGCTTTGCTCCTAGAAAAACTGCAACAACATGAACACACAGTTATTTTCATTCTGTCATTTATTTCATTTGCTGAAATACATAACTTGCATTGAAAGTTTTTGCTATCGACACTGCATTTTAAAATCTGGAATAGGTGTCTTATGTAGATACATTTATTATTCAGGTTTTTCGGGCTCTATCCCGCTCAGCCCGCCGTACAGATACACGCTTCTTCAAATAAATATTTGTTTTAATGCAAGACAGGAGGTAGAAACGCAGCTCAGTGCCTTCGTCGGAGGAAGGGGGGGAGGGGAGTGTTTAAAATTCCTTATCCAAAATGTGCCTTCGTTGATATTCGCCGAAAATTCTCTCTAAAGAAAACCGATCTCATACAAATATATTAACACGCCTTGAGCTGCCGGAACCGTCTCGTATTCGACACGCCGCCCTGATTAATAAAATCACCTGTACATTTACTGCATGTAGCCGCGCACCTTGTCTTTATCTCACAGGGTCGGGTCGGCGTCGCTGGATGTGCTCTTGAAACCCTATCAAAAAGTCAAATCAGGACGCCGCGTTTTGGAGCCATCTGGCAAGGAAAGGACAAAACTTTCGGGAGCGCTGCACGTCTATTTTTTTCTTCTTTTTTTCTGTCCCCGACCTTTTCCCTTCAGCTGAAAACACTTGAAATGGCTGCTATCGTAGGGGGGAGGTAGGGCTCGGGGGTGGGTGCAAGAGGAGAAAAAGAAGCGTCGTCAAAAAACATGCAGATAAAGACATTCTGAGGACGTGGGGGTTGGTTACACGCACGGCCGGGGAGCTGATGCACGAGGTTCCCGCTTTTACCGCGGCGAGAAACATGCAGAAATGAAAAGCGCCGCGTCCCGGAGAGAGAGGACGTCTTCGGAGACTGTGGCGTGCAGCGATGTCGGCGTCAGGGATGCCGGCCGCCTTCTGGTCGAGAGCCGTCGCGTGGGTTGGAAGAAGTGAAAAGGGAGAAAGTACAAAATTAGCAACCCAGCAGAGGTTTGTTTTCCCCTCACGTGGGAGCGTTCGTCCTCGTCGGTTTATCTTACACTGTCTCTCGGCTGGGTGTGTGGTTACTGAGATGCATTTTTCTTTTTTCTTGTTTTCAATCAATGGAAGACAAAATAATCCGTGATCGCCTCACCGGAGCGAGCCTGAGGATGCGAATGTACAAAGGAAGCCGGAAGCAACCCGTAGCTGACTGAATGTGCATGTGAGCGGCCGCCGTAGCGATGAGGGAGCGAGTTCTGTCCTTTCCGGAGGGAGGAGGAAAGATGCTTCCGGTGGGTCGGCCTGATAGAAGAGAGGCCACGCCAGTCCAGAATAAAGCAGTCGAACCAGACGGAGCTCCAGGCTGATGTTCGGATGATGAAGAGCACCACTAAATAAGGCCGTCTGCTCTGCTGGCTTCAGGAAACGGAGGCAAAAAGGAGGGAAGGCTCTCAGAAAACCTCGAGACTGGACGTTTTCCCTTTCCTCCCTGCAGCCCTGCCTCCTTTTGCACTTCCTGTTTCCCTCCTCCTCACAGTGCAGACTCTGAATAGAGAGCTCCAGAGGACCCATGCGGCGGATGAGGCGCCACCAGGCGGCGCAGCGAAGCCGAGGAGGAGCTCAAATCCCCACAGCTGCGGAGGTGGATGCCCTCCGGCGACCGGCTGCCGTGGTGACGGTTGTGCCGGCTGTCGCTGTGGGAGTGGTGATGCCCGCGGTGGTGGGGGTGATGGGAGTGATGGTTGGCGTGTCCTCGGCTCGTGCTCCAAGGGGTCCGCAACACCTGGAGGGAGCGTTAACGTGTTTGTTCGTTAAATGCAACCAACTGGAGATGATGTGGAAGGAAGGTGGAAGGAAGGAAGGTGTCGTCATACCTGTTCCAAAGGTAAATGGTTGGTGGTGGCGCCGTCAGTTCCACTCCTCCTCTTGGGCCCCTGTCCGGGACTCCCAGCATGCTCGGAGGAAGGTGATAGGTTACGTTTGGAGCGCTGCAGGAAGCGAGCCACCAGAACTCGAGTAACCTGAAGGAAAAGTCATCAAGTCAGCCAGTATTCTGGTTTATCCTCAGACATTCATCTATAAATGTCATCAACGCCTTTATATATCATCACACTCCCACCTCCGTGCTTCACTGTCAGGACTATGCATCCACTGTGGTAGTCCTGGTCAGGTTCACACCAAACATGCTGGACTCCATCTGAGCCCAACTAATTTATCTTCCAAAGATTGTTCTCCAACATTCATCAGGCTTCTTTTCATGTCCTTTAGCAAAGTTTACTCTTTGTTTTATACCGACAGGGAGGCAAGGGTGTTTTGGGTCTTGGTCGCTGTACATAGAAGTTGATGTTCTTCACTGTCAGATCTGTCACACTAACTCTGATTTCCACTGATAATCCCTGAACCAAGTCTGAATCAGCTGCCGTCTGTTTTTCAGTTAGATTGTGAAAGTAGTTTCACTGTATGTGGAGTCATTTCAGGATTACAACCACTGCAGCCATGATTAGTGGTACTACAGCTCCTTCTAGACCTCCTGATTACTGCTGACACTGTGGTTCATTGATCTTTAGTTGCTAACTAATCATCTTGGATCCTTTTCCATCTTTGTGAAGTCTCATAATCAGACTTTCCAGCTCCTCTGTTCAATTCTTTTCCATGTGGAGCCATGATGCGGACATAGACCCAGCCCACGGGTCCAAAACTGAGAAACTTCTACTGTTCAACCCTCATTTTAGAACCATGTTCATGCAGTTAGACTTTGGGGCTTGAATTTTCAATATACTCCTTCTAAAGTATTTGTTTTCGATTGTTTATAAGAGGAAACAGTCTCCTGTGTCGTACCTTCAGGTCTCCGAGGGATCGGTGGCAGTCTTTCGGTAAACGTAGCGGTGAGGACGGAGCAGGCTTGGAGGGAACCTGGACTCCCGCGGCTGCAGACTTCATGCTGCCTTTCCTGGGCAACGCCGAGGCAGGAGGCAAGGAAGTTCTGGGCAGCAGACAGGCCTCAGAGGACGGACCTGATAGTCAGAAGATAGACACGAATTTAACCACGGTTGACTGGTTTTGTGTTTAAATTAGCAAATAAAGTTGATTTCAGGAGCCGAAATCAGAACACTGGTAAAAGACAGCTTAAAAGTACTGACAACAGCCAGGAAAATTCAAGTTTATCCATGTTTTTATGGAGAAAATGTTCTATAAACCTGGTTGTGAATGATAAACGAACATACATACTATACAGACAGGAATAAAACTGGGAATTTCAGTGAGATTTCTGCATCAGATTAGTGGAAAAGTGACTTAACATTGTTAAATTTGTACATTTTTATTGGAAAATCACTATTTACAGGTAAGAAATCACCATGAAACCTCCTCAGCTCACTACTTGCATCTGTACAAAGTGTATAAGAGACAGAAAGCAGTAAAATACACACCTAAATGTGTGTTTTAGCCTTTTTCTTTTCACTTGTCGGAGAAAATTACATGTTACAGAAGTGAAATGTCCCTTAAAATTAAGCAGCGCATGAGAAAAATGACGTTTTTGCTTCCACTGTTTCGCCTTAATTGTAAATAGTTTTTGTTCCTGTATGTTTTTTTGTAGAATAAAAGGTTTAAACAGATGTTCCACAGATCTGCTACATTGGATTTATGGTGCGTAACGAATATTCTTAAAGATAATGATCATACAGAGGTACAGAGGAGGTTTGGGAGTTTGTTTCCTGCTGGTTTGGAGTCATTTTGGAGAATAACGTGGTTTTATTTGCAGTTAAAACGAGACTACAACACTTTAGAGCTGATCTTCAATTAAAAACAGACAGAAAGGAATTGATTTTTTCTTTCATGCATGTTCTTACGGAGCCCCTAAAGGGACGTGAGCAGAAAAAATTTAAATGCAAGTTTCGCGTGCGCTCGAGATAATTCCCTGTTTGTTCACTGCAGATGTCTGAAAATGATAATACAGGAAAAGTATTCACAGATTCGGACTTCCAGCATCAGTAACTCATTAGTGACACGTTGTCAAATCATAATCGATGCCTCTTTCCATCGTTGTCAGGTAGACAATGTGCTACAAGCCCAGCTTTATCAACAGTAGCTGTCTTTCAGGCTGCAGAAATAACACTGGTGTCTATGAGCAGCCGGCTGGGAGATGAGTGAACAGGGACCGTCTGCAAATTGTAAACCACTGCAACAGTGAAGAGAAACACCACACAGATGTTCAATAACGTCACCCTGATACACTGTAGAGTCACCAGAATCACTGCAGCCATCGACTGGCTCCTGTTGATCAGACCACAACACTTGGTTTGAGACACATGTAGATATAAAAATCATACCGTCTGAAAAATTGCAATTTGCAGACGGTCCCTGGACACTCATCTCCCAGCCGGCTGCTCATAGACACCAGTGTTATTTCTGCAGCTTGAAAGACAGCTACTGTTGATAAAGCTGGGCTTGTAGCACATTGTCTACCTGACAACGATGGAAAGAGGCATCGATTATGATTTGCTAATGAGTTATTGATGCTGAAACTTACATTTTAACTTTTTTTCTGACCATGTCCCTTCAGGGGCTCCGTAGAATTAGTAGATAAGCAGGTTTTTTTCAAAGTTTTTCCCCAAACTCGACTTAAAACGTTTTAATTTAGATTTTTTTCAATGTGTAATACTCTGACTGAGCTGTCCATTGCTGTTAATATAAGAAATCAGCAGTTCAAAATACACTTTAAGGCCAAATACTAAACAAACTTCCCCAGTTGATTATTAATGTCTTAACAACACTGAGACTCCTGAACATCATCTTCAAGCAGAATTAATTTGAACTCCTACCGGTGTCGACTGAAGCTTTACTGCCTCCGGAGCCAAAGTCAACTGCAGAACAGACGATAAAACAACAAATTAATGAAGCACAAACTGTAGAGGTGCATTAACGGCTCAGGTACCTGGACTCACCTGTATCGGTGGAGGATCCGAGGCCCGGCTCGCTGTGAGACCTGACCAGGCGTAAGAACCCGTCGCTGTCCATCCTCTCCCCGTCCTTGTCGTTCCGCCCCGCCCTCCGTCGAAGGTACAGCGGCTGACGTGGAAGCTGATCGCCGCCGGTCGAGGAGACGGAGGCGGCTCCCTGGCCCGACGGGGTGGAGGGTCGGACCCGGATCTCTGGGATGAAACTCTGCTGAGGGGAGGTGGAGGCTCCGATGGCCTCCAGCTGGGAGCAGCTGCTGGCCAGCATGGCCTGACGACGGAGCACCGGAGACCTGGAGGACGGAGCAGGAGGGCAGAGAGTCGGACTTTAACGTCAAGCTGAACAGATTCACCAACAACAGAGCAGAAGTTCTTAAATCCAGAGGCTGAACTGGGATCTGAGAGGAAGTAGATCCCATGTTCAGTGAAGTTCTAGTTAAAAACTGTTCACATCGTGTTCCGTAGATGAGGATTATCCAGATTTACAGCGACTTCTTCTGGAATTAATCTGTTGTAGTTGAAATTTCTAGATGCATTTTTGAAACTAAAACACTGATTTTCATTCGTCTGGATTGTTTTGGTGAAATTTCTGAGTCAGACGTCTCAAATTAAATCTAACTTTCTCCACCGTGAGATAAAAGTATCTTAATGTTTTGCTTTCTGTGCCTTTTAGTGATTTGGTTGAGGCGATATTTTGAATTAATTACCTCCACCAAGGAGGTTCTGTTTTTGCCGGCGTTGGTTTGTTTGTTTGTTTGTTTGTGTTCAAAATAACTCAAAAACTCAAGGACGGATTTCGATTAAATGTTCAGGAAATGTGTGAAATGGGACAAAGAACAAATGATGAAATGTTGGGACTGATCCGGATCACCGTCTGGATCCAGGATTTATTTTTTTAATGTAAGGATACTTAGTCATTGGTAGATTGTGTTGGGGGTGGACTGAAGCTGCTTGGTGGAGGTCTGGATCTCTGAGGGCTTTTCTACTTTTATTTTTATCTACCCAAAGTTGAAACTCTGTGCTGTTGGAAAGCATTTGGAGTTTTTGACACCGGAGTTGGAAGGTCCACGTACTGGAACCATGGCGGTGTTCTGCAGTGCTTGGCGGCATACTACAGCCTACGCCAGTGGTTCTCAACTGGTGGGTCGGGACCTAAAAGTGGGTCGCGAAGCCATTTTTAGAGGGTCGCGGAAGCATGTCCCCCCAAAAAAGTAGTGGTATAAAGTCTTTTATTTTAAAGGACGTGTTTCTTATGACACAGTTTGCTTTCAGTAGCAGGATATTTAGTGGTGGTGACACCAGTAGTTGCCCACTATTAACCTCTAGATTTGGCTCTGCCAGTTTATTGGAGAAATTTATGCTAAAATGTGCCAAAAATACACAAAAATGTGCTCAGAATCTGTCAAAATGGGCCAAAATATGCCCCAAAAACTTGGCAAAAGTGTCCAAATATACCAAAATTAGCAAAAAAAATAAGCCAAAATGTTCCTAAGTTGTATCAAAATGTGTTGAGACTACACCCAAATACACCTTAATTTGTTAACAGGAACAGCAAACTTAAAAAATTTGGAGTTATTAATAGAAACATAGTGGGTCCTGAGGCTGGACCAGTTGAGAACCACTGGCCTAGGCAACACCTGGCGGCACCCGGTAGCGGTGTGCAGGACTTTTCAAATATCAAAATTACTATCCAAACACCACCACAACCAACCAATATTGGGGTATTGGTATATTCAGGACCAGCCCTAATATTCCGTTTGTAAAGCAGCTAAGCTACCATACTGTTGGTTAGCTAACTTAGCCACTCTAGGCTACTTGGACCTACACCGTACTTGGCCTTAAGGTCAGCCTTATTTTATCTCGCTCAAATCTCCTGCTGCTTATTTATTGTCACAAAGCTGTAAATTGGGACGTCTTTCCACGCAACAGACAGCAACAATGACGGACTTCTCTTTCCTTCCTGAGCGACATACGCACGGTTGGGCCGGCATTCTTATCTCCGGTTCTCCAAGAAGCTGGGAGGCTGTTAGGAGCTGCCGCGATAGAGGCCGCGCCTGTTCATTAGGTCGGATGGGGTGAAGGCTGCATTGTTGGTAGGACATTTGAACTGTATGTAATTACATTAGTATCTGTAACGTTCCATAGAAAATATGTGAATTGGGAGATTGTGTTGGGGGTGGACTGAAGCTCCTTGGTGGAGGTATGAGCTCTCTGAGGGCTTTTCTAGAATAAGAATAGAAAGGAGAATAATACAACCCCCCAATGCACTGCACTGTCAGATCACTTCCTCATTTATTTATTTTTGATAGATATTATCATTTTTTGCATTTAATCGATGCTTTAAGAAACACTGACGTCTCTAAAACCTGATCCAGCTGAAAAACCTGCAGCAGCTAAAACACCACATATAATAAACCGTGTTGACATCATGAGGCTGGGTAGATCAGTTCCAGTCTTCCACAGCGCCACCTAGTGACGTGGATGACCCTTAATGACGTCACCCTCGGGTCTCACCTGTAGGTGGTGGTGGCCGTGCTGGGGGAGGAGCAGGAGTTGGACCTCTCTCCTCGGATGAACCTTCGGGCTCTCGGGCCCCCGGCCAGCGGGCTCTCGGGCGTCTGACACAGCGAGCCCCTGAAGCTGAAGTACTCCCCTCCGTCTCCCCCGTCTCCCCCCTCGCCGGCGCTCCTGCTGCCTCCCCCGTGATGCCTCAGGCCGACCTCCATCAGGCAGGAGTCCTCGGAGGGGGAGGAGTCGTCGGGGATGTCCACGATCTCAGACATCAGCAGAGAGCCGCTGTCCATGGACACTGTCACACAGGAGGAGGGTTTAATGCAGGTTTAAAGGTTTCCTGGAATATTATCTGCATCTTTTTAAATATTATTAAGAATAATTCACTTAATTAATGATTGATTATCTTATTTTGAAATTCAGATCTAATTAATGCATTTGCTCTTTGTTTTTTGATACTTTACACATCATTAACCTCTTATTTCCTTTGTTAAATAGAGTATGGAACTACTTATATTTTTTAAGATATATAAGGATAATTTACACAGTGAAAAAAATAGTTTTTTAATAATAGTTTTTAACTGTTATTTTTTGAGCATTTTGCTGTTTTGTTAAGTTACAGAAGATAAAAAAAGGTATTAAGTTATAAGATAATACAGTTATTTTGCAAATGTTTACCATCATTTGAAAGAAAAATTAAGCATATTAAGAACTAAAAAAAACCCAGGTAAATAATGGTAAAAATAATTGCTAAAAGAAGTCAGTTTACATGTTTTCCCTGTTTTGTTAAATCAACGATAATATTCAGTGAAATCACAGAAAAAAATCATTATTAACATGTTAACTGTAGAGAAACTGGCTAAAACTGTACATAACATAAAAAAATGAAAATATAAATAAAAAATAAAATGAATATACAAATATAAATAAATATTAATATAAATTTAAAATAAATATACAAATATAAATTTTAAAATGCATATAAATAAAATAAAATAATATAAATATAAAAATAAAATAAATATAGAAATATAAATTTAAAAATACATATAAATAACAATAAAATAAATATAGAAATATAAATTTAAAAATGCATATAAATAACAATAAAATAAATATATAAATAAAAATAAAATACATATACAAATATAACTAAAAAACATAAATAAAAATGAAAATCTAAAAACATCTTCTGTATTTTGGTAAATAGTAATTTGTTCTTTTACGATCTGTGACTGTAAAATTTTGCTATTTTTAAATTTATTTAACTGAGCAAAAAATATAAATAACTTTACAAATATTTGCTGTTATATTAACAAAAATATTTATTTTAGGGACTGAAAATGGTGCATAATTTTAAACTGTTAATAATATAATATCTAGTAAAATTACAGATAAAAGTATTAATTTACATGTTGGCTGTGCTGAACTGTTCCGTATGTCCACCTTAAAAATCTGTATTTTTACATGTATTTATTCATTCTTTTCCAGTTTGTATTTAAATCATTAAAATAGCTTTATTTTCCAGGTATTTTCTGGTATTATTATTGTTTTTGAATGTCAACATATGCCAACATTTTTATTTTTTTTACAGTGTAGTAGATTTTTCTCCTGATTGATAAATATATTAAATGTCATCATTTTTCTCTGTTTTATAAATAAAACAGAGAAAACCAGACAATCCTCTCACTTTAGTCCAGGCAAATGTTTAAGACGATGATGAAGCAGCTGTTTGGACTCATCTCCAGTCCACTGATTCATCAGTAACAGCACATTAAGTTGTCGTACCTTCTCCGCTAAAGGCAGTAGAAGTCCCTCTTTCTCCAGACAGCTCGGTGCCGTGAGGGTCGAACACCGTCGCCTTCGTGATCGAAACCACGCAGAAAGATCAGCTTAGTCACTCAGAGCATCACTCAAATACTTGGAATTAAAGCCGAAATCATGCAAAAATTAGATTTATAGTCAATTTCTATGTGACTAACAGGCTGGAAATGACTGAAACAAATGAGAAAAGGCACTGAAACGTTAAGTTAGAGATGATAAAGATGAATGTTAACTACTTCAATGAGGTTGTTTTCTTCAATTTTACTAGAAAACTACGTCCAAAATTATTCATACCCTTGAAATTATCGCTAATATTTGAGAAAATGCATCAGTAGCATCGCTAACGCAACATCCGACTGACTTTTATTTGTCATTTCCAGCCAGAAGAAGCCTTTCGGTGAAATAAAGGCTCACTATAAATCAAAATTAGGCATGGAGACGAGCGATTTTCATTTCCACATATGGACACGTGCTCACCTGGCTGACGGCTCTTTTTCCCATCACAGCTTCGTAAGGAGGAGGGCAGTCGGTCGGATAAAGAGGAACAGGACTCTCCATGGAGCCGTTATACGTGATGCTGGATTCAAAAATACCTTTGTTATTATCGTTTTCTCACAGTCTGTGGTTGAATCTTGTAAATTCAGGGCTGCACAGGTGAGAATAAAAGGCGCCGGTACCTCTGGGCGTCGGTCTCGGAGCTGCAGGTGTATTCTGGAGGGTAGTAGGGAGGCGGAGGGATGGGCGGGACGAACTCCTCGAAGTCCATGATGTTGGTGAGGAAGGCGTCCTGAGGAGTGGTGCATTCTGGGTTGACCGAGCGAGAGCGATGCGGCGCCAGCTGGACGGAGACAGACGGAGACGCTAACAGATCCACAGCAAATAGGCTCTGGGAGTCTCTTAACCCTCAGAACAACAGAACCCACTGCCGGGTCTGAGAGGCTCGTTATATTTAGAAAACCTTTAAAACTGCATTTGTCAGAACTAGAAACTGTAAAAACAGAAAAAATCACTGGAGTTTGGACTTCAGGGCAAACTTTGAACACATCATCTGTGACATGTGGTTCTGTCAGGTAAATTCACCAAATCTAAGAATAAAATCGTCACATTTTATAAAAATCTAATTATTCTACGTCTCTTTTAGAAATTCGCTAAAAATAAACCATTTACAAAAAACAGATTCTGTCAAAAATAAAAAATTATGTGCTTTTTAACACAACTGAAAACTTTTGACTGACTCAACTACAACCAAAAGTCATGTGACAAAAATTCAGAGAGTTTTCAGGTGAACTGGACTGAACTGCAGGCTGTGTATACTGTTTACTGTTTACTTGTGACTGGTGGGTTTGAAAGGCACACTATAATTTTTTAAAAAATCTTTAAAATTACACCATTTATCAATGCCAGAAACTGTAAAAAAGAAAAAGAAAAAATATCTTTACAACAAGCCTTGATCATATATTGTGTGATTTTGTAAGATAAATTACCCAAATCGAAGCCTAACATTGAGATATTTCATCTAAATCACTTTGTTTTACACATCTTATTTAAAAATTTGCTAAAAATAAACCATTTTCACTCAATAAATTCTGTAAAAAACTAAAAATTCTATATTCCTTAGCACAACCAAAACTTTATGGCTGATGCAGCTGCAACTAACAGTCACATGACAAAAATTCTGAATATTTTTAGATGAACTGGACTGAACTGCAGGCTGTGTGTACGGTTTACTGTTCATTTGTCACTGGGGGGGTTTAAAAGGCACGTTATATTTTTAAAAAATCTTTAAAATTATACCATTTACAAGAACCAGAAACTGTAAAAACTGAAAAAATCATTGAAATTTGGACTTTAGGACGGTGCTGGAACACATCTTGTGTGACATGTAGTTCTTTCAGGTAAATTAACCAAGTCTCAAGCCTGATATCAGGATATTTCACTTAAATCACTTTATTCTACATGTCTTGTTTAAAAATTTGCTAAAAAGATATCATGTGCACTAAATAGATTCTATTAAAAATAAAAAAATTCTGCACTCCTTACCACATCCAAGAAGCCATGAACAACTCAGCTGCAAGTAACAGTCACATGACAAAAATTCAGAGAGTTTTCAGGTGAACTGGACTGAACTGCAGGCGGTGTATACTGTTTACTGTTTACCTGTCATTGATGGGTTTGAAAGGCTCGTTATATTTTAGAAATCTTTAAAATTACACTATTTGTCAGAACCAGAAACTGTAAAATTGAAAAAAATCATTGGAATTTGGACTTTAGGACAGTCCTTGACCATCTCATGCGTGACATGTGGTTCTGTCTTGTAAATTACCCAAATCTCAGCCTCTAACTGTGATGCTCCACCTCAATCACTTTATTCTACATGTCTCGTTGAAAAGACTGTTAAAAAATAAATAATTTGCACTAAACAGATTCTGTAAAAAATAAAAAATTCTATATTCCGTAGCACAACAGAAGGGTTATGGCAGATGCGGCTGCAACCAACCGTCATGTGTTGAAAATTCAGAGAGTTTTCAGGTGAACTCGACTGAACTGCAGGATGTGTTTACACTGAGCCAGTAGAAGACATGTATTAAGACAAATTAAATATGCAATTAGTAAAATATTCATATATGTTTAAAGTGTGGAATCACCATTTTTTCCAGTAACATCTGTAGACACTTGGGAAAAAATGTTCTACATGTTGATTTCCAGGATTTTTTTTCCCATTTTTGCAAAATAAATAATCAAAATATTCAATTTTTTCCTTTTTTTAAAAAGATTTCTGTCATTCTAACTTTGTCCTGCTGCACAAAAGACATTTCAGAGTTCTCTCTACTTCTAGTCACGGTTGCTCTGTTTCTATAGAGGTACAGGACTTTATACTGCAGTGAAAAATGAATGTACAGTCAAGAAAAATGTATTTAAAAACACCCAAAAACTGCTTCAGAGGTTTAACTTTTGCCTTTAAGGCCTTACAGTGAAGCTCTGCAGGGGAGGACTGAGATCTTATTTCCTTCTCTTTTCCCCTTTTTTTATATGTTCAGCTTCAGCATGTCAACCTTCTTCTTTTAAGGTAGTTTGTTTAGTGGTGTTTTGGTTTCCCTAAAGTTTGGTTTAAGCTTCTATATGTGGGGGAAAAAAAGAATAAAACATTCAGCCTCTGTAAGGACAAATATCACCAAAGAAAACGCTCAGAAACAGGATCTTTGAAGCAGCAGAAAGAAACCGATTTGCAGAGTCGCTAAAGAAAAGCCAGGCGGTTGGATGTGAAATGTGCTGCGTGTGTCTGAGCTCACCAGGTGCACCAGGTCCAGGGAGAATATGTGGATGCTGCAGGTGACGGTGGACAGCGTACAAATGATGGTGGAGAGAATGCTGAGACCACAAGCGCTGAACAGAAGGTCCTGCAGAGAAACAAGCATCCACACATCTGAATCCCGCTGCACCTTTTTGGATCTTCAGATGTGTGAGTTCTCACGTGGAGGCTCCCTGGACGTACCTTGAGCTGATGCCGGACTGAGTGGCAGTCGGCGTTCAGGTAGAGGACCAGGGTTTCCTCCTCGGTGATGGAGCAGGGATGAGTCGGGGCGCAGCAAACACACAAGCCGTTCTCCACCTGCACACATTCAAACACAAGAAAAACAACACACTGACATCTATTCCTAATGTTCTCCTCATGCACCTGGCTGAAGGACACCTGAAGCTTGTACCTGGCAGGTGAGCATCGACTTGACCATCTGTGCGTTCTGACAGGAGAGCATGGAACCGGCCAGGCTGAGGATCACACACACTGCAGACAGCAGCATGAACAGAGACACCTGTGCAGGTAAACACACAGAGAGGAGACGGGGGTTTGAGGTTCACACCACGAAGAGTCTGCAGCCAAAACCTGCAGCAGGATATTTACTGTTTTAGACTCATTTCAACAAGACAGGAGAAAAAACTCAGTAAAAGTGTCTGGTTTAGTTCCAGGATGGATCATTTAACCTTATAATAGAATACGCAAAATCTTTAAAAAATATATAGATATAGATATAAATAAAATTAATATAAAAATACAATATAAATACAAATAAAATAAATATACAAATGTAAATTAAAATTAAAATATTAAAATATAAACAAATTTAAATGAAAAATAAAATAAAAATATAAAAATAAACTATACAGATATAATTAAAAATATAAATAAAATGAAATAAATAAACAAATTTAAATTAAAAATAAAATCACTATATAAATAAAATATACAGATATAAATAAAAATATAAATAAAATAAAACAAATAAACAAATTTAAATGAAAATAAATATATAACTAAAATAAATATACAGATATAATTAAAAACAAAATATATATGAAAGTAATATAAATATACAATTATAAATTAAAATTTAAATAAGAATAAAATAAACAAATTTAAATGTAAAAAATAGAATAAAATAAATATACAGATATAATTAGAAATAAAAACATAAATAAAAGTAAAATAGTAAAAAAATTTAAATGAAAAATAAAAATAAATATATAAATAAAATAAATATAAAAATATATATAAAATAAATACACAAATCTAAATAAAAATGAAAATAAAAATGAAAAAAATTTAAAAACATCAGATATAAATCTTAAAAATATATAAATAAAATTAAACAAATAAATAAATGGAAATGGAAACATAATTAAATAAATTGACATAAAAATATAAAAAATGAACCTCTAAAAATATAAAAGATTTTATAAAAATATATACATAAGTGTTTAAAAGTACTTCCCACTACCAACCCGGTGAGCAGAGAACGTTCCAGCAACATTTGATTAACATTACAGACGAGTTCTAATAATCATGTTTGAAAGAAAACATTTAAATCTAATGGTTACGGACAGTTTAAAGGATATTTATTATTTTTAAATCACATTCCCGTGAGGATAAAAGTGAACTAAGACAGAACGTTTATGAAGAACGTTCTCAAACCAACGTTAAAAGAATATTTTCTGTTTTTATGAAATGTTTCTGTAGAACATTTTGTCTGCAACGTTCAACTGATGACACAAATAATTTGAATTTTCTTTTTGAATTTGAAAATAATCATCGTAGAATATTTGGGGTGATTTTGCAGCAGAGTGCAACTGCCTAGAAAAAAAGCTGAATAAAAGTTCCTCATGTAGATAAACAGAACATTGAGCTACGTTCTTGCTAACGTACACATCTGCAATAAACCAAGACTTAAATAACCTCCACCTGGATTCAGAGCATTCAATAGAGGCCTCTCTATCAGGAGACGCTACGATTTACAACAAAATCTCTTTTAAACCGGTTTAAATCATGTTTATTTAGAGTTATTTATGGAGCTCCACAGGGTTCCGTATTAGGACCACTATTATTTACTTTGTACAAGCTCCCCTCAGGCAGTATTATTAGGAAACGCTGCATAAATGTCCGTTTCTACGCAGATGACACCCAGTTATATTCATCTATGAGGCCAAATTAAACCAATCAGTTAATCAACTCCAACACGTCTGAAGGACATAAAGGCCTGGATGACCCCAAACACCCCAGAAGCAAACTGTCTAACCAGAAAGCTTTGGCCTCCAGGTTCCTTGAACATCTCCAGGGTTCCTTGAGGTTCTCCTGATTGTGACAGTGTTTGGATTATTAGTTCAGTTATGCTCCAACAGTTGTGTAGTTTACGTACCACCAGGGTCAGAGGTCTCCTCCACGAGATTATACCGACTATCCCTGAAGCCACCACCTGGAAACAAACAGCAGAAAACGTCCAATCAGAGCCTCCGTTGTTACGTTCTGAAGGTTTTGTGATTCCACCCAGATCAACACTTACAAAGAATCCGGCCCAGAAGGGACAGGACTGCCTGACCCGGGCCGAGGAGGTGAAGGCCATGCTGGTGAAGGAGAAGGCCAGGACCATGGCTCCCAGGCCCAGGTGGCACAGGCCCAGGTAGAGGAGCAGCCGGGCGCCGCCGGGCCCCCGACCAGACATCCCCCTCCGGCTGTCCGACCAGCCACGAGACCCCGAGGCCGAGGCCACGCTGCTGGAGTCTGAAGGCGAAGGCATGGCTGGTTTGAGCGGAGGAGGAGGTTTAAACTGGGATCAGAGGACGAGTCGTGGGCTGAGCTTCTCTGTTATGCACCAAACCGTCCGCTGGCAGGTGCAGCAGGTTCTGCGCAGCGTCCCAACATGCTGCGCACCACAGTCCGGGCTCGGTCCAAGAACTCTGTCAGCAGAAAGTTGAGAATCGAGCCACTACAGAGTCACAGCTCCGTACTCACCTCCTCTAACATCTCCGCCATGACACGAACATTTAACGGGAACAGGCTGTCCTCCGGCTCCTCATCCTCTCTGCTGGGGCTTCACATCACATCACTGCCGCACTAACTCGCTCTGCTCTCCGCCTCCTGCCTCCCTCCTCTCGCCCGTGGCATTGCGGTAACCGGAGAGCCGAGCAGGCCGCAGGTTCATCCCAGAGACAGCGGCTCGTTGTTTCCCTCCGGCAGGGCCGACATGTGGCGGTCGGTCGGTCGGTCGGTCGGTCGGTGCGTAAAGTCAGGAGGAGCGTCCGACCTTCCGCCAGGTCCGAGAAGAAAAGAGGATCAGAGCAGGAAGCGGCGGCGGCTCGACACGAGGAGGAAACAAATATCTGTCATCGATTTTCAAACTGCACCAAAAATAGCAGCCAGGCGGGGCGAAGCTTCCCTCCCCGGGTTCTATCTTTGACACTCGCTCCGGGTTTTGCGGTGGTCCTCCCGCACCTTCACCTCCTCCTCCTCCTCCTCCTCCTCCCTGCAGTCACGCGGGCATCCCGTTCAGCCCGTGTGTGTGTGTGTGTCTACGTGTGTGTGTGTGTGTGTGTGTGTGTGTGTGTACCGGACGTTTACCTCACCGCCTCCCACCACACGTCACATGAACGCGGCAGCAGCATCTCCTGCCTACATGCGTCCGGATGGATCCGTCCTGAGTTCTGCTCCTCAGACGGACGGACGGAGTCTGCAAACCAGAACCTGCCCTGCGTGATGACAAAGCACGCAGGACGTGCAGGCAGGCAGCTCGGGGATGCGGCAGAGAGCGCGCACACGGTGGCGGAGGAGGTGGAGGAGGAGGTGGTGGTGGTGCTGGGAGGGAGGGGTGGTTGCCTAGCGACAGGCTCCTGCTGCAGCATCGATGTGAAAAAACAAAACGGCAGCAGCATCGATGGGAGAGAAGTTAGGAAGGTTTGTAGGAGTGAAGGCGATGGTTTGTTTAACTACCAGGACAAGTAGCAACCAGGTGCACTGTAAAAAGAGTTGTGGTAAAATACAGATAATAACCAGTAAAACAAAATAAAACAACTGAAAACGACAAAACAAACAAAAAAACTTTTTTTGTTAAAATAAAAGTCAAAATTCCACGTGTAAAAATATAGATTTTTGATGTGGATATTATCTACAGCTCTGGACTGTTTTTGTCTTTTTTAGTCAGCCTGTAAATTATATTTATTTATTTTCCTGTGGTTTTACATTTGTTATCTGTGATTTAACAAAACAGGGAAAATCTGTAAAACAAGTTATGAAATCAGACTTTTTCTTACAAATAATTGAAAATATCTGTAAAATAACTATATAAATGTATATTTTTGCTGTATTAAACTGGAGAATTGATTAATAAATTTAGAATAAAATAATAATATATATTTGATACATTTAAATAGCTTAACTTTTCAGTCATACATAATAATTACATATAATATTTTGATGTGGACATTATTTAGAGTTCTGGTTTGTCATTTTGTATTTTTTTCAGGCTTCTACTACTTTATAAGATATAAAGTCTAATTCATGAAAACAGAGAAATCTGTAAAATAACAGTCAAAGATTTTTTAAAACCATGTTTTAGTTGCTGAAACACAGAAGTTTTCTTTCAAATATTTGTCAAAATTATATATTTTAAATTATATTATTTAAATACCATAAAAATAGTATAATTTTAAAGTTGTATGTGATTTTACGAGGTATATTAATTTAACAAAACAGGGAAAATCTGTAAAACAGGTTATAAAATCAGATTTTTCTCCCCAAATAATGGAAAATATCTGCAATAATTTTATATTTTTGCTGCTTTAAATAGGAGAATTAATTAATACATTTTTAAAAATAATGATAAATGATAATATATTTTTAGTGCATTTAAATAATGTAACTGTAATAGTTTGGCTTTTTCTATGATTTTAATAGATATAACATTTAATTGAAGAAAACAGAGAAAACCTGTAAAATAACATTACAAGATAAATGAATACATATTTTAAAAATAATAATATTTAATATAATATTTATTACATTTAAATAGTGTGATTTTACAGTGAAATGTAATAAGAATATGTAGCTTTTGATGTTAATGTTTATTTAGAGTTTTGGCCTGTCATTTTAAAAAAAATAATTCAGGCTTTTTCATTTATTTTTCTAGATATCATGTAGTAATTATATCTAATGTTTGTTGTTAAAACACAGATTTTTTTTTCAAATATTTGTCAAAATGTTATATTTTTGGGCTGATTAAATTACTTTTAAAAAATTGCATAATTTTAAAATCAAACATGCAAATTAATGTTTTTTTAAATGGGATTTTACTGGATATATTAATTTAACAAAACAGGGAAAATCTGTAAAAGAGCCGTTAAAAAAAAAAAAAAAAAAAATATATATATATATATATATATATGTTTAACCATTTTTAATCCTGAATAAACACATTTTTCTATCAAATACAAGCAGATATCTGTTAATAATGATATTTTTGCTGAAATAAGTACTGCTAAAAAGTATTTTCTAATAAATAAATAAAATTAAATTAAAATAAAACATTTTGGCCTGTTGGTTGTTTATTTTTTTTAATTAATTTTTTTTTATTAATTCTGTGATTTAATAAATATTTTCAATAATTTTGTGAACCTGGAAAAAATATTTAAAATAACTGTAAATTGTTGGGAAAAAAATGCAGCTAAAAATCATTAATTTTTTACAGTGTATTTTGCATGTTTTGGGACGGTTGAATAAAAAACATTTGAGTCCAGGCAGCTTAACTCAGAGATGTTAAAATGACAACACGAACACGGCGTTTGCTGTTCTGTGTTTATGTTCATCAAGCAGGTCTGTAAACTACATACAGAGTCCAGGAGGCTGCAGGTCTAAAAGAAGGTGACAGAAACCCAATGGAGAGCTCAAAGAGCAGATCCAGGTAAAGAAAAACCAACTCTAACACCTGGGATCACAGAAGAACCGCCGGCTGCTGGAGTTCAAAGATCCACCAGGTGCTTCTGGATAACAGCCACTAAATCAATTGAAGCCCAGCGACATCACTTCCTGTCCGTCCGTCCACTCGCCTCCCTTCATCCCAACACTCATCTTCTCATATTGCACTTATCTCTGCTCCCGTCTTCCACTTTCTCAACCCACTTATCTGTTAAAACAAAGACCCGGAGCGTTTGTCTCGACTCCGGCATCAACTCTCATCTCTCTCCATTTATTTATGTGACACTGAAAACTAAATGCGTCTCACATGATGGAATATTTTACCTTTAAATCACTGATCTGATGAAGCTGTGCTGCTAAACAAACACATTCATGACTTTTAATTCTTAGAAATAATTCTAGCGTCTCCTAGGAGCTTCAGTAAAAAGCAGCTGGACCTCAGTTTTAGCTTCATGAGGACGTTTTCACTACTAATCCATGAAGCTTCTTGGACTGAATTACAGATAATAACTGAAATAATTCAAATGAAAATATAATTTTAACGGATATTTACAGTCATCAACAAATGTGTATATTAAGGCCTGAAAAATTGGTATATAACGTCTAAAATGTGTGTTTTTAAACAATTTAGTGTTATTTCAAAGATGCTTCTTGGATTAAATTACAGATAAAAACTGATTAAAAAAACAAACTTCTTAACAGATATTTGCAGTAATATAAAAATATATATTATGTACTGAAAAATGGTAAATAATTTTTAAAATGTCAGTATTTTTTACAGATATTTGCTGTTTTTCAGGCACCCTTGCTGCCAGATTTACACTTCTAGGTGTAAAATAAGAATAACAACTGGAATGATTCAAATATAATTTTTTACAGACATTTGCAGTCATCAAACAAATATAAAAATGCATATAAAGGATTGAAAACTGTAAATAAACTTAAAAATAGAACTAATTTACAGGTACCTGCAGGTATTTCTACAGGTTTTTACCACTTTTTGAGTATTTTTTCTGACATCTTTGCTGCCAGATTTAAAACATTTTTTACGGAACATTTTTTACAGTGCAAATGAACTACACTGTAAAACAATAAATGGCTATTAACAGTGTTAAGCTGTAAATTATTTGAACAACTTAGTGTCATTTCGAAGATGCTTCTTGGGTTATATTACAGATAAAAACTGATAAAAATACAATCTTTTACAGATATTTGCAGTAATACAAAATATGTATATTAAATACTAGAAAATGGTGAAATTTCTTTAAAAATATCACTATTTTTAATATATTTTCAAGTATTTTCACAGGTTTTACCATCTTCCACATCTTTAATGTGCATTTTCAGGCACCCTTGCTGCCAAATTTACACTGTTTTTTACGTAAAACTTTTTACAATGTAAATCGGCACTGCACTGTAAAACAATGAATGCTATTGACAATGTTCAGCTGTATTTTATTTTTACAATCTAGTGCTATTTCAAAGATGCTTTTTGGATTAAATTACAGATAAATCTGAAATAATTCAGATAAAAATATTTTTTTACAGACATTTGCACTAATACAAAAAATATGTATATTAAGTACCGGAACATGGTAAAAATATCATCATTTTTAAGATATTTTCACAGCTTTTACCAGTTTTCAGCATCTTCAATGTGTTTTTTCTGGCACCTTTGCTGCCAGATTTAGAGATTTCTTTACGGAATGTTTTTTACAGTGTAAATCAGCTGCACTGTAAAAAAAACAGAGTTTAAGATGTATTTTTTTTTAACAATTTAGTGTTATTTTAAAGATGTTTTTTGGATTAAATTACATATAAAAACCTAAATAATTAAGATAAAAACTTTGTTTTTACAGATTTTTACAGTAGCACAAAAAATCTGTATATTAAGTACTGGAAATGGTAATTGCAGGCTGTTTTTTTAACATGTTTTACCACTTTTTAAACTTTTTAAGTGTGTTTTTCTGGTATCCTTGCTCAGAGCCGGCCCTACCCAATGTGGCGCCCTAGTCCAGATTTTATATGGCCCCCCCACCCGCCTCCATTGGTGATTTACATACGATTACAAAATAAATCACTGGCATTGTTTTGTACTAATATTAACTGGGTGTTGCTTTACATCTGAATCAATGTGAGCTTTTCTATTCTAAGAGTTAATACTAATAACTAGTTTTAATATAATTATATTGAAGGTGAATTTTTCCCGATCTTGTGGCGCCCCCTGGAGGCCACAGCGCCCTTAGCATTTGCCTGTATTGTCTAATAGGCCAGCCGGTTCTGCCTTTGCTGCCAAATAACGTTTTTTTTTTAACAGGATCTTTTTTTTACAGTGTAAACCAGCCACACTGTAAAAAAAAAAAAAGGTTCTTAACAGATTTTAACTGTAATTTTTTGCTATTTCCACGAGGCTTCTTGGATTAATAGTGAAACGCTATCAAGAACAAAAAAATAAAAAATAAAGTCCAGTTGCTCTTTTACACTCTAAAAAACTAAATCTGACTTTATTGCGGACATAAATTTTTAGGCCGGTGAATTCATGAAATGTAAGTTGCTTTAATGTTGAGTAGGCGGGGAGAGGACTTGATATTCGGACTTTAAATTGAAGAAAAATGTAGTTCTGAAGCCAATTTCCTGGAGTTACCGCATCATAAATTTAGTTTTAAATCAACTAACGCAGAAATTTGAGTTTGAATTTCACAAAATATTAAGTTGATGCAACTTCATCATTAATGTTTGCAACTTAAAACCAGTTAATATGCATTAAATGAGGCTGTGGTGGGTTTACTGAAGCTCCTGGGATTACTGAGGACGACTGAGAATCCACACAGATGATTTCAGCGTCTCCTCCTCCTCTATTTCAAACCATCGAACATCTTCTCTGCGACGCTCCTCAGACCTGAACTACAACCAGTGTCGTGTACGTTCACGAACCAAAGCATCTCACACTGAACACTGCTGCTGCTGCTGCTCAGACAGGAAGTGAATAAAACACTGACATTAAAACACAGACGAGGCTCTGAAAAAGGAAATAAACACTGCAGGTGCAGAACTGATGCTCCAGAAACACAGGGTGGAAATAAAACGTAGTGAAAACTGGGTTTGGAGAATGTTTTCAGGGCTTTGGAGTCACTCAGACTCAAACTTTTCATGGTGTTAACAGTCTCACAATACAGGCGCTATGTGGAGAGAGGGGTCCTTGTATTATTACTGGGCAAGGTACAACTTTTAGGGAATTTAATGCTGGTATAAAAACAGACTTTTAGCACCTGTAAGCTCCAAAACTATTCAAATCGATGCCAAATGTTGATTTATAGTGGATTTTTATTTGCTCAACAGGTTTCTCATGACTGAAAATGATATAAACAAGTGAAAAAAACCAATAAGACGCTGCGTTAGAGACGTTAACAATGAATTTTTATGTTTTTTTTTCCAGGGATGCACTATAATGCCAATTGCAACCGATACGGATAATCGATAATTTTATACTTCTTGCGGCCGATAAACGATAATGTCAACCGATTGGGTTCGGGGCAATTGGGGGGGAGCAGCATGAGGGAGCGGGGGTGACACTGGAGCGTGACACCAGAGTTGGCAGGTCCACGTACTACAACCAAGGCGATGTTCTAGAGCCTTGGCGACGCTCGGTGACGCTCGGCAATGCTCGGTGACGCTCGGTGATGCTCGGTGACGTTCTAGAGCCTTGGCAACGTTCGGCAGCGCTCGGCGACGCTCGGTGATGCTCGGCGACGTTTTAGAGCCTTGGCAACGCTCGGCAGCACTCGGTGATGCTCAGCGACGTTTTAGAGCCTTGGCAACGCTCGGCAGCGCTTGGTGATGCTCGGTGACACTCGGTGATGCTCGGCAATGTACTAGAGCCTTGGCGACGCTCGTCAGCGCTCGGCGACGCTCGGTGATGCTCGGTGATGCTCGGCGATGTACTAGAGCCTTGGCGATGCTCGTCAGCGCTCGGCGACGCTCGTCAGCGCTCGGCGACGCTCGGTGATGCTCGGCGACGTTCTACAGCCTTGGCGACGCACGGCAGCGCTCGGCGACGCTCGGTGATGCTCGGCGGCGCCCGGCGGCATACTACAGCCTCGGCAGCGCTCTGCAACACTCAGCAACGCTTGGCAACGCCTCCAGGCAGCGGTGCCCAACAGCTGCACACATGACTATTCGAATATTAAAGCTATTTTCCGAATAACATTTGAAATGTGATAGAAGCTGCATTTTTCTCATATTTAGGTGGCAAATTCAAGTTCTAGACATGGAATTTTTTGCAAAAATGTCCAAAAAATTCATCTTTAGCATCTAAAAAACAACGTCATGCTGTTTTTTGTCACTTGTTTATGTCATTTCCAGCCATAACAAACCCGTTGGTCCGATATAAACTCACTCTAAATCAACATTTTAGCCTGCAGTTGAATAATTCTGGCCTCAGCTGTATTTGACACGTCGGCCCACCAGGTGGAGACAGAAAACTTGCTGCATTTATTTCCCCTGTCTCCGTCAGTTTGTCTTGTATCTACAGAAGAACACACTTGGAGGACTTCTTCTCTGTGCTGCTGGTGATTTTCACCTCCCGACCTGTGGGACCCTGTAAACCAGGACGAGATGAGAAGTTACAACCAGAACATGCAGGGTTTGATTTAAAAAACAACCAACAGTCCTCACAGGTACGTCTTGGCCTCTTGGTAGTGCACCCAAGCAAACCACATCTGTCTAAATGAACAGTTAAAGACCCATGACTGCAATTTAAATGGACATAAAAGCTGAAGCAGAAGTCAAATCTGATAAATAATGCTTGAAAGACTTGGCGACTTTGCCCCAAAATAAGGTTTTGAAAGCATTTCCTTGCACTTAGCTTCATGATACCACGCTTACATCAGTGCAACAACACGATTGGCTGGACGTGTCAGTAAGAAGGCAGATGATTGGCTTTAAAAAACAGACTTAAACCTCTTGTTTCATTTTATTATGAATGACGTCCACCAAAGGAATCCCAATATTAATTTTGGACAGAGTATAACTTTTACATATTTTCACGTAAGTATAAAAACAGGCTTTTGGCACATTATTATTGGACAGAGTACAGCTTGAATAATAATGTAGGGCCATGATGAGTGAAATATACCCACTGATGCAGAACGTTCACCATAGTGGACAGCTAGAAAGGAATCCATTCATTATTACTAGGCACAGTACAACTTTTAATATTTATTTATTTATTTGAGTAAATTGATACACAGGGCCCTGATGAGTGGAATATACCCACTGATGCAGAACTTCCCTTAAAGTGGACAGCTACAGTTTCACTCAGAAAGGAATCTATTTAATATTATTGGGCACAGTACGACTTTTCATGTTAATGTATTTGAGTAAATTGCCACACTGGACCATGATGAGTGGAATATACCTACTGATGCAGAACATCCACCACAGTAGACAGAGTTTCAACTAGAAAGGAATCTCGATATTATTATTAGGCAGAGTATAACTTTTATATATTTTAACGTAAGTATAAAAACAGGCTTTCAGTACATTATTATTGGGCACAGTGCAAATTTTCATATTAAGTTTTTTTCAGTAAATTGCCACCGAGAGCCACGATGAGTGGAACATACCCAGTGATGCAGGACATTCACTACAGTAGGCACCTACAGTTTCACTCAGAAAAGAATCCCTACGTTTGCATTTGGACACAGTACAACTTCTAATATTAATGTATTTCAGTAAATTGCACCACAGGACCACGATGAGTGGAATATACCCACTGATGAATCACGTCCACCACAGTGGACAGCTACAGTTTTAGTCAGAAAGGAGCCCATATAGTATTATTGGAGAAAGTATAACTTTTAGAGACTTTAATGTAGGTATAAAAACAGGCTTTTGGCACATTATTATTGGGCACAGTACAGCTTGAATAATAACGTAGGGCCATGATGAGTGAAATATACCCACTGATGCAGAACGTTCACGACTGTAGGCAGCTACAGTTTCACTTAGAAAAGAATCCCTATGTTTGCATTTGGACACAGTACAACTTCTAATATTAATGTATTTCAGTAAATTGCACCACAGGGCCATGATGAGTGGACAAAACCCACTGATGCAGAACATCCACCACAGTGGACAGCTACAGTTTAACTCACGGAGAAAAAAAATGACACAAGCAACGTGGATTAAATGTTTCTCAAAGTATTCCTACACTACAGGTAATCAGTTTCTTATTAAGACAGATGTTATTTATGATGCATTATTTCACGGTAACAACTATTAGTTAAGACAATGATGATATGGAGACACAGAGAAGGGCTGGGAGGTTTGTTTCCTGCTGGTTTGGAGTCTTTATTGTGAAATAGTGTGGTTTTCGTTGAAGTTTGAATCACTGTTTGGTATATTTGGCGTGACTCACCGGCTTCTTGCTGGACTTCTGTAGTATGTCTCGTGCCAAAGACAGAAACGACTGCAGGGTGGATGGAGAAAAAAAAGACACACATGAACACAATGATAAAACAAAGTCAGCTGATAAAGACACGCTGGTTGGCTGCGGCTCACCTCCTCGACGTTGATGCTGGACTTTGCACTCGTCTCAAAGAACCTGATGCCGTGCTCTTTAGCCAGCTGTAAAACCAACAGCAGGTCAGGGCGTGGACGAGAACAGCCACCTCCTGCTCCTTATCTAAAGTCAATTTAGAGCTGGTGCATCAAATAAGCCCTCCCTCTACATTAAACCTTCCTTATCCTCTATCTCCTGACTGATCTCCTCCAAACTCCACTTTCACAAACCCAAACAACACAACAGAGAGGCGACGTCTCACCTTCTCTCCCGTCTCCTTGGTAACTTTCCTCTTCGCCTCGATGTCGCACTTATTGCCTAGTAACATCCGGCTGACCCCGGCTGATGCATTCTGGGTAAGGGAGGATGCAGTGGGTTGATTAGGACAAACTGAACGCAGCGGAAATGTTTGTTTAATGGAAGACAGAGAGATTTAAAGGAGCAGATAACAGCAGCAAGTGCTTTCCTCCATTTAAGCCTTAAAGCAGCTAATGATATTTCACTTATCTGTTCCTGCAGTTTGTGGATGCCGGCGTCCACATTTTGCTGCTCATCATCCTAAACTAACCCTTTAAAATAACCTTTAGCTTGCAGGCTACAAATATGTGAAACTAGAAGCTTCCAAACCCCTTCTGAGTGCAACACATGCGTCTTAAATGTCAGTTAAAGGCATTAAAAACTATTTTCTTCCACGCAAAGTCATTAAATATTAACATAAAGGGGTCGAATAAGAATAAAAGTCAGGTAAGTGCCACATATGTAGTTAAGCACCGACACTAAATCTGCATTTATAGCATCACAGGTTGTTGGTTTTCATGATTCCAAAGATGCAGGATGCAGATGTTTGCATGTTTTCAGTTTTGATTGCATCAGCGTGCATTCATTTTAAAGAGTGTTTTACTTATTGTTGCATTATTACTGGGATGTTTGAACGTTGGTTTTAAATTTATCTGCATCTTCTATGTTTTTAGTGTGTTAGTTTCTGGTATCGAGTCACTCTAGAGTCACTTCTGTCCATTAATCGGACAGAATCTGAACGTGACGGCTTCATGTCTGAATAAACTCTGGATTTTATTTCTTTATAAGGCTCTTACTGGTTTTTTAGTACGGAAGCCTGAAACGGCCATCGTTTAACCTACTTTTTTGCTCCGTGTTCTCGAGAAAACAAGATAATTACCTCCGCCAAGGAGGTTATGTGACGGCCGGCATTGGTTTGTTTGTTTGTTTGTTTGTGTGCAAAATAACTCAAAAACTCATGGACGGATTTGGATGAAATTTTCAGGAAATGTGTGAAATGGAACAAGAAAGAAATGATGATATTTTGGGACTGATCCGGATCACCGTCTGGATCCAGGAGTATTTTTAATCTAAGTGTAACCGGGTGGACAATTAAATGCGGTTTACTCTAAAAGCCACCAGAGGGCGCTCTTGTTTTTGGGGTAACCCCCTCTGACCACATGACATTTTGGGTCTCCACGTGACAGACAGCGACAATGACGGAGTTCTCTTTCCTTCCTGAGCCACATACACACGGTTGGGCCGGCATTCTTATCTCCGGTTGTCTAAGAAGCTAGGAGGCTGTTAGGAGCTGCCGCGCTAGAGGCCGCACCTGTTCATTAGGTCGGATGGGGTGAAGGCCGCATTGTTGGTAGGACATTTGAACTGTATGTAATTACATTTGTATCTGTAACATATAAAGTCTGCGGATACAAAGTATTGTCCTCAACAGTGGTCTGGTGGGTTGGTTTCGCTTTCTACCTCACCGGAAAATTAACCCGTTATAGCGAGGAAACAATTTTGTTTTCCCGAGAAAAAGAGGTAATTTTGTCGTAATGACAACATAACAGATTTTGTTTTCACGTGATAACGACAAAATTATGTCGTATGTTTATGAATTATGTAATGCATTAGATACATTACCTCAATACAATCTAAACCTAAACTCACTTTTGTCCTTCAGGGTAATTCAGGTTTTTAACTTCATTCCTGCTCTTGGTTTAGTGGTTTCAATCATTTCAAAGCTTTAATGCTCTAATTTGTGTTTCATTATTTTACAAAATTATAGATAATATCCAGTAGAAATCAGAGAAAACAGGATTAGTGTTTTAGTAGTTATTTTTACAAATGGTGATTCATTCTTTTACAGTCTTTGATCATAAAATTACATTATTTTTTCTGTATTTAAATCAGCAGAAAACATCTGTTTTGCAGATGTTTGCCGTTATTCTAAAGAAAAAATGTGTAAATTAAGAACCGAAAAATGCTAAAAAAAAATCACTGGTATTCTACATAACTTCCCTGTTTTGTTAAATTACAGATAATATCCAGAAAAATCACAGAAAAAATGGATTTACACTTAATCTAAAATGCGTAAATAATATTATATTAATAGTCATTTCTTCTTTTACAAAATGCGGCCAAAGCATCTAAATCTGCTTTCAAAAAAACATCACTGAATTCCATTTGTTTTTTGACGTGTTTTTTGGCACTCTTGTCATTACCACCACCACGGAGGTCATGTTTTTGCCGGCGTTTATCTGTTTGTTTGTCTGTTAGCAACTTTATGCAAAAAGCTACGAACGGATCTTGATGAAGTTTTCAGGAAAGCTGGATAATGGGACAAGAAACAGATGATTAGATCTTGGTGCTGATCCGGATCACCGAACGGATCCAGGAATGTTCTCCAGGATTCTTTAGCATTGGGAGATAGGACATGTATATGTGCATGTAACTCCACAATAAATGTCCAGGCTGCTTGGTAAAAAATACAGGATCAGTTCCTGCTAATTTCTCAAAATTTGATCTGGATCCGGGTTAAACTCCGGGTACTAGGATCCAGAACAGGAAAACCTAGAGGGCCTGTGGAATGGTCATCACTGTAAGGTAACAGATGAAGATCCAGACATGCAGCCAACACCAACATGTAGCTGAGACTCTGCTGAATCAGGAGGATCCAACAGATCTGTTGTAGAATCAACAGCTATGGAGCTGGATCCAGAAGAAACCACCATTACCCAGAAAGAGATTCTGGTGAAGAACTATTGAACTAATGATGATGTCAATGTGGATCCAGATGCTAAGGGTTTGTTTTTCTGGGTCAAGGAGTCTGATAATGGAGATAAAACAATCCTGGGACGATTATTTCTGGGTGTAAATCCCAACATGGGGAGAAATGAGCTGCTTGGAGGAGGTCTGAGCTCTATGAGGGGTTTCCTAGCTGTTGTTTTTTTGTTTTTTTTATTCACAGTGTAGCTATATTTGTCCTGCCAAAGTGAAAAAGTCTCACTTCTTTGATGCTCTTCATCCAGTTCTGGATGTTTTCGAAGGACTTCTCGTCTGTGATGTCGTACACCAGGATGATGCCCTGAAACACAAACAGAGATTTAAGGAGTCGGTCGGAGGTGGAGGTGGACAGCAGCTCGTCCTGCTGGTGTCCTGAACTCACCATGGCTCCTCTGTAGTAGGCCGTCGTGATGGTCTTGAACCTCTCCTGCCCCGCTGTGTCCCTGCACAAAGCGCAAAGCCAGAAACACTCAGGGATGCATCTCCTAGAGCTTCTTCAGAACACAACCAGTGGAGACGCAGCACAATGTGGGACGATGCGTTTAATGACATGAAGTAACTCTCTGTGCTGTGACATTCGCACAGTGAACTCTGTGATTTGGAGAACAACAGGGAGGTTCCTCTTTCCTCTCAGGAAAACGATCCAGTCAGAGGAAGATATGAATCAGCGTTTATCTGCTTCACCAAATCGCAGAGCAGCGTTTGCACACAAAGCAAGCAACGGCCATGTCCTACCAGACTTGTAGTTTCACTTTCTTCCCGTCCACCTCGATGGTTTTTACTTTAAAGTCGATGCCTGAGAGAGGAGAGAGAACACAGTAAATACCATTCATGAAGAAACAAAATTATGAGCATCAAACTCTTCATTTCCTGCAGTCCGGTGAATTCTTAGGCACCAATTTATGGAGCAAATGTCTTTGTTTATGTAAAGGAAAACACAAAATTGTACCACCTCTCAACTACTCAAGTCGTAGTAATTTATTCCTTTAAACAACAAAAAACAAACATTTTAGAAAGACAAGATTAAAAATTCAGGCCTCAAAGTAGAAACTAAGTGGACCTGTGATCCCTGAAGCTAAACTAGAGTCCGCATGTGATTTCCAGTCAGCCTAACTGCATGAACGTAGTTTGAAAATAGTACAAACTTTCTCCATTTTGGAGCTATGAGCCGGGTCTATGCCTGCATCATGGCTCCACATGGAAAAGAACTGAACAGAGGAAGTGAGAAATCTGATTGTGAAGCTTCACTAAGATGGAAAAAGGGTACAGGAAGATGAGTAAGAAGTAGAAACACAGCGTCAGCAGTAATCAGGAGCCATGATTAGTACCACTAATCATGGCTCCGGTAGTCGTCCTCCTAAAATGACTCCACAGACAGTGAACTACTTCCACAACCTAGCTGTGGAAAACAAGACAGCAGCTGCTTCAGCCTCGGCGTTATCAATGGAAATCAAAGTTAGTGTGACAGATCTGACAGTGAAGAACACATCAGAACATCAGCCTCTAGGGACAGAGGCAAAGAAAAACTCTCTTGCTAGCTTCTAAGCACAAAATGTCCAGATGAAACTTTGCTAAATAACATGAAGAGAAGCCTGATGGATGCTGGAGAACATTCATTGGTTAGTTGGGCTCAGATGGAGTCCAGCATGTTTGGTGTGAACCTGACCAGGACTACCACAGTGGATACATAGTCCTGACAGTGAAGCACAGAGGTGGAGTGTGATGATATATAAAGGAGTTTTCATTTTAATGTCTTTGAGTGTGAAAGTGGCGCCATCCTCTATAATTAACTTAATGTTTAGTCCTTCTATAAACTGCTGGACTTCTTTTTATCTCAACTTTCTGCACATTCCAAGCATTTCTCAAATATCTGCATTAGAGACGAATCAATCCGCCTCAGTCAGATGGAAACTGGTCACTGTCATGGTGGTTAGGATGGACAAGCTGAGAGGAGAGGAGAGGAGAGGAGAGGAGGCCGTCCAGAGCAGAAAACCCTGCATGCCAGAGAGCCAGCCACTCTTCTGGGAACGTGGAGATGTTAAAAGAGATAGGAATGAGGGTGGGTGGACCTTCACAGAGCCCAGAGAGGAATGAGATCTGAGGGGGGGGATGGAGGGGGGAGAGAGGGGTCATGGTGGTGGTGAGGGGGGGAGACAGCGTTCACATTCAACCAGGAGGAGGAAAAAAAAAATACAACCAAAAAAAAAAAAAGAAAAGAAGGCAAAACGAGCGACTAGTTGAGGCATGAAATCAGCCTGAGAAACCAGTTTTTGCGCAGACAACAAACAGAGGAAGCTGGAAACGTTCGTGCGTAAAAGTTCAAAATGAACGGGACAGAAACCCGAGAAACGTACCGATGGTGGAGATGTACGTGGAGTTGAAGTTGTCCTCAGCAAAGCGGATGATCAGACATGTTTTGCCCACTCCGCTGTCCCCGATGAGCAGCAGCTTGAAGAGGAAATCGTACTTTTTCGCCATGGCCGGAGCTTCGTTTTTACGCAGAGCGCAGAAAAGTGTCACTTTAGAGGAAACCCGTCTCCGAATCTTATTTACTTTCCTTCTTGTGGCTCAAAATAAACACTAAAAAAGTGGATCCACTCTTTCCTCCTTCTTTTTTTTCCCTCCTCCTCTCTCAGACTTGTCACCGGTAAATTCCGATCCCCCTCAGAGCCTCAGTTTGGAGAAAGAAACAAACTCCATCCAACAGTCGAAGCGTCCAGCGGTGGATCAGTTCATCCTGCGGCCCTCGGACGGTTTAAATCCCTCCACTTTCAGACCCGCCGGGGCGTTTTTTTCCAGCCTGCACGCAGAAAAAAGTTTGCTGTCGGCCCGAATCCCACATCGGCTGGAAGGCTACGTAGTGTGGAAGTGCTTCATGGGAGTGTTTGGAGCTGCAGGGGCGCAGTTTGGACACCAGAGGGCCGCATCTGACCACAGACAGCCCGTTAGTTCTCATGGAGGGGGCAAATGAGGAGGTTCTTCTGGAGTAAAAGCTGGTCATGGCGTAGAAAAACAATGTTAATGCCTCAAAAGAGGAAAAAACACCCCTTTGTGTTACAGATTCTACATGGATTCAGGTCTGGGCGACAATTTAAAAGTTAAAAATGCAAAATAAATACATAAAATCCATCATGAGCATCTCCAACACCATGTTTTACTGTGTTTTGTTGCTTTTTTATGTCATTTCCAACCAAAAGAAACCTGTTGGTTGAATAAAAAATCACTATAAATCAGAAGTTGGGTTTCTTTATGTCTTTTTCTGATATTCACTTTACCCAGAAATATTCCTCCCTGTGACAAATTTGGACTTTTAGTGGATTTTTATTCAACCAACAGGTTTCTTCTGGCAAGTTCCTCCACAGATTCTGAATGGATTCAGGTCTGGACTCTGGCTGGGCAACAATTTAAAAGGTGCAAATGTGAAATAAATACATAGAAATAAGTTAAAATCCATCATTAACATCTCCAACACAATGTTTTACTGTCTTTTGTTGCTTGTTTGTGTCAATTACACCCAGAATAAACCTGTTGGTCACATAAAAAATCACTATAAATGTAAATTTGGCACTAATGATTTGGGTTTAACTGGATTAAAACACTCTAGAACATCATAGAAATGACCAGGAATGAGTTAAAAGCTGCATTTTCCTAATAATTTGCACCATTTCAAGGATTATAAATAGTTCAGGATGTGCATTTTTAGTTTAAACGTTGACAAAAACACATATAAATAGTTAAAAATCATCACTAACATCTCCAACTTGTTAATGTTGCTTGTTTATGCTAATTTGAGCCAGAATAAACCTGTTGGTCACATAAAAATTCACTATAAATGTAAATGTGGCACCAATAATCTGGGTTTAACTGGACTAAAACACTCTAGAACATCATAGAAATGAGTTAAAAGCTGCATTTTCCTAATAATTTGCAGCTTTTCATGGATTATAAATAGTTCTGGACGTGGAGTTCTGAGTTTCAATGACTGAAAAACACACATAAGTAGTTAGAAATTATCACTAACATCTCCAACACAATGTCTGACTGTCTTTAATCACTGTTTAATGTCATTTACAGCCAGAAGAAACCTGCTGGTCACAAAAAAGTCACCATAAATCAGAATTTGGCACCAATGATCTGAGTTTAACTGGACTAAAATGCTCTAGAACATCATAGAAATGACCAGGAGTGAGTTAAAAGCTGCATTTTCTTAATAATTTGCACCATTTCATGGATTATAAATAGTTCTGGACATTAAGTTCTGAGTTTAAATGACTAAAAAAACACACATAAGTAGTTAAAAATTATCACTAGCATCTCTAACACAATGTCTTACTGTCTTTAATCACTTTTTAATGTAATTTACAGCCAGAAGAAACCTGCTGGTCGAATAAAAAGTCACCATAAATCAATATTTGGCACCAATAATCTGGGTTTAACTGGATTAAAACGCTCTAGAACATCATAGAAATGACCAGGAATGAGTTAAAAGCTGCATTTACTTAATAATTTGCAGCATTTCAAGGATTATAAATACTTCTGGACATGCAATCTTTAGTTTAAATGACTAAAAACACTCAGAAATGTAGTTTTATTGGTGTTTTACTGTGTTTTATGACTTTTTAACGTCATTTCCAGTCAGAATAAACCTGCTGGAGAAATAAAAAGTCGCTGTAAATCCACATTTTTCCTGGTTCTTCTGGGTTTAACTGGATTTTACGTCGTATTAGTTTGATTTCCAGCCTTTTCCCTCCTTTCCTGCCTCACTAAACACGCGGAGCCGCTTTGGTTCCTCCTCCGGATCTTCCTCCATCAGTATCCGGTGCGCAGCAGCTGATCCGAGTCCAGACGCGCAGAGATGCCAGTAAGTCCCGTTACCGTCTTTAAGGTGTCCATCAGCCGGTGAACGGCGGCGGACTCACCGGGAACCGTGAGATTTAGCGTCGTTCTGTGTTTAGCTCGTGTTGGAATCGGCGGTTTGGTGTTTGTGTCGTTTGAATGCGTAAAATGCGCAGAGACGCAACATGGCGAGACACGTGGAGGAGGCAGCCCACGAGGCTCCTCCTGGATCTGGTGTTTAGTGGGTTAATATCCGGAGTAAAGTCGGTTTGTGGCTTAAAAACACAGCTTTAGGTTTAAATAATGTGATGATTGATCCGTTTCGTGGTGTTTTAGAGGACAGAAGCTGAACCTCTCCAGATGATCCGGTTCGTCTCCGTTAAACGGCTCCTCTTCCTCTTCCTCTTCCTCTGCTGTCTCATCTAGAAACTGTCATTAAACCTCAACCTTTGGTTTTATCTCATCATGTTGTAAATGTTTAGGCTGCTGAGGTCGTTTGGTTTGACTATAATGTCCAATATGATGAAGTTTAAATCTTAATATTTAACTGAACTCTGTATAATAAACTCTGTTGGGTCCTAAACGTGGCGTTGAACCGGTCAAGTAGCTCTAGAGTCATGTAATAAGTGATATTATAGAGTCTAAGTCTTAATATTTAACTTAAACATGTATAATAAACAGTGTAGGCTCTCAGATATATGATTTACCTCAGTTTTCGAGGGTCTTTATGTTTGTAATAAGTCACATTATGGAGTCTTGGCCTCAATATTAAAGTTAATCAGGTAAATTTCTATCATATAAAACCGTCTGAGGCCTTAAACTTAATGTTTAACCCAGTCAGGCAGCTCTATATGTGTGTAATAAGTGATATTAGAGGGATTTAAAACTGAATATTTAACCTAATCAGGTAAATTTCTATCATATAAAACACTGAACACCATATTAACCTCATCAGGTTGGTCTAAATGTGTGTAAAACTTAATATTATGAGGTTTAAACCTTAATATTTAACTTACACTTGTATAATAAACACTGTTGGATCTCACAAATATGTGATTTACTTCAGCCAGGTAGGTCTATATTCATGTATTAAATGATATTATAGGGTTTTTACTGTAATATTTAACTTGTTCAGGTAAACTTTTATCATATAAACACTCTGGGGCCTTAAATTTAATATTTAACTTTGTCAGGTTGGTCTAAATTTGTATAATACACAATATTAAAAAGGTCTTAACTTTATTATTTAACCTAAATTTGTTGTAAACATGTTGTAAATCTACTGGGGTAATTTAGTTTGACTGTAGTATAAAATGTTGTGGGGTTTAAACCTTAATGTTTAATTTAAATGAGTATAATAAACACTGTTGAGTCTAAAAACAGTGTTTAACTTAAGGTTGAAACTTAAATGTTACTTGTTCAGGTCAATTTCTATCATATAAAACACTCTGGGGTCTTAAACTTACTATTTAACCCAGTCAGGTTGGTCTAAATGTGTGTAAAACTTAATATTATGAGGTTTAAACCTGAATATTTAACTTAAACTTGTTGTAAAGTTGTTTTAAATCTACTAAGGTAATTTGGTAAGATTGTAATATACAATATAATGAGGTTTAAACCTGAATATTTAATTTAAACTTGTATAAAAACTGTTGGGTCCTAAACATGGTGTTAAATCAGTCAGCTAGGTCTATAGTCATGTAATAAGGGATATTATAGGACCTTAACTGTAATATTTAACGTAATTTTTTGTCATATATGACACTTTTTTTGTCCTAAATCTAATATTTAACTTTGTCAGGTTGGTCTAAATATGTTTAATACTTAATATTATGAGGTTTAAACTTTAATATTTAACTTAAATCTGTGTAATAAACACTGCTGGGTCCTAAACATGGTGTTTAACTTGGTCAGGCAGCTTTATATTTGTGTATTAAGTGATATTATAGAGTCTTGGGTTTAACATTTAACTTGTTCAGGTAGATTTTTATCTTATAAAACAATTATGGGTCCTAAATCTAATATTTAACTTGGTCAGGCTGGTCTGTATTTATGTAGAACACAATATTATAAAGGTTCTAACCTTAATATTTAACTTTAACTTGTTGTAAATCTACTAAGTTAATTTGATGGGTCTGTAATATACAATAATGTAGGGTTTAAACCTGTAATAAAAGATATTGTAGGGTCTTAGCTGTAATATTTAACTTATTCAGGTACATTTCTATCACATAAAACACATTTTAGTCCGAAATATAATATTCAACTTTGTCAGGTTGGTCTAAATGTGTGTAATACATAATATTATAAGGGTTTTAAGCTTAATATTTAATTTAAATCTGTATAATAAACACTGTTGGGTCTCAGACAGACTATTGAAGTTCAGCCAAAGCTTCATGTTTATATAAAATGTGGGTCGTGACGATTAGAAGACGTGTTGCAGACTGATGTCAGTATTTTAATGTGTTGTTTTAGGATATAAACTTTGATTTTACCTCTTTGTTTTCCACATTTGCCTTTATGTGTTGCCCTTTCACTGCTTCCTTCGTGTCTGGGGTGTCAAATAAGGCAGACAGTGACGGTTGTGGTTGTCGGTAAAGTGAGTTTCATCCGACTCCTTTACACAAACAGCTGCAAGGACACCTCCTCTACAGCGTCTGAGTGAAACCCTAATGCGTTTCATCTGGATCTGAATAGCTGAACTCTTGTTTTTGTTTCAGCTCGCTAGAGATCTCCTACACCCGAGTCCTGAGGAGGAGAAGAGGAGGCACAAGAAGAAACGACTTGTTCAGTGTCCGAACTCCTACTTCATGGACGTCAAATGTCCAGGTCGGTTTCAGATTTATGTGAAATGTGGGTCGTGGAGATGAGAGGAAACCTGTGAAAGCTACATGTAAGAAGATATGTTAATCTTCTGTAGGAGACTTGTTCATATAACAGGGTGAAGCACTTCTATTTTAGTATTTGAGGATGTTTTTTACAGTTTCAATTGGGATTTTAATCAGCGTTGTTTCCCCACGTGTGCAGTACATTTAGCCTATGTGTTGCCCTCTTTCAAAATGACTCATACTTCGTCCCCAACGCTTAAAATTTGTCTACAATGACTCAAAATCTATCTAAAATTGGTCCAAAGTTGTCCAGATTTGTCAAAAATGATTCAAATGTGGTCCAAAATTTGTCCAAAATGACTCAAATTGGTCCAAAATTTGTCCAAAATGACTCGGATTTCTCCCACAATGACTTAAAATATGTCAATGACTCAAATTATGTTTAAAATTTGTCAAAATTTGTCAAATGACTCCAACATTGTCCAAAATGAGTCAAATTTGGTCCAAAATAACTCAAATTTTGTCCACAATGACTTAAAATTTGTCTGCAGTGACTCAAAATCCATCTAAAATTGGTCCAAAGTTGTCCAGATTTGTCAAAAATGATTCAAATGTGGTCCAAAATTTGTCAAAAACTATTCGAATTTGGTCCAAAATTTGTCAAAAATGACTCAAATTTTTCCCACAATGACTTCAAGTTTGTCAGTGACTCAAAATATGTTTAAAATTAGTCAAAATTTGTCAAATGACTCAAAATTTGTCCAAAATGAGTCAAATTTGGTCCAGAATAACTCAAATTCTGTCTACAATGACTTAAAATTAGTCTGCAGTGACTTAAAATACGTCCAAAATCTGTTAAAAATGGACTTAAAAACTCTAAAATGTCTCATCCACAAGAAAAGCTACCAAATGTCTTGTTGTTGGCTGCAGAAGATGACTAAAAATGTCCATGATGACTCAAGATCTGTTCAAAAATTGTTGAAATTAGCTTAAATTTGTCCATGATGACTTAGAATTTACCAATATAATGTCAATATATGTCCAATTCTTGTCAAAATTAGTCGAAAATGAGTCATATTTTGTCCACAATGTCCAAAATGGACTTAAAAACCAACTCTAAAATGTCCCATCCATGAGTAAAGCTACCAAATGTTCTGCTGTTGGCTGCAAGAGTGAACACACAAGTCCTCATGACTCAACCAGATTGACTTGAAACTCATCCAAGTGTTCGAAATGACTCAAAATTTGTCCGAAATTTTTCCACAGTGACTCAAAACTTGTAGAATTGGTCTGTATGTGTCCAAATCTGGTCAAGATCTGTCCAAAATTAGCCGGAATTTGTCCACAACGACTTAAGATTTGTACAAATTTGACTTAAACCCTCCAAATGTCTCATCCACAAGCGAAGCTACCAGACGTTCTGCTGTTGGCTGCAAGAGTGATCACAAAAGTCTTCATGCACCCAGACTTGTCCAGAATTAGTCAGTGTGTTCAAAATGACTCAAAGTTTGTCCACAATGACTCAAAAATGATCAAATTTGGCTGTAGAAGTCCAAATCTGGCCAGGATCCGTCCAAAATTAGTCATATTTGGGCCACAAAGACTCAGAATTTGTCCAAAAGTGTCCAAAAGTCTTCTTGGACTCCGACTAGTAAGGTTCTGTATTCACACCTATAGAGGAGCCTTATGTACTCAGTAGGGTGAAGTGCTTTTGTTTTCAGTTTTGAGCATGTTTTCTACAATATAAGTAGTGATTTTAGTCAGTTAATCTCAAAGAAAGCGTTGTATTTCCTCATGTACGGTACATTCTGCCTTTATGTGTTGCCCTTTCACTGCTTCCTTCGTGTTCGGGGTGTCAAACAAGGCAAACAGTGACAGTTGTGGTTGTCGGTAAAGCGAGTTTCATCCGACTGGCTTTACATAAACAGCTGCAAGGACACGCAGTCACCAGGAGTGGTTCTGTAATTGTCGTCTGGCAGCCGGCTGTTGTTTCTCATCGAATGTCGGCCTTTTCGCAGGTTGCTACAAGATCACCACCGTGTTCAGCCACGCTCAGACCGTCGTGCTGTGCGTCGGCTGCTCCACGGTCCTCTGCCAGCCGACGGGGGGGAAGGCTCGCCTGACAGAAGGTACACGCTTTTAAATATACATGCAGCGCTGCACGCCCACGTGGACAGCATTCAGACATGCACAGATTCAGATGTGCTCATACTTAACATGGGATTTTCCACAGTCTATTTGTGCTGTGCGTGTCCAGAGAGGTGATTCTGTCTTAACAGTTCGTGGTGGGTTTATATAAAACAACATGACAAATGCGTTGACACGTCTGCAAGAGCCTCAAGCTCAATCCGTCTCCTTTTCCTTGGCTGTACCTGCTAAATTTGCATAATCCCGCCCCCTCACTGCCTCCAGGTGAACCATTCAGACAGAGCAGCTGCCTCACCGGGTTTATTTGCTTTCTAGAGACGCTTCTGCAAACTTTTAAATGTCGACCAAAGCTACCGAATGTTCTGCTGTCGGCTGCAAAGAGTCTTCATGCGCTCAACCCGTCAAAAGTTAGGCAAAACATGTTCGAAATTAGTCAGAATTTGCCCAAACTGACTTAAAAACATCTCATCCATGAGCAAAGCTGCCAAATGTTCTGCCACAGTGAAGTCGTCATGCACTCAAACCTGTCCGAAATGACTCGAACCTCGTTCAAAATGACTCAAAGCGTGTCCTAAGTTACTCAAAATCTGTCCAAAGTGAATCAAAACTCATCCAAAATGGCTCCAAAATGGCTCAATTTGTTGGAAAATACTCAAAGTTTGTTAAAAAATCGACTTGGAAACTCTAAAATGTCTCGTTCACGAGCAGAGCTTCCCAATGCTCAATGAATACAGAAGCCTTCCTGCGCTCAAGCTCGTCCAAGGTGACTCAAAACTGGTCCGGAATTACTCAAAAGCTGTCAAATGATGGATCGACTTTGACTGAACTCCGAAATGTCTCGTCTACGAGCAAAAAGCCACCAGATATTCTGCTGTTAGAACACAAAAGTCTCCATGCGGTCGTCCAAAACGTCTCGGAACTGGTCCAGAATTAGTCGAAATGTGTTCAACATAAGTCAAAATTTGTCTGAAATGACTCAAAAGTTGCTCCAAATTTGTCCAAATTGACTTGAAACTTGTCCAAAATTATTGAAAATGTGCACAAAAGGACTCTAAAACGTTTCATCCATGAGTAAAGCTACCCAACGTTCTGCTGCTGGCTGCAAGAGTGAACGCAAGAGTCTTCATGCACTCGTCCAGAATGACTCGAAACTCGTCCAAAATTAGTTGAAACGTGTTCAACGGAAATCAGAATTTGTCTGAAATGACTCAAAATTTGGACAAAGTTGCTCCAAATTTGTCCAAATTGACTTGAAACGTGTCCAAAATTATTGAAAATGTGCACAAAAGGACTCTAAAATGTCTCATTCGCAAAGCTACCCAATGTTCCACTGTTGGCTGCAAGAGTGAACACAAGAGTCTTAATGCAGTCAAACCTTGTTCAAAATGACTCAAAACTAGTCCAAAGTTAGTCAGTGTGTTCAAAATGATTTGAAGGTCGTCCAAAATTACTTGCATTCTGTCCACAATTATTGAAAATGTGAACAAAATTCCTCATCAACACTCAAACTAGTCCAAAAAAATGAAACAAACCTGCCAATAATGTCTCGAAACCCATCCAGAGTTAGTCGGAATGTTTCCAGAATCTCTAAAAAATGCGTCCAAATCGACTTGAAAGCTCTAAAACGTCTCGTCCACGAGCAAAGCTGCCAGATGTTCTGCTGTTAGCTTGCAAGAGTGAACACAAGAGGCTTCATGCGCTCGAAATTTGCACAAATGCACTTCAGAAATCTAAAATACAACTAGAAAAGCACTCAGAGAGCTCAGACCTCCACCAAGCAGCTTCGCTTCACCCCCAACACAATCTCCCAACGACAAAGTATTCATAAATAAAGTTAATTGTCCGGTAATCTCTCACATCGTAGTACTGCTGTGGTTGAGCATGAGCGGCCGACACCCACCATATATGTGCATTGCAGTTTCCTACCACAAGGCGGCACTGCAAGGCTTTCTAACACTCCCAATGTTAAACAACAAACAAATCAACCAGTGCCGGCAAAAACACAACCTCCTGGGCGAAGGTAAGAATCACCAAATGTTCAAGAGTGAACACAACAGTCTTAGTGCACTCCCAGAATCCGAGTAGCTGAACAACCAGTCGATGTTTTATTATTGACGGCAGTGTCTCCGCAACAATAGGAAAATCCTGAGTGATAGCGCGCTGTGTGGCTAATAATAATAATAATTTTAATGCATTGGTTTATATAGTGCTTTTCAAGGCACTCAAAGACCCTTTACATAGCATTATTCATTCACTCCATACTCAGTGGTGCTAAGCTACATATGTAGCCACAGCTGCCCTGGGGTAGACTGACCACCAACCACTCACTCTCACACCGCATCCACCCAGGCTTCCTAGTGTTCCCTCACGGTCTCCCATCCAGGTACTGACCAGGCCCAACCCCGCTTAGCTTCCCAGATCTGACGGGCTCGGGCATCCACAAGGCGGTATGGCCATGTAGCTAATGTAGCTAACGTTAGCTTTGATGCTAACTTTGCACTTCAATATGCAATTGACGTGCTGCTTTGTACGCATATATTTTTGGCGTGCAGTCTGCCAAAATAAAATAAACTGTGAGGAAATTATAATTTTTCTTGTGAGGAGGAAAATAAGTCGTTTAAATTGATCAGCTAGTTTGTAAAATAGTCGATAGGTTAATCAGTAGAGACACTGCTGTCAGTGGGATCTCTAGAAGCTCTTAGATCCCGTCTTGTTGGATTTATTTCTTTGATTTTAACCCTCCAGTTTTGCTCTGTAATAAGCAAACCTCTGTTTCCATTTCATGCTGTGCTGCTTAAAATACAGCAACATACAGTCTGAAATCAACTTAAATGGTTATTTTGCTGGTTTTTTGGAGTAAAATCAGACGTTTGGATGAATCAGCTCACTGACAAAAAAGTCGATTTATGAAAATAAAAATGTCAGGAGTGAGCGTCTTCACATTTTCACAGCTTTTAAACTTTATCAAACGCAGTAAAAGCAGCTTTCCCGCCGCATTTCTCCGCCTGTGGAGCAGCTAATGGTTCCAGGACAGTCAGTTCCATCTGAGGGAGAATGAAAAAAAAAATGAATCACATCACCAGTCAGAGCACATCGGGGAGAAAAAGGAATATTACTACGCTTTTCTATACAGCGCGTAATGTAGTGAGGTCAAGGTTTGTGTTTACCGCCACCCACTCCATCCTTTGACTCGGCTGCCGTGGCAACCGAGGGCTTCTCTCGGTTACTATGGGCGCAGCTGCAACCCTTGGCACTTATGTGGAAGTGATTCAGTGTTTGAAAAGGCAGATGGCAACGTGGTCTTTAGTGTTTCTCTTATCTCCTCGTCGGTGAGTCAGTTTGCTCTGCTGATCCAAAGTGCGCCTTTACATCTGCTCACAGGTGTTTCTGTAGCAGTTCCCACCTTTACGAGGGTCAGAGTATGTATGATGCATAATAACGACGCTTTAAAGTTCAATCTCAGCCTCAGAAATAAGAAAAACTTGATTAATCCCGAAAAAAATCACAATAACATGAGGATAGATGCAGCAAACACCAGAAAAACAATACGATTTAAGAGAAATACATTACTAAAAATTAAAAAATGAGACTAGAATGGTACTGTAGTAAAGAAATATAATAAAAATGTATATATAGATGTTATATTTGTGTATTTCATACTGCATTTTTTTAAAAATGTCAGATTTTGTAAATATCACTGAAAGGATTGCCTCTTAATGTAATATTTAAAAGACAAAAAGCAAAAATATCCAAGAGTACCTGGCTGCAGACCTCCACTGTCAGGACAGGAAGTAACGGGTAAAAAGTAGGAAAGGACACTTAAAGCGTCCAGTCCGGTAGGTGGTGGTGACGCATGTGAAGTTGGTTTGCTAACCGCTAATTAAACCAAAAGAAGAAGCAGCCGTTTAACGAGTGGTTGTGGCTGTTTCTCAGTATTCCTACTTGTCCACGGTACTAAGATTATTTGAGGTGAGAAAGTGGTTGTATAAACGTCAAATCTGTGGTCAGTTTATCAGATAAATTCTGCTTATAAATCTCCTCCAGTGATGTCGGAGATGTGAGTGTCCCCGTTAGACAGCTACTACCAGGCGGTCAGCGCTCACAGCTCCCCGCTGACAGCAGCCTTAGCTCGGCTAGACTTTCTGAAATCTGCCGCTGGCTCTGACGGTTCTTTAGCAGGACAGAAGTAGTTTTACGGGAATCTAACGGTCACACTTTTGTTATTTAATGTCCCCGGTCTCCGACTTTGTCATTATATTAGTAGTTATTGTGTTGTCTTCATCACCTGTAGCACGTCTTTGTTCTATTCTTATGACTGTAACTGTTCATTAAAAATAACATTTAAGGATTTTTCTGTTAGCAGACATAAAAACTCACAATGGGGCTCATTCTCAAAATAATCACAAGTGTAATATATAAATTAAAACCATATATACTATAGACAGTGGTCTAGTAGATTTTACGTTGTATTGCTAATGCATTAGCGTGAAAATTAATTCCACCAGAAGTGCATTTCCTGTCCTCACAGTGGACGTCTGCAGCCAGGTGCTTCTCAAAATAACGCTAGAATACAAGTAACTAATATTTAAAACTAGAAAAGCCCTCAGAGAGTTCAAACCTCCACCAAGGAGCTTCAGTCCACCCCCAACACAATCTCCCAATTCACATATTTTGTATGGAACGTTACAGATACAAATGTAATTACAGACAGTTCAAATGTCCTACCAACAATGCGGCCTTCACCCCATCCGACCTAATGAACAGGCGCGGCCTCCAGCGCGGCAGCTCCTAACAGCCTCCCAGCTGTGACCTCCGCCTCACAGTCAGCCTTAAGACCATCTATAGAGATAAACATAGATCTTATCATCAACTTGTTTAACTGCTATGTAATGGAGGCGGTTGTAGTTGTTTTACGGTGACACAATGGCTCCAACTTGACTCCTTGACAATGGAAAAGCAAACAGGTTCTTCTTGGTGGAAAAGGGGTAATAGAGGTGTGGGACTTTATATTGTGAGGTTAAATGCAACAGGAGCTAAATAAACACCCAGAAACCGAACTTTACTTCTGAACTGAATCTCTTTCCCTCTGCTCTCAGGATGCTCGTTCAGGAGGAAACAGCACTAGTTGGACCCGGCGTGGTCGGATGCATTAAAGGAGGAAGAGCTTGATGGGCATCGAGCGACACTGCCATGAACTGATGGACGAGGAAACGGATCAAATCATGTAATATAAGAAGTCGTCCATCGACAGAATATGCACGGAGGAATGACTGGGCTTGTTTACACCCCACCGACGCCTCCCATCTGTTAATAATCCTAAATAAATGTGTTCTTTTAATGAAATGATCTTACGTTTGTCATCCAGTTTGTCTCTTGGAGGGTCTTTTGATCGCATTCGTCTGGTAAAAGACGTCTGACCCCTTTAAGATGAGGGTTTTCATTGATTAAGTGCACATTTACAGAAAGGTGAGGGTTAGCGCCATAGATTTATGCAAATTTCCTTTGAGAACACTCGACCTGTTCTGGGAAAAGAGTTGTGAATTGCAAATTACATCAAAGAATCAGAGTTTTACTATGTACCAGCAGCACTCTGCATAATTGCCTATTGATTAATGCACATTAGAGCTGCTAACAGACCCAGACTTTCATACTTACAGTGTATCTTGGAGTCGATAGCACAGTGAGGTCATCGCTGTATATAACTATGATGTCATGAATGCTGCAGGATTCCCTCTGAAGGAGGGTCGATTCAGGGAAAAGTCACCGTTTGCTTCTGAAACACAATTTTGTGACGTTAAATGAGATAATGAACAGTGCATTTGTGTTTTCTTGCACGTTTCCTGTACAAATAATGTGATGAATTCTTGGGAAGAGAGAAAAAAAAATCACAGCAGGAATCAGAATAATTTCAGATTTGTGACTTGAAACCAGTCGAAGCTTCTGTTTTGGCTCGTTGAGTCTCTGTGATCGAGTTGAACACTGAATAAGGACAAATCAACCTTCTTGTTGCTATGGTTACGTCTTTTTCCTTGTGTCTTGCTTGTATATTGGACACTAATTCCAAATAAAATCATAGTGAACATGAACAATTTCTGGTCTGCCTCCTGTTTACTTATAATTCTTATGTAATCCAGTGTTTCAGATCATTAGAATGTGTTCATATGCCCGCCACTTAATGGTGTAATTTACAGTAAAGCCTCAAATTTATTCCTTTCTGTGCTAAATTCTAGAACAACTTTACCAGATTTGCTCACTTTATATTGTATTAGAACGCTCTAGAACATGACAGAAATTACCTGGAATAACAAAGAAGCTGCATTTTTCAAGGAATATGAAGATTTTTAGACATTTCTCTCATTAACGCTAGATAGTTTCCATGTACGCCGATGACATATTTTCCTATATTGATAAAGAACTGTATTTTGCTCTGCAGTTCTCAACATATTTTGGAGATTTTCCACACATTTTATACATTTTTCCTGCATCAAAGTCACCACTGCACAGCTTTTAAACATTTTGAACGGAGAGTATTTTAACCCTCTGAACTACGAGCTGCAGTTCTGGAACAATTGCATCAGATTTTCTCAGCTTATAGAATTAGAACGCTCTAGAACAGCGGTTCTCAACTGGTCCAGCCTCAGGACCCACTATGTCTCTATTAATATTAGTCGCAACCCAAATTTTTCAAGTTTGCTGTTGCTGTTAACAAATTAAGGTTTATTTGGGTGTAGTCTCAATGCATTTTGATACAACACAGGAAAATTTTGGCTTATTTTTTAAATTTTTGGTATATATGGACTTTTTTACTAAGTTTTTGGATCTATTTTGGCCAATTTTGACAGATTCGGAACATATTTTGGTTCATTTTTGGCACGTTTTTAGCATAATTTCCCTGATAAGCTGGCAGAGCCAAATCAAGAGGTTAATAGTGTGCAACTACTGGTGTCACCACCACTAAATATCCTGCTATTGAAAGCAAACAGTGTCATAAGAAACACTTCCTTCAAAATAAAAGACTTTATACCACTACTTTTTGGGGGGACATGCTTCTGCGACCCTCTCAAAATGGCTTCACGACCCACTTTTGGGTCCCAACCCACCAGTTGAGAACCACTGCTCAAGACCATGACAGAAATTACCTGGAATAACAAAGAAGCTGCATTTTTCCCCAAAACTAGCAACATTTTCCAAGGAGTATAAAGATTTTTAGACATTTCTCTCATTAGCATTGGATAGTTTCTATGTACGCTGATGACATATTTTTCTATATTGATAAAGAACTTTCTTTTTCTTCTCTAGTTCTCAACACATTTTGGAGATTTTCACAGAACTGAAGCATTTGTCCAGCTTAAAAGTCTCTAAAAGTCAGCTCTCGAACATTTTGAATGGAATTAAATCGACATTTTCTACTAAAATCTGACGAATGTGAGGGTATGAATGATTTTGGATCATTTGTTAATAAAAACCTAAAATCACACTATAAGCACAATCTCTTATTATCGTTTGCCACTCATTTATGTCATTTACAGCCAGAAGAAACCTGTTGCTCAGATAAAATTAACTTTAAATAGGAATATAGCATACTAATGAATAATTTGGGGGGTTTATATGTGCAAAAGTATGTAAACCCAGACTCTACTTTCCTCTTATTGTCATGTTTTTATCTCAAATTCTGATGCCTAAACTGCAATATTAACATTCTTTTAAAGACCACTTTAGGACATATTGTGTTTACTGTTTATATCACATTAAAAGTACATTAGAACAACATAAATGAGGCAGTTTGAATGCGCTTTTATGTGCTACCTTTCATTACTGATTGTTAAATAACATAAAATCTGTTACTGTGATATTATGAACTCTGTTAAACTGCATAAAATGTGTTTTTTTTAAAGAGACGCTTTAAATGCGCATTTACGACAATTTCAAGGGTATGAATAATTTTGGACATGGCATTTTAGTGAAACTGTGAAGAAAACATCCTCAGAAATAGTTCAAATCCATCACTAACACAATATTTTACCGTCTTTTATCACTTGTTTATGTAATTTCCAGCCAGAATAAACCTGTTGGTCGAATAAATAGTCGCTTTAAATCAAAGTTTGGCCTCGAGATGAGTAATTTTGGGGTGTATTTCATATTAAAAGTATATTAGAACAACATAAAAGGGGTAGTTTGAATGTGCGTTTGAATATTTGATGTAAAAATCTTGTTGGACATCTGTTCATGTGATGTTAAAACCTCTGTTAAACTGCAGAAATGTGTCTTTTTAACCAAAAGAAACCCTTTAATGCACATTTGTGACAATTTCAAGGGTATGAATAATTGTGGACATGGTATTTTAGCACAGTTAAACAGTTAAAAATCACCCCAAACGTCTCCAGCATGATATTTTACTGCCTCTTGTCACTTGTTTATGTCATTTCCAGCCTGTTGGTCGAAAAAAAATTCAATTTAGATCAGCGTTTTTCTGTATCCAGCAAATATTAAAGTGAATTTTGAAGCCGAGGAACTAAAAAGTGTCTCTTTAAGCGTCCATTGATGATTTTCTCGCTTTGCTTCCTGTTTAACTACAAGCAGATATATTCACCAGGGGAAGCTGTGGCCGGTGAACGCGTGGCTGTCAGAAGGTCACCGAGTGTTTTGATGCGTTTTCGCTGGAAGTAATTACACCGCTGGAGATGAGACGAGGTCTGAACAAGGTGCCGGTGACAGACGGCGATGCAGAAAAGGTTGTCTGAGCTGTGGAAATAAACTCAAACATGAAAACCAAAAAAACCGTCAGACATGAAATGAACCGCTATCTGTCCTCTACCTGAAAGGGCCTTTTGGTAACAGCTTCTTACCCCAAGTTCTTCATAGTCACGTCAAATGTTGGTTTATATTGAATTTATATTAGACTAATAGCTTCTTTTCTGGATGGAAATGATATAAGAAGGTGACAAAACACAGTCAGACGTTTTGTTAGGGATTAGTTTTAACATTTTTTTGTTTAAACGGCATGTCCAAAGCTATCTATACCCTTGAAAACAATTAATTCTTTGAGAAAATGCAGCTTTTAAATCGTTCCAAATGGCCGGCAGTGGTTCTCGACTCAGGATCCACCATGTCTCTATTAATAACAGTCGCAACTTTGTGAAGTTCGCTGCTCCTGCTAACAAATTAAGGTTTATTTGGATGCAGTCTGAACACATTTTCATACAGCTTGGGAAAAAAATTGGCTAACTATTTGCTCATTTTGGTATATTTGGACGCTTTTGCCAAGTTTGGGGTATATTTCGGCCCATTTTGAAGGATTCTGAGCACCTTTTTGTTTATTTTTGGCACATTTTAGTGTAACTTTCTCCAAGAGAGCCAAATCTAGAGGTTAATCGTGGGCAACTACTGGTGTCGTCACCACTAAATATCCTGCCATTAAAAGCAAACTGTGTCATAAGAAACACGTCCTTCAAAATAAAAGACTTTACACCACTACTTTTTTGGGGGGACATGCTTCTCTAATACACCATAAACTAAGAAACCGCAGTAGTAGTGATTTTTTATTTCACCAATTGGTTTATTCTGGCTGGAAATTACATTACAAAGCCATAAGACACAATCAGACATGGCATTAGAGACGTTCCTGATGTCCAGAATTATCTTCACCCTTGAACTCATGCAGCTGCTATAGTATTCTGAATGTTTCTGGTACTTTCTGCCACGTTCAAGAGTGTATTATTGCAAAACACTGTGAAAACGTTCAACGTATAACATGTAAAATACAGGTAAACCAAGATTATCCATGCTAAATTTAGATTTATAGTGAGTTTTATTTCACAGATTGGCAGGAAATGGCATTAAAAGGTGATAAAACACAGTAAGACACCATGTTAATGATGACTTTTTTTGTATTTGTATGTGTTTTCTAACCTTTTAACTAAAAATGGCACGTCCGGAACGAGTCATCCTCCTTGAAATTGGTGCAAAGTATTAAGAAAATGCAGCTTCTGTCTTATTCCAGATGTTCATGGTAAGTTCTACCATGTTCTAATGCACTATAAAGGTAGAACAGCTGATGCAGTAGCTCTCTAGTTGGTTCCAAGTCATGACTGAAGCCAAAGAGCTCATTGAGAACCTCCAGTTGCACATTGCTGCTGCTCACGAGACGTTTAAAGGCTATAAAGTCGTATCCAAGCGTCTCCAAGGTCCACAGTTTGAAGCGTCATGGAAAAGTCCAAGGAGTTCCACACTGAGAAACATGTCAAAGGGCTGCTGGGAAGACAGACGTGAGCCCTGCACTGGAACAATGGTAGAGGCCAAGAACAATCCAAGGACCAGCACCAAGAGCATCCTGATGAATGTGAGCAGTTCTGGTAGCAACATGTCCATCAGAAGAACAAGGCTGGTCTCCATGGATCAGACCAAGGAGGACTCCACTTCTTCAGGACTCCTGGTCAATTACAAGTCATGTCTGAAGTAAACGAGGAAACATTCAGACTGTGGAGGAAAACATCAGGCGGTCTGCAGAAGAACTGCTCCTTGGGCAGCATTGGAGCTTCCAACAAGACAACGATGTGAAACATGGAGCCAAAGTGGAGAAGAAATGGTGGAGAGGAAACAATGAGAAGATGTTGGAGCGGCCCAGCCAGAGTCCAGACCTGAATCCATCCAGGATCTGTGGAGGAGCTGAAGAGCAGAGTGATGGAGAGGAAGCCTTCAAAGAGCTGGAGATGGAACCTTGGAGGAACTAAACCCCAGTGGAGACCTGAAGAAAGACTGATAGACACTAGAAGTACTGGTGGACTGATGTGGAGACGTACGAGTTTTATCACTGGACAAACTGGTGAAAGGATCTAATTCATGCCGAAGCAGCAGAAGCACAGATTTCATAGTCGCTTCCAAGACCTCTCATATATTTACATACAATCTGCGGCTCCTCACAGATGTTTCTCCTGTGTCTGTTTGAGTCCGACTCACCTCCAGGCTGAGAGCAGCTGCTGCAGAAGGCCCGCAAAGAGCCGATCCGGAGCAGCTGGTTCAAACCCTCCTGAGCGCCGACAGACAGCCGACATCTGCACAAACCTGCAGGGAGTGAAAGATGGAAGCCGAGAACACTCCGTCACCGCAGTGGAGGCCGGCAGCTGAAGGTAGGGGGAGCTACTGGACAGGGGGAAGCTTCACGGTGTGGCTTCGTCTGACGGATGAACAGCCAGAGCACTGACTGGAGTGTTTTTCAGGTGTGACAGTATTTCAGATTGGTGTCGAATTTCTCAGGAGAAGACTGGTGTGGCGAGAACGGCAAGACGAGGTTCCAGTTTATTGATGTTCTGACTTGAACCGTGTCCAGGATCAATCAAAATGTCTCAGAATTTGTCCAGAATGAGTTAAAACATGCATGGAATGTAAAAATATCTGTCCAAAATGACTCAAAAATTGTCCAAAATCATGATGATAAATGATTAGTGGTGCTTTAAATGGGGAAAAAATGCAAAATGTTCAATCAAGGGCTCCAGAAAGTTCCTGTAAGTGTATATATATGTTGATAGATCCATATTTCCTGCTATAAATACAGCCTTTTATAGACATTTTGAGGCCTCCAACATCAGCAGAACTTGATATGGTGCAAGAATAGCAAGACAAGGTTCCAGTTTTATGATATTTTGAGTTAAAACCTGTCCAAAATGACTTGAAATTGTCCAAAATGAGTGGAAACTTGTCCAAAATGTAAGAAAAAGGTGTTCAAAATAAAATGAAGACTGTTCAGACGGGTGCAAAATAGTCCAAAATGACAAAAATGAACAGTTATTGGTGCTTGTAATGGGGAAAAAGTGCAGTTTTTACAGTCAAAGGTGGTATTTGGGCTCCAGAAAGTTCCTGTAAGTGTATGTATATGGATGGATCTGCATTTCCTACTAAAGATACAGTCTTTGGTAGACATTTTGACGCCTCTAACATCAGCAGAACTTAATATGATGCAAGAATGGCAAGACAAGGTTCCAGTTTTATGATATATATTTTGACTTGAAATCTGCTCAAAATGTCTTGAAATTTGTCTCAAATGACTTAAAATGATCCCAAAATTAGTTAAAACTTGTCCAAAACAAGAAAAATACTGTCCAAAGTGACTCAAAATTGTCCAAAATTATGATGATAAATGATTAGTGGTGCTTTTAATGGGGAAAAAGTGCAAAATGTTCAATCAGAGGTGGCATCTGGGCTCCAGAAAGTTCCTGTAAGTGTATATATATTGATAGATCCATATTTCCTGCTATAAATACAGCCTTTTATAGACATTTTGAGGCCTCCAACATCAGCAGAATTTTATCTGGTGCAAGTATGGCAAGACAAGGTTCCAGTTTTTTGATATTTTGAGTTAAAACCTGTCCTTGGGGTCTCTAACTGATGATAGAGCCTCCAAAAGTTGGTGAAACATCAACCAAAGACTATTTTTAGTCAGAAATATGGATCCATCCATATATATACACTTACAGGAACTTTTTGGAGCCCAAATACCAGCCTCCATTGAACATTTTGCACTTTTTCCCCACATTTTTCCACACATTTTTTAAAATGTTGGGAAAGTTTCAATTCAATTCAAATTCAATTCAAAGTACTTTATTGATCCCAAGGGAAATTACAAACTCAACTCATTTTGGACAATTTCGAGTCATTTTAGACCGATTTCAAGTCAAAATATCATAAAACTGGAACCTTCTGTTGCCACACATCAAATTCTACTGATGTTAGAGCCTCAACAGTTGGTGAAATGTTGACCTAAGACTGTATCTTTGGTAGGAAATATGGATCCATCCATATATATATACACCTACAGGAACTTTAGGAGCCCAAATACCAGCCTTGATAGGACGTTTAACATGTTTTTCCACATTTTAAGAACCAATAATTATTTATTATTGCCATTTTGGACAATTTTTGGTCACTTCGGACCGTCTTTATCTTGTTTTGGACACATTTTTAAGAATTTTAGACAGCTTTTAGGTCAAAATATCAAAAAACTGGAACCTTGTCTTTCCAAATTTGTCCCATATCAAACTCTACTGATGTTAGAGCCTCAACAGTTGGTGAAATGTTGACCTAAGACTGTATCTTTAGTCAGACGTATGGATCCATCCATATATATACGCACTTACAGGAACTTTTTGGACCCAAATACCAGCCTCCATTGAACATTTTGCACATTTTTCCCCATTTCAAGGACCAATAATTATTTATTTAGTCTCTTTGGACAGTCTTCATTGTATTTTGGACACATTTTTTTACATGATGGGTAAGTTTCAACTCATTTTTGGCAATTTTGTGTCATTCTGGACGGGTTGCAAGTCAAAATACCAACAAACTGGAACCTTGTCTTGTCAAATTTGTCCCATATCAAATTCTACTGATGTTACAGGCCCCATACGTTGGTAAAATGTTGACCTAAGACTGTATCTTTAGTCGGACATATGGATCCATCCATATATATACGCACTTACAGGAACTTTTTGGACCCAAATACCAGCCTCCATTGAACACTTTGCACATTTTTCCCCATTTCAGGAACCAGTAATTATTTATTATCATAATTTTGGACAATTATGAGTTGCTTTTGACAGTCTGCATCTTATTTTGGACACCTTTTCTTACATTTCGGAGACGTTTCAACTCATTTTGGAAAGATTTTAAGTCAAAACAGCATCAAACTGAACCTTATCTTGTGATACTTGCCACACATCAAATTCTACTGATGTTCGAGGCCTTAAAAGTTGGTGAAATGTCAACCAAAGACTGTATCTTTAGCTCAGGAATCCTTCTGAGATCGATTCCTGGGCCACAAAGGGGAGAGCTGTGGAGACGAGGAGGCAGAAAATGCGATGAGCCCAGAGTCTGGACACAAAAGACGACCGTCAGAATCTGAAGTCATGTGTGCCGAATCTCCCCTGAATGGAGGCGGGAGGAGGATCGATGGCGGAGGGCAGGGGGGTCATTCAGGGACGTGGCAGGTGAGTTTTTACAGTATTGATCCGAGCGGTTCCCGCCGTTAAATGTGGCAAAATGAGGAAGAGAAGCCGCCGAGAAGCACAGAAAGCGTGCAGATAAACGCAACAAAGGCTCTGTGTGCGTTGGCCAAGGTTAGCCCAGAATAAGGTCCTCCCACGGCGAGCGGCCGCAGAGTTCAGCTCTTTGTTTGTTTGAGTTTCTCCTTCCACCAAGGACGGGCTCATTACACGTCATTAGTAGCAGGCGCTTAATTAACTGACCTGAACACTGACGAGCCGGGTCCGGGTGACCCCTCGTCTCCATGGCAACAACCTCCAGCCGAGCAGAGCCCCCCCGGGTATCCACGGTGACACAGGGCAGATGGCATCTCTGGTACAAAGACAACATCACACACACAGCGGCGGCGGCGTCAAACACACTTTGTTTTTTTTTTCTTTTTTGGGAGATGATAGAATTTATTAAAGCTCCAGTTGGTTTAAAAATCCTCTCTTATATAAAAACCCCAGCACCACAGATTACATCCTCCAACTCACCGACACATGACAGTTATTGGTATTCAGTATGAAAATTAATGCCTTCGAGGACTCCGGTTCATCTGTAGGATAACCTCAGGTCGTTCTTATTAACGTCCCGTCTTCCCCACAGGGACGGAGTCGAGAGGTGACCACACAACCCAGTCCAGCCAGCAGCGGAGCTCTGGGCTGAACGACTGGGAGACAACATCTGTGTAATGGATTTAAAACATGGAGATACCATCGAAACTGTCACACAAGGAGGACGTGAATCTGTAAAACCACTGACGTGACGGTTGGTGCTGAAAATGTGGAGGATGTTTCTGTCAGCGCATGAACCTCATCGACCACTAAGCAAGAACAAACAACCCTGGAGGTTCCGACCTGTTTGGATTATATATAAAATCTAATTAAAGCATTAGTCTCAGTATTTCATAGCCACACCTCGTATATATTGAGCCTGTAAAATGTGTCGATTTAAATACAGTAATTTAAAAAAGTAATTTCACTGTCAAACATTGTAAAAAGCAAATTATTATTTATAGAAATACAGATTTCTGATGTAGGCATTATTTAATTTTATTTAATTATGACATTTTCTGGGGTTTAATTAGTTATCATCTGTAATTTAACAAAACCGAAATAAAAAGGCAAAAAAAAAAACCTTAAAATATTTTGATTTTTTTTTACAGTGCACTTTAAAAAAATCAGTTAAATCTGGAAGGAAGGCACCAGAAAAAATTTGTAAAAACACTGTGGAATTTTATAGCGTCCAAAAATTGTAAAAACTGCACAAATATCCATAAAATAATGATAATTTTTTTATTATAAATTTTTTTTATCTAATTTATTTTTATTCTAGTTTTTCTTTACAGTCAAGATTTAAATTTATAATTATACTGTGTGTGTGTCCTGGATGTTATCAGTAATTTAACGAAACGGGGAAAACGTGTAAAATAAAGGTTAAAAAATTATTTACCATTCTTCAGCCATTAATTGCATAAATTTTCCTTTAAATAGCAGCAAATATCTGTCTGATAATGATTTGCTTTTGATATTTACAGAAAAAAATAAAGAAAAATAAATAAAAAAGAAGTAAAAGAAAAAAATACTACTTGTAAAAATACTGATTATTTTTACTGATTATTTACAGTTTTTGTTAAAAAAAAAAGAAGCAATCTGTAAAATAACAGTAAATTATAAGAAAGGAACGTTCAAAAGCTGTAAAAAAAATGTGCAAATATCTGTAAAATAAAGAGTTTTTTGCCACTTTAAATACAGTTTTTCTTTACAGTCAGCATGTAGATTAATAGTTTTTCATGTGATATTATCTGTAATTTAACGAAACAGGGAAAACGTGAAAATAACAGTTAAAGAATTACGTACCAATCCCTAATATTTACAAATACCAATGATCTTTATTTTTTCTGTTTTATATACAGTAAAAATAAAGATAATTGGGAGCATAAAATAACAAATTATCATTTGTAAAATTACAGATATTTGATGTGGACATTATTTACAGGTTTGGCCTGTTTTCTTTAGGGTTAACATGTAAGCTAATACTATTTTTATTGCAGTTTTACTAATTATTATTATATGTAATTTATGAAAACCGGGAAAATCTGTAAAAATACTAGAAAATTACAGTTAAAAAGGGCTTTTATTCACATTGCACTGTAAAAAGTAACCTAAAAATGTGTTCCTAATATATCTATATACTTAATATATACAATTTCTCTTTTAGTTAATGGCAAATATCTGTCAAACACTGAGTATTTTGCCAATTTAAGTGCAGTAAAATTTGTTTACAAGTAAAAGAACAAAATACTATTTGTAAAAATGCTGATGTTTGATGTGGACATTATTTATAGTTTTGTCCTTTCTTTCTTCAGAGTTAACATGTGAACTAATATTTTTTACTGTAATTTCACCAGTTATTACATGTAATTTACCAAAATGGGGAAATTTGTAAAATAACAGCAAATTGTAAAAAAAGAAAAGAAAAGCAACGTTCAAGAACTGTAAAAAAAAAAGTGCAAAAAATTGTGAAATAATGAGATTTTTCTCCACTTTAAATACAGTTTTCTTTACCGTCAACATGTAAATTTTATAATTTTTCATGTGATATTATCCGTAATTTAACAAAACAAGGAAAATGTTTAAAATGACAGCTTAAAAATTATGTAACAATCCCTAATATATACACATTTTCTTTCAAAAATGCCAATTATATGTCAATTAATGTTTTTTTGCTGACTTAAATACAGTAAAAATGGTATTTATTCACAAACAAAAACTAGTTTTTGATGTGCAGATTTGGCCTGTTGTCTTTGGAGCCAACATGGAAGCTAATGCTTGTTATTTTACAGGTAAAACTGTCGAAAAATGTTTATTTTTTACAGTGTATATGAGCTCTCTTGTTTGTCTACATGGCACTCAGTCTGTAAAAGCACATGATGGGGATGAGCGACCAACAAAGTTACTAATTGGCCTGCAGGGATTTTACTGAAAACTACAGTAAACAGCGTCTTTACTGCAGCAGAAAGTATTTTTTTTCTGTTTCAGCAAAGATTACATGAGCGAACATCAGTTTAGAGCGATCTAAAACCGCCACGTTGCATCACACAGGCAGCAAAATGGAGATATTTCAGTTGGACAGGCTGTGTGTAGTTCACATCGAGGTAAAGAGGAGCTAAATCTGATGAAATGCGAGTGAAATCCTACGTCTCTGATGGCCGCATCAGTGGAAGGTGTGCAGGTCTACAGTCGGTCCACTCCGCTGCATATCAGTCACAAACCGAGCTCCACAGCCACAAAGGTAATAAATTAGTAAACACATGCTTAATGACACACATTTAGGTCCGTGCACACTCACTCACTACACACCGCTGTGCAGCAGTGAGGGTCACCGTGATGGATGCTACCCCCGAACGGCCCTGAGCATTAAAAGCCTGGCGACCTGGTGAAAACAATCGGTCATGTCGGTTTGTCAGAGCTCGAGATTAATCATCCCTGCGTCTGCGATCATTTCCTGGCATTAATTATTCCGACCGTGGAGCTTAAATAGTCTGCAGCGCCGCGTTGCGAAGGAACATTTGGGTCGACGAGCGGGAGTCACCGAGGAGGATCTGAGGGTGTCAGACTGTACCTGGTTCAGGTCGAACTGCTCCAGCTGCAGCTTTATGCCTTTAAAAATGACATGGAAATGAGGAGAAAGATACAGGAGGAAAGCTTCCGTCTAGATTTGCTCTTTCAGGTGGTAAAAAAGAACGGAACATCCCTGTGCAGCATCACTTGACTGTCACTTTTTCGAAGTCGAACAGTCAAATATTTCCGCTTATGAACAACCAAAAACAAATACTTAAAAAAAGAAAGTATTGAAAATTCAGGCCCCAAAGTAGAAAGTCAACACATCTGCAATCACTGAAGCTAAACTGCATTAACATGGTTCTATAAGGAGCTGAGACCAGCAGAGCTTCCTCAGTTTAGAACCTGTGAGCTGGGTCTATGCCTGCATCATGGCTCCACATGGAGAAGAATTGAACAGAGGAGCTGTAAAATCTGATTGTGGGGCTTCACGAAGATGGAAAAGGATACAGGAAGATGAATATGAAGTAGAAACACAGTGTCAGCAGTAATTAGGAGGTATAGAAGGAGCCGTAGTACCACTAATCATGGCTGCAGTGGTCGTCCTCCTAAAACTGCCAGAGAAACTAAAGTGAAAAAATCTGATTGTAAGACTCCACAAAGATGGAAAAACACACAGAAAGATCAGTGACCAACTAAAAATCAGTCAAAACACCCGTAATCAGGGGGTATAAATGGAGCCATAGTTCAGTTTTAGGAAGACAAACACTGCAGCCATGATTAGTGGTACTAAGGAAATGAAAAAATTTGATTGTGAGACTTCACGAAGATGGAATAGGATCCAGGAACATCAACTAATAATCAGTGGAAACACGGCTGCACCAGTAATCAAGAGGTATAGAAGGAGCCATAGTACCACTAATCATGGCTGCAGTGGTCGTCCTCCTAAAATGACTCCACAGACAGTGAACTACTTTCACAATCTAGATGTGGAAAACATACAGCAGCTGCTTCACACTTGGCACAGGGGTTATCAATGGAGACCAGAGTTAGTGTGACAGATCTGACAGTGAAGAACACTTCAGAACATCAACGCCTATGGATGGAGGCCAGGAAGAAACAAGTTTGCAAGCTGTTTGGCACAAAACAGAAAGACAAATCTTTGCTGAAGGACATGAAAAGGAGCCTGGAGAACATTCTTTGGTCAGATGACAATAGATGAGTTGGGTTCAGATGGAGTCCAGCATGTTTGGTGTGAACCTGACCAGGACTACCACAGTGGATGCATAGTCCTGACAGTGAAGCACGGAGGTGGGAGTGTGATGATACTGTGGATAAACCAGAATACTGGCTCTGGTTTATCCAGAGGAAGATTCCAGGAGGAGAATCCAATCCAAAACAAATCCAAAGAACAAAATCACATAAGAGTTTCAGAATAAAGTGAAAACTAAGACCTGGACATGTATGAAGCCTGACATGAATCCAGCTGAACACTGTTGTTGTATTTTAAAGAGAACGCTAAAGCAACATCCTTTAATGTTACTATAGCAAATCTAAACAGTTAGTCTTTAGTTTGCTTCCTGTTAAACCCAGAAGTAATCCGATTACTGTGCGGTGATCCAGTGGAGAATCACTTGACATTTCGGATTGTATTGCTCAGGAGTGGCCTCACTTTTCTGTCGTGTCCTGCAGCTCAGATCAAATGAGACATTTTTAGCCTCAGCGGTCGTCTCGCGGGTTTGTTATCATGCTAATATATGCATGTGTGCGCGTCCGGCCGCTGCTGTTTGCCGGCGTTAAAACTTCTCATCGGCGGCCGTCGCAGGAGAGGAGAGGAGGAGAGGAGTGTCCCATTAGCTTCCTGCTTCACAGCCTTCATCCCTGCTGCTCCTCCTCCTCCTCAGAACCCCACAAGTTTCTTCATTCACTTTAATTTCCTCTCCGTCTTTTTCCGTCCGTCCTCCCTGCTGGCAGCCGACACCTTCTCCTGGTTATCACGCCAACACAGGATTACATTTAGATTACATTAGGATTTGATATTCATTTGAACTCTGTGCTTGTACCAGCTCGCTACCCCCCCCTCCCTCCCTCCCCAGCCGCCCGCCAGAAAAGTGATGCTGGTTACCATGGCAACCGCCCGTTTCTGCATTAGAGCGGAGTTTCCTTGACTAGAAAAAGGACAGGGGGGGGGGATGACAAAAACACCCTCCTCACACATGCACGCATTTGTAAAAACAGCTGATTGGCAATCAACGCGTCCTTCACCGTGTTTGTCCCTAACGAGCAGCTGATTGAGGCGAGTCGCTAATTGGGCGTCGAAGTCAGTCGGGTTGTTCTGGCGCACGACGCAACGTGGAGGAGCAAAATTTCGAATCCCGGAGTGCACTCGAGTTCCTTTCGGTTGCACGGAACACATGATCGCATTTCGCTTCCTGCACAACGCGGCCTCAAACATGTCGATTTGTTGGTGCAAACGAGAACCGACGCCGAGCCGATCAGGAAGAATGTAGGTCAGGTGGACTGGAGGCTGTGAATAATCGCCCATTGTTGTGAGGGTGTGTTTTTTATTTCCCTGCACCCACAAGACGCCTGCATGGAAAGATCCTGGTCGTCTGTGACCCTGAATAGGAAATGCATGGGTGGAAACAAAGAGTGAATGGGTAGAAACATGAATGAACAACCGTATGAATGGAGCTAAATGGAAGCCCTGCTGTGCTATATTACATTTTTGCATAAATTACAGTCGAACTCCGATGATTATACTCAACAAATGCATGTTTCCTGACTGGGGGATTCGTCTGTTTGTGTATTCGGTAACAACTTGGCTCACCAGGCGACCGAGTGGCATCTGGCCGGTGGTTTTTACGTACACTTTCAGAGCCTCTCCACCCCCCCCCCCCTCCCATGTTAACTGTTGACAACAGTCTTATCACATCATCCATCTCCTCCATTACGAGCTAGCCTGCAATTAGCCAGCACAAAGCAGCGTCCTCAAACATTCCCGGTGGCTGAACAGACTGTGTTTACATCTCCTCCTCTGACTCATTTCTCTCTCGCTCGCTGCTTTGATAAACGAGCTGACCAAATATTCTGGTACTTACCGATACAGTACGCAGCAGAATTGATTCTAAATTATACCACCTTACCATAACAGCGTTACTAGAACACTTGAATTTACTATAGTAAAAATACAGGCCCCACAGTAGGAACTCAGACTCGATTCTCCTCAACATTTAGGATACTAAATTTCTGCAGAGATGTTCGGTCATTCTTTACAGACTGTTTTTCCAGCTGCTCTTTGCTGGAGGGGTTGTGTTGCTCTACCTTCCTCTGTAAAATGCCCCAAAGGTGTTTTACTGGATTCAAGTCAGGTCAAATGCTTGTCCAGGTTATAGTTTCTTCTGTGATATTGTGTTTTGGATGGTTCTCATGCTGGAAAATTGACTGGGAGTCTTCTTGTCAGCTAGTGTTTTGTTTTATCCACAGATACTCATCTATAAATGTCATCAACACCTTTAAATATCATCACACTCCCACCTCCGTGCTTCACTGTCAGGACTATGCATCCACTGTGGTAGTCCTGGTCAGGTTCATCTTACAAGGTTATCTTACGAGGTTATCTTACAGTTTCATATTGAACAGTAGTCTGTGGATGCCGTCCATACAGGTTGATGTTCTGAAGTGTTCTTCACTGTCAGATCTGGCACACTAACTCTGGTTTCCATTGATAGCCCCTGTACCAAGTCTGAAGCAGCTGCTATCTGTTTATAGAGCTAGACTGTGAAAGTAGTTCACTGTCTGTGGAGTCATTTTAGGAGGACGACCACTGCAGCCATGATTAGTGGTACTATGACTCCTTCTATACCTCCTGATTACTGCTGACACTGTGGTTCACTGAGTTTTAGTTGATCTTCCTGGGTCATTTACCATCTTTGTAAAGTCTCACAGTTTGATTTTTTCAATTTCTCTGGCAATTTGAGGAGGACGACCACTGCAGCCATGATTAGTGGTACCACGGCTCCTTCTATACCTCCTGATTACTGCTGACACTGGTTCACTGAGTTTTGTTGATCTACCTGCGTCATTTACCATCTTTGTCAAGTCTCACAGTCTGATTTTTTCAGTTTTTTTTGACAATTTCAGGAGGATGACCACTGCAGCCATGATTAGTGGTACCACGGCTCCTTCTATACCTCCCGATTACTGCTGACACTGTGGTTCACTGAGTTTAGTTGCTTACTTATCATCTTGGATCCTTTTCCATCCTTGTAAAGTCTTACAGTCAGATCTTTCCATTCCATTGAACAGTTCTTTTCCATGTGGAGCCATGATGTAGACATAGATAGAAACAGCCCATAAAACAGAGAACGTTCTCATTTAGAACCACGTTCATGCAGTTATTGGAAATCACAGGCGGATTCACTTTAGTTGCATTGAGTTTTTACTTTGAGGTTTGTGTTTTCAATGGAGTCTCTCTAAAGTATTTGTTTCTGGTTGCTCAGAATAACAAAAACTCCACTGCTGATATTAGAAATACAATTAATTAGAGACGGGACGCCACGAATCATTTGACATTTGTGTGATATTCCACAGAGGTTTACTCACTGATGATCATTCCTTGGCTCTAATTGAGTGACTTTTCCCGCCTTCAGCGAGTCCTCCTCCGAGGGACCCCCGACTCCAGCCCTGCCTCCAGCACAACGAGGCCCAGGCAACCTAGAGAGAGCAATCGAGTGAAGCAGTGATTAACCGTATGAGTGGCGCCGGGCCCTGGCTGCGACTGTAATATGCAGAGGAGTTACAGGTAGCCCAGTTATGTCAGCTGTGTCAGTGGAAGTCCTATCAGGGAGGAGGAAGCGAAGCCCCGAGTCCCTGGTGGCGTGATTAAAAACCCCATCGTCTCTGCCTTCATCCCGATTCAAATGAACAGCCTGAAAAATAGGTCAATCAACAACCTTCACACACACACACACACACTCGTACAGCCACGTCGCCAGCCTGAGGGGAGTGTGGGCGGCCAGCGTTGCCATGGAGCCAATATTGTACCGGTTCGGCTTCAGCATGGTGCTGATCCACAGCTTCTACCTGCTCAGGAACCTGAACCCCGACTGACAAACACACCGAACAGCCACCAAATCAAACCACTCATTATAGTAAAAGGAGGACAATGCATTTCCTCATGTGCAGCGGTGCAGCTCCCCGGAGATCGCATTAATTGCACTTCAGCTGCAGCGTCTCTCTCTCCGGGACTGACCATCCCTTCATATTAAGAGCCGACACAGCGTACACAGGATGCCATACATGGCACATATTGCTGTGTGTGTTTCTGTGTTTGCAGCCTTTCTTTTTTTCTTGGCACTAAAACAACATAAAACATTCATAGAGTCAGAAAATAAAAGCGCCACAGCACAGTCAGGGTGTCTAACGCTGGGAAGTATGCATGCTTTAGGTTCACAGCTGGAATTTTCTGAACAATTCACTGTTGTTTTACAGATTTACCCCCATTTTTTTACTATATTTAAATCAGCAAAAATATAATTATAGTGCAGCTATTTACTCTTATATTGAAAGAAAGAAAGGATTTGACTTTTATTGAGGATTGAAAAATGGTAAATCATTTTTTAATCTGTTATATTCAAGGTTAATAACTTGTAAAATCACAGGAAAAATGCAAAAATATAAATATAAAAAACATAACAGACAAACTGTAAATAACGACCACATAAAAAAAAATTGTATTTTAAAAAATGGTAATTTATTTTTTGTAGAATGTTTGACCATAATATAATTTTTTGAGCGGTATTTAAATCAGCAAAAATAATATAATTATTTTACAGATATTTACTGTGATTTTGAAAGAAAAGGGGGATTAAGGATTAGATTTTTATTAAGGATTTTTTAAACTGTTATATTACAGATTTTCAATGTTTTGTTTAGTAAATAACAAGTAAAATCACCCAAAAAATGTTTAAAAAAATAATATTAAAAGATTAAAACTCTTAATAATGTCCACATTAAAAAAAATCTGTTTTTTAAAAAAAAAAAAAGGATTTCTTTTTCTACAATGTTTGACAATAATATTATTTTTTATGGTATTTAAATCAGCACAAAAATGTTTTGTTCCTTTAATAACTAGTAAAATAATCTCCAAAAAGTAAAAATATAATATATAAATAAAAAAAACCTAACAAACTGTTAATAATGTCCACATAAAACAATCTGTATTTTACCAAATGGAAATTTATTTTTTTTTAGAATGTTTGAGCATTATATATGTATATATATTTTTTACTGTATTTAAATCAGTAAAAATCATTATTTTACAGATTTTTCCTGCCACTTTTAAGAATGCCAAAATTAAGAACTGAAAAATGCTAAATAATTTTTTATATTTTCCTCTGTTAACTATTAAAATCACAGAGAAAAAACATGTTAATCCTAAAAAAGCTGAAACTGTAAATAATATCAAAATACATATTTTTATATTGCAACTGTATTTTAATAAACAGTAACTTGCTATTTCAGAATATTTGACTATGAAATTAAACTTTTTAATTGAATATAAATTAGCAAAAAATATCTAATTATTTTACAGATATTTGCTTTTTTTAAAATTAAAATGGAGGATTAGATTTTTATTGAGTATTGAAAAATGGTAAATCTTAACACTTTCTTTGTCAAATAAAATCACAGAAAAATAAATATTAATTAACATATTAATACTGAAAAAACTAAATAATATGCACTTAAAAATATTTTTTAATAAATGGTGTTTCTTTTTAGAAATTTTAAACATTAAATTAGATTTTTTTTTCTGTATTTAATTCAGCAAAAAAAAAAGAGAACATTTTATTTTATAGATACTTGCTGTTATTGAGAGAAAAAATGGATTTGATTTTTATTAGGGATGAAAAACAGTAAATTATTCAAAAACTATTATTTTACAGATTTTAACAGGTAAAAAAAACAATTCTACAGGATATAAAGATATTTCCCATTATTTTCAAAAAAGACTCATTTTTAGAGTTTTTATATTTACCATACTCCACCATATTTAAAATATTTTCTACAGTGTAGATTTTAATGCCCAGGAAGCTGACTGCACACTAAACTATGGCTTTGATGGATCAGTTAGACGTTAAAGAGCACGCAGTCTGACCTGCTACACCAACAGAAGCCTGCATTAATAATTCAAACACATTACTTCCCTGATTGAACGTGTGACCGAACCCTCTGATGCAGCTGCACCTCAGATGGACTGAGTTAATTGAACAGAAGAGGTTGAACGTATATTGACATTACCTCCTCAGTCTTTCATTTTGTGCTTCCAGCTCCATGTAAGTGTTGCATTAAATGGAAATGTCTATGAGGGTGTCTATTAGGAGGAGGGATTGGCAGTAAGTAAGTGAGGGATGGTGATGCGCTTCCATTACTCTTCTACTTACATGAACTCTATGAATGTAGGATGCTAAATAGTAGAGGCAAAGAAAAGTTCTAAAGATGTTGGACAGATACACAAAACTAGTCATAGCTATCCAAATCCAGATTTAAAGAGAATTTTCATGTGACCAACAAGTTTCTTCTGGCTGGAAATGACATAAACAAGTCTTCATCTTCCTCCACATCAGTCCACCAGTACTTCTAGTGTCTATCAGTCTTTCTTCAGGTCTCCACTGGGGTTTAGTTCCTCCAAGGTTCCATCTCCAGCTCTTTGAAGGCTTCCTCTCCATCACTCTGCTCTTCAGCTCCTCCACAGATCCTGGATGGATTCAGGTCTGGACTCTGGCTGGGCCGCTCCAACATCTTCTCATTGTTTCCTCTCCACCATTTCTTCTCCACTTTGGCTCCATGTTTCACATCGTTGTCTTGTTGGAAGCTCCAATGCTGCCCAAGGAGCAGTTCTTCTGCAGACCACCTGATGTTTTCCTCCACAGTCTGAACGTTTCCTCGTTTGCTTCAGACATGACTCGTAATGAAGAACTTGACTGTCGTTGACGGTTGGTAGTCAACAAAGCTGGCCAACGACAACCGGCATCCACTCCACGAACACTCCACCCCCCAGAAGCGGCTCAGCTCCATGAGTAGTTTCTTGGATTCAACTGAGGACCTTGAGACCACACCAACCGACGCCAGAATCAACCTATGGCGTAACCAGTGGAACAGTTACGGCAGCCAGTCAACCCAGAGGCATCACCCCTACACGAACAACCTTGGGCTGTCTGGAAGGCACTGAACCATCTGTTGGTTGGTGAAGGACGCTGTAAGGTGTCCATGAAGAAGTGGAAAACGTCAACCACTGATGCTTGTGTGTGCAGGGAGCCCCAGACCATGGAACATCTCATGGGAAGTGCTCCACAATGTACTGGAGATGACCTAGTCATACCTAATGCTGCTGCAATCACCTGTACCTACTACTGGAAGGACCTGATATAGAAGACGGACGGACACGAGGAAGAAGACTTGTAACTGACCAGAAGCTAACTACTGAACTACTACTACTGTCTTGGAGAAGTGGAGTCCTCCTTGGTCTGATCCATGGAGACCAGCCTTGTTCTTCTGATGGACATGTTGCTACCAGAACTGCTCACATTCATCAGGATGCTCTTGGTGCTGGTCCTTGGATTGTTCTTGGCCTCTACCATTGTTCCAGTGCAGGGCTCACGTCTGTCTTCCCAGGAGCCCTTTGACATGTTTCTCACTGAGGAACTCCTTGGACTTTTTCTTGAAGCTTCAAACTGTGGACCTTGGAGACACTTGGAAACGACTTTATGGCCTTTAAACGTCTCGTGAGCAGCAATAATGTGCAACTGGAGGTTCTCAATGAGCTCTTTGGTTTCAGTCATGATTTGGAAACAACTAGAGAACTACTGCATCAGCTGTTCTCAGTTTATAGAACACTCTAGAACATGGTAGAAGTTAGCAGGAGCATTTGGAATGAGATAGAACACCTCTACATTACAAGGTTTTACAAATCTGTCCAAAATGACACAAAACCTGTCCAAAACTAGAAAAATAATGCCCCAAATTCCTCAAATTTGTTCCAAAATTACTCAAAACTTGCCCAACAAGAGTTAAAATGGTCACAGTTTACTACATATTTGTCCATAATTGCACGAAACCCATCCAAAATATCTCAAACCCTGTCCAAAATAAGATCAGATGTGTTCAAAATTCTGTAAATTTGGTCCAAAATGACCAAATATGTCCATATGTCTCCAAAGTTCTACTTTTATGTCTGAAAAATGAAACAAATCTGTCCAAAACTAGAAAAATAATGTCCAGAATTCCTCATATTTGGTACAAAATGACTTCTAACTGCCGAAAGGAACCCGCTGGTCAAGTCAAAACTCACTCTAACTCAAGGTTTGGCACGGCTGTGGGTAATTTTGAGCTCACCTGTACGTATGTTCTGGGACCTGAAAAGGAAATTGACAGCCGTGCAGGGAGGAGCAGGATCAGGTGAAACATCTGCCGGAGAGAAGACGACTGACGTGAACCACAACAAACAAACAGCAACTATGATTAGAAACAAAGCAGCTGAGTGTGCATCCTTCTTATGTCTGCATGAATCTTTCATGCTTTAGGGTCCACATGTGTGTCTTAATGGCACTCTCCTCTCCTGTGTTGGCGTTTTGAGCACTGAATGCATTGAATCGATGTGAATTTCCCCGTCTTGTTTACCCGCCATTTCCTTCCATCATCACCACGGCAACATCCCTGTCCAGCTCATACCTGCATTCACGAAGCCACACAGCCAACACGACGCTGCCTCTGCTCCCTCGCATGCATGCATTAGGACGCACTCAGACCTGCATGTGTTGGTGTATCTGCCCATCTGGTTGTCAGGGAAACAACAGGACGGAGCATCAGAACGTGGATCACCGGCTCCTGGAGGTTCGTCTGAAGGCCTTTCTGTTGTTGAAAGCACAACATGTACGAGCAGCTCCAGCGCCGAGAAAAGAAGCGGCTGTTAGTCTCCCGCTGGCATCCGGGCCGAGTGTAAAAATGATGACATTATATCTGACAACAGGGAGGTGATAATGGTGGCCGACCTCCACGCAGCGCCCATCTGTCTGCCTCCTCCAGCACCTGCGAAGCTGCACGTCGGCTTCAGGAACACATGCGGGGTTTGGGGCTCGGCGGCCGCTTTTAGCCGTAATGATGCAGCTGGTCTCCGCCGTGCAGACGGAGCAGCAGGACGTCCAGAGTTTAGCAGAGCCGCCGAGGCAAAAAGAGACGTGCAGGAACCACACTGGTGCGCGAATATGAGCGAATACGACCAGGTGTTGACGCCAAGAAGAGTGAAAAGATATGGACAGGTTAGATGTGGGTGTCTAAAAAAATAAACGGCGACCTAAAATATAGTTCTGACAGCAGCGGCCTTTTATAAAATACTAATTGCATTGATTTTAAGAGCTAAATAAGGGAAATCTGACCCTTAATTTCTAGTAAAACTGCACAAAAACCCCCAAATCAAAGCCAAATATTCTCATACAGTACAAAAAACATCAAGTGCTAACCAAAATGCTGCACAATTATAACTGTACAACAGATCAACAAGCCTCTGCAACTGTTATTTTCCCATCTGGATCTCAAAATGTCCAAGAGTATCTGGCAAACACAGCTGAATATTAAAGAGACTCATTAAAACTACTGACTGCATTGACTTTAATCACTAAATGAGGGAAATCTGACTCTCAACTTCTAGCAAAACTGGCCAAAAAATCAGCGTCACATATATTCATAAAGCTAATTTAAAACAAGACACGAGCTGCACAGTTAAAATAGCAAACCATGAGACAAACTTACTAAGACGTAAATCTGAATAAAACACAGTAAAACAGTAAAAATAAGCGTTACAATGGATTAAAAGAAGAAGTCAGGGTGTTGATCTCTACTTGAACTGAATACTAACATGAACAGTTTGTACTTGAAAAGGTAAAACAGCCTCTACAGCTGCTATTTTTGCACCTGGATATCAGAAAGTCCGAGATTATCTGGTAAACGCATCCTAATATTAAAGAGACCTTACAAACGACTAAGTGCATTGACTTTAACCACTAAATGAGGGAACTCTGACCCTCTGCTTCTGGCAAAACTCTCCCAAAATCAACGTCAAGTTTATGCATTTAAAAATGTCAAGAGCTGAACCAAAGTGCTGCACAAATAAAATCAAAAAACAGGCAGACGAAGAGACAAATCTGAATAAAAGACAGTAAAATAGTAAGAACTAGAGAAGCCCTCATAGAGCGCAGACCTCCGCCAAGCAGCTTCAGTCCACCCCAACATAATCTACCAATGACAGATTATCATTATGTAGTCTGGTGAAATCAACACTGACAGGAAACAGAAATATATGTTGGTTCTTTATTCTGAACAAATTAACTGGAGGATGCTCAATGGATAAAATAAGTAGGATAAAACCAGAAATGTTCCTCTGGAGAATCTGGTTTGATTTTGCTAAACAGGACTTCTGTTGCAGCTGCGTTTGAGGACAAACAGCTCTATGTGAAAAACAACTACTTAGTTTTAACAAGACGTCCCAATTTACAGCTTTGTGACAAGAAATAAGCAGCAGGAGATTTGAGCAAGATGAAATAAGGCTGACCTTAAGGCCAAGTACGGTGTAGTTCCAAGTAGCCTAGAGTGGCTAAGCTAGCTAACCAACAGTATGGTAGCTTAGCTGCTTTACAAACCTAATATTAGGGCTGGTCCCCAATATAGGATTATACCAATATTGGTTGGTTGCGGTGGTATTTAGATAATAATTTTGATATTCCAATAGTCCTGCAGGCCACTGCTGGGTGCTGCCGAGCGTTGCCGAGGCTGTAGTACGCCGCCGAGCGCCGCCGAGGCTGTACAACGCCGCCGTGGTTCTAGTACGTGGACCTGCCAACTCCAGTGTCAAAAACTCAAAACGCTTTCCAATAGCACAGAGTTTCAACTTTGGGTAGATAAAAATAAAAGTTAAAAAGCACTCAGAGAGTACAGACCTCCTCCAAGCAGCTTCAGTCCACCCCAACACAATCTACCAGTGACAAAGTATCCTTTAATCAAAAAAGAAAATCCTGGATCCAGACGGTGATCTGGATCAGTCCCAACATGTCATCATTTCTTCCTTGTCCCATTTCACACATTTCCTGACAATTTCATCCAAATCCGTCCTTAACTTTTCGAGTTATTTTGAACACAAACAAACAAACAAACCAACACCAGCCGTCACATAACCTCCTTGGTGGAGGTAATAAGAGTTACAGCACATTACAGATGAAGTCAGGGTGTCGGGTTGCCCTTGAACTGAATGCAAACGAGAATATTTCCTACATAAAAAGGTAAAACAGCCGCTGCAAATGCTTAATTGTCTCTATTCCTGCAGAATGAAACACATCCTAATATTAAAGAGACTTATTAAAACTAACTGCATTGACTTTTAACACTAAATGATGGAAATCTGACCCTCCACTTGCAGAAAAAATAGCCAAAAATCCTAAAATCAAAGCCAAATTTATTCGTAAAGCACGTTTAAAAGTAACGACAAGAGCTGAACCAAAGAGCTGCACATTAAAACCATGAAGCAGACGGACGAAGAGGCACAGCACAGTGAGCTCTGCTTGAACTGAACATGAATAGTTTGTACGTGAAAAAGGGAAAACAGCCACTGGGAAGGTTTGATTTCCTCTATTTTTGCACCTGGGTCTAAGAATGTCCAGGAATATCTGGTAAACACGGCTTGATATTAAAGAGAGCGACTCATTCCTCGTCACTGCTCCTCTGAATTATGGCCAGACTCACATTTTGTATTTGATCCAGATGCAATCCCAACACCTCAGGGTGGATTTTCACCTCCACAGCGACCAAACGATCCAAATTAAAGCTTGCTGTCGCACGTGTCGCCTCGTCGCTGGTCTCTGATGCCGACCAGGTGCGACTACAAACTGGTACAAGCGAGACAATTGGTGGATCAGCTGCCAGCCTGCACACGATTGGCTCCTGGCCCTGCACCAGCTGCACCGCCATGCAGCCTGTTCACCTGCAGCTCTGCTCCATCTGATGTCTTTGTTCATCTGCAGGGGAGGACAGGTGCATTTCGGTTTGTTGATTCTGCTTGTTGTTTTTGTCCTTTGTGCACCCCGACGATGAGTTGACCTCCTCAAACCTGGAGGCGCATCACAAATAAACACGCTTATTATCAAACCCCTGCATCTGTGGCTGCAGGGGAGGATCATTTTTACATTACATCCCGGCCTCCACGTGTTCTCCCTGCATATAAATACCCCGTCCGTCGTTAAACAACGCTGAAAACATTATTTCATGCTGGAAAATGTGTGCTTTCCTTTCACAGGACAAACCTTTAAATCAGTCCTCGCTGAGCAGCCGCTGCCTGCCGGCTCACCACATCATTAGTGCACACAGGAGTGCAAAAACCACACTACTGGAACACATCTAAGCTCAAGGAAGGTGCAGTTATTTCCCTCCACTGCTTCTGTCAACAAACTGATAATGTGCAAATCTATAAGAGGTCCTTCGACGAAGCATGCAAGTATATATGTGCAGTAGAATCCCTATGCAAGAAAAAAAACACAAGCAGGGAAGCAGGATCTTGTCTAAACTCATGAATTCTATTAGCTGTGTCAACATTCTCATTTTTTAAAAAAGGGACTTCATTCATTTGGTGCTTTTATCCAAAGTGGGCAACACACCTATGGCAACAAGCCAAAATGCAAGGCTCTGTGAAATAATCCACTGTAATGCCCATTTTTGTCTTTAAAACCTTAAAAAAAGCAGGTTTCCGTAACTCTCTTGGTGCATTCTTCCCGGCGTCCCATTCATTTTGCTTTCACTGAGATGTTCTTGCGTAATAAAGTGCACTCGCAGACATATTTCCCTCATTTACCTTGGTGCAAAAACACATCCTGATTTCCATCTTCTCCCCGGCCTCTGCTACCCCTCGGCTCAGACAGCAGCGCCGAAAGAGTAAATGGGTTTCCGGCAAAAAAAATGGAGAGAGGCTGAGAGACCGAGGGAGAGAGAGGCCAGACGTTACCTTGGCCTCGAAATTATGGAACACAATCATGAAAATTCACGTAGCCTGAGAGAGATGATGAAAGCCCCGAGGGTAGCGGAGCCTGCCGGTAAATAACACAGATAACAAGCTCATCACATCTGGATATGTGCTGTGCCCTGGGCTGAGCACCGCCTCGGGCTGCCTGCCTTTCACACCTCTGTTATTCTGTTTTATTTTCACTCTGGACTAAACACCCAACAGTCTGGCTCCATATCAGGCCTGCTTTATGAAAAAATAACAATCAATTTCCTATGTCAAAGACAGACTGTGTGAGTGCTGCAGCGGCGGCTTGGTGCGGAAGTGAATTCACGATAAGGCTGGTGCGTCGTCGCCTTCGGGACGAGCGCGGGTGTGAACTAATTGGAAGGTGTTTAATTTAAATAACGTTGATTATCACCAACACCTATCACAACTCAGTAAACAGACGCTCAGCGGAAGTGAGTATAGCCCTGTGAAATGTCACCTAATGATTCAAAGTTGTATCACCTCCCAATAATTGCATTATTTGTCTTAACAGTCGAGGATTTCCTCTTATGAACAATCAAAAACAAACACTTTAGAAAGTCTCGATTGAAAATTTAGGCCCCAAAGCAGAAAATCAAGACATCAAATGTGAAACTTGTGATGATCAATCAGACCAACTGCATGATGGTTCTAAAATAAGCTGTGAACAGCAGAGCTTCCTCAGTTTTTGGACCTATGGACTGTGTCTATGTCTGCATCATGGCTCCACGTGGAAAATAACAAAGGAACTGACAAATCTGATTGTGATTCTTCACAACGATGGAAAAGGATGCAGGAATATCAACTAAAAACCAGTGAACCACAGTGTCAGCAGTAATCAGGAGGTATAGAAGGAGCCGTAGTACCACTAATCATGGCTGCAGTGGTCGTCCTCCTAAAGTGACTCCACAGACAGTGAACTACTTACACAATCTAGCCATGATGGCAGCTGATTCAGACTTGGTTCAGGGGTTATCAATGGAAATCAGAGTTAGAGACAGATCTGACAGTGAAGAACACTTCAGAACATCAACCTCTTTGGATGGAGGACAACAAAAACGGCCTGGTTTTCTTCCTAGTACCAAACTTCACAAAGATGGAACAGGATCCAAGATGATTAATTAGAAACTAAAATTCAGTGGACCACAGTGTCAACAGTAATTGGGAGGTATAGAAGGAGCGTTGTACCACTAATCATGGCTGCAGTGGTCGTCCTCCTAAAATAACTCCACAGACAGTGAACTACTTTCACAATCTAGCTGTGGAAAACAGACGGCAGCTGCTTCAGACTTGGTACAGGGGTTATCAATGGAAATCAGAGTTAATGTGACAGATCTGACAGTGAAGAACACTTCAAAACATCAACCTCTATGGATGGAGGAAAAGAAACCCCCCCTTGCTTGCTGCTTGACACAAAATTGCAAGAGGAAAACTTTGCTAAAGGACATGAAAAGAAGCCCGATGAATGTTGGAAGAACATTCTTTAGTCAGATGAAGATCAATGAGTTGGGCTCAGATGGAGTCCAGCATGTTTAGTGTGAACCTGACCAGGACTACCACAGTGGATGCATAGTCCTGACAGTGAAGCACGGAGGAGGGAGTGGGATGATATATAAAGGTGTTGATGACATTTATAGATGTCTGTGGATAAACTAGAATAAAGGCAGACAAAATCACATAAGAGCTTCTACACAAGAACAAAATGAAACTACAACCTTTACATGTCTTCTGAATTGAATCGAATAGAAGACCTTTGGGGTATTTTTTAAAGAGAAAGGCAGAGAAACACAATCCCTCCAGTAAAAGGTATCTGAGAAAACTAGTACGTCAAGAATGACAGAACATCTTCAGCAGAAATCTGGTATCCTCCATGCTGAGGAGGAGGAAGTCTGTCATCAAAAATAAAGGTGGACATACGAAGCACTGAAAAAGAATCTAAGACTTCTGTTGCACTGAGTTCCTACTGCAGGGCCTGTATTTTTCATGTAGTAAATCGAAACTGTCTGCTCTGTTGACAAAGCGAACAAAGAAAAAGTCAGAGACAATAGAAAGCTAACCTCTCCTTTCTTCATGGCTGTTTGTTAGGAAGCAATATTTACTGGTAAAACTTTCGTCCTAACCCACACTCAGCTGGGCCTGCTACGGTGAGATTACAAACCTAACAAAGGATCACGCCCTGTCAGAATGAAGACATTTGAAAAACAATATGCAAATCCTAAAACAAACAATCTCGAGTTGGAAAATGCATCTTCTCACTGGCAGGAAACACGTCCAGCCGTAATCCGAATAACAAAACACTATGGAAAATAGGACAAACAGTCTTACAGAGCGAATTAATAAGTAAGCTAAAAGCCTGCAAGTCATTCCAGACGTTAATTAAGAAAAAACCCGAACTGAAAATCAATTCTGTGGCCGCATCATCAGTACATAATAATTGACGCAACCATGACATTTCCTTACACTTTAACTTAATCTCAATTAGGAAGCAGTTTGTGCTTGCTCTGAATGCAAATGCCCTGACAACAAATTTAAGATGCTGTTCAGACTTTGCCTCGCCTAATTAGCCGGATTTAAGAGAGTAATCGGTCCTGAAAGTTGACAAAGGTAAAACCAAACGGAGACGTATTGATGGCTTGGTGCCAGGTTAGATGATACTGACAGAGCAGAAATGAGAACAGGCCTCCTGCAGGTTGAGAAGTAATGAACAGAGGGAGTCTTGGGCATTGATGCTGGTCTGTTTGGAGTCCTTGAATCACACATATGGATTGCCACAAGCAGTAAACGCTCACCCACCAGCAAAAATCTATCATCTTTGACTGTCCTCTCGGTTAGAAAAACGTTGAAAGTCTTTAGTTCCAGCACAATTAAAAAGACATTGCGCTCTACTTACAAGCCGTGACAAAAACAAGAGTTTGTGTCAGAGTTTGAGAACGTTAACCTCGACTAACTAACATGCGTTCCATTTTGTTGGACGGCTGTGGCTCAGGTGGTAGAGCGGGTTGTTCACTGATCGCAAGGTTGGCGGTTCGATCCCCGGCCCCTCCGCAAGACACTGAACCCGAGGTTGCTCCCAATGGTAGATTAGCGCCTTGCATGGCAGCTCTGTCGCCACTGTTGGGTGAATGGGTGAATGAGAAACACATTGTAAAGTGCTTTGGATACCACTAAGGTAGAAAAAAGTGCTATATAAGTGCAGACCATTTACAAGACATTAAAAAACTCCCTTGCATGTGGGATGGTGAGTGTGTCTTCCTTCCCAAAGCCATTAAAATGGATAGTTTATGACTTATTGCATGATCCAAATCTTCTGCAAAAAGTAGAAATTGACCGAGTGGCAGGTTGTTGTCGTTTCCAGCTGTCTCCTGCACGCTTGTAAAAATCCATTTATCTGTGCAACGTTTCGATAACAGACCTTCATCAGATCAAAACAGTTTGGTGCAAAGTAAGAAGACATCTTAAATAGGGAATAACTCTAACTCCGCCACCAATGATCAAACTCCACATATCTAACAGAGGTACAAAACGCCAAAAAAAGATTATTTTAATACTATATAGAACATGAGAGTCAGAAAGACAAACACTGATCCTGCCACAAAATATTCACATAGTGTGGGTAAACCCCTATGTAAGAAATACTTCTGCATTCCCAATAAGGGCCTAAGACTTGCAAATATTCCGCAAATCAACCTGCAACTTTAAGATACACCCTAAAAAATACACAATACTGCTGGATAACATAACCCACAGTCAGAAAGAAGAGGTGAACAGCAGTGATGCAGTTTTCTGATATGGATTCTGACTTTGCACCAATTGCATAATGAAGGTTGCACCACTAAATGCATTTTTGCAAGTTAGACAGTGTGCAGGAGACTATTTGAACCTGTTGGACACTTTAATACGCACCTGCTTCATGATATAAATGTTCAAAAAGATCCTTTGGGTTGTCTTCCGTGGTGAAATGGATTTTGAAAAAAGGTAATATTTAGATAGCAGAAGGGCCATGTGACATGTGCAGCCAGTGGCATTTTTATACCCGCAGTCAACATATCAGTGAGTCAGAATAACACCAAGATGATGCCTAGTTCCTGCTGCTGTTCTGCAAAGGCCTGAACTTTCCTCCGCCACATCTTTACAAAGTTTGGATACAGATTCAGAAGCAGACCGACTTTCGGGTACTCCCTGTACGCTGATGACATTGAGCTGTAAGCCACTGATCCTCCTCACCAGGATCTACAGCCAGGACATCGGGATGACATCTGGACTCTGGATAAGAGAGGAAAGATGATGAGAAATGAAGGCTTGGAGGTAGGAGAAGACAGGATTGCAGATATAAAGTACTACTACAACAACTACTACAACTACTACTGCTTATACAAGTAATAGTAGTAAGGCTCCTGCTACTACTACTATTACTACCACTAATAAAAAGAATATTATGAATAAGAATAGTAGTATTATTACTGCTACTACTATCAGTGATACTCTTACGGTAACTACTACTACTAATTATAACAGTACTATGACTAGTACTACTAGTACTGCTACTTCTAATAGAAATTTTAAGAAATGATGCATAGTTCCTGCTGCTGTTCTGCAGAGGTCCAAACTTTTCTCCGCCACATCATTATCAAGGTTGGATACAGATTCAGAATCACAGCGACCATAGGGTACTCCCTGTACGCTGATGACATTGAGCTGTACGTCACTGATCATCCTCACCAGGATCTACAGCCAGGACATCGGTATGACATCTGGACTCTGGATAAAAGAGGAAAGATGATGAGAAATGAAGGCTTGGAGGTAGCAGAAGACAGAATAGCAGACATAAAGTACTACTACTACTACAACTACTACAACTACTACTGCTTATAAAAGTAATAGTAATAAGGCTCCTGCTACAACTACTATTACTACCACTAATGAAAAGAATATTATGAATAAGAATAGTAGTATTATTACTGCTACTACTATCAGTGATACTCTTACGACAGCTATTACTACAACTACTAATTATAACAGTAATATGACTAGTAAAACTAGTACTGCTACTTTTAATAGGAATAAAAAATGATGCATAGTTCCTGCTGCTGTTCTGCAGAGGCCCAAACTTTTCTCCGCCACATCATTATCAAGGTTGGATACATATTCAGATGTAGAGAGACCATCGGGTACTCCCTGTACGCTGATGACATTGCTTTGTACGTCACTGATCATCCTCACAAAGACCTACAGCCAGGACATCGGGATGACATCTGGACTGGATAAGAGAGGAAAGATGATCAGAATTGAAGCCTTGGGGGTAGGAGAAGACAGGATAGCAGATATAAAGAACAAATGGGTATAATAGAGTCCAGTGGAAGCCCTGATGAGGACATAAGGAGGTCAGCAACAGCCGAAAACCTCCAGAGGGTAAATAATATGATCCAAGCCATCTGCAGTTCATTCTACCAGTCATGAGATGCCCAGCTGGAATAATGACATGGCCACAGAAGGAGATGGAAGATATGCAGACAGGGAAACTCATCACAATGCATGAGGGGTTCCACCCAAAGTCTATCACCTGAGACTCTACAAGCCTTAGGGGCAACTACTGAATCCATGACAACCATCATAGCAACCATAGCAGCAACCAGAGAATGCAAACATTGGTCACATCCAAACAGACAGCAGAAAATATAGAATACAGCCTGCAGAAATGAGTTTAAGTGAGATCTATGAGGAAATATTCTTCTTACAGTAGACCAGTGTCTAAATTGTAATTGTTCAGTGTATAGAGGAACAAAATTACGCACAGAATACGCTTATTGTGGTTATATTTAGGAAAGTGAGTTACACTGAATGAAAATTATAATCTTTACCGCACTAATCAGTGTTTCATTCTTATGAAGCATCGCAGTAGATCCACCTCGCCATATAAAACAAATAAACTACGATTCAGAAAACACGGAAGCTGCAATGCTATAGATGCATACTTTATTAATTCGCTTTGTTAGAGTCAAGATCCAGGATGAAACCAGAAACATCCAACAATACATCAAGAAGAAAACCTCCTGGGAAGACCTGCTCAGAGAGCCTCAGGCAGCAGATGAAGAGGGGGAGACGAGGAGGGAGACCAAAGCCCTACAAGGGAGGTACCATCAGCAGATAGAAGAGGTGGCTGACATCAAGAAATCCTGTTGTTGGCTAGAAAGGGCCTAATCCATAAACACGGGGGTCTACTGCAGAAGGAAGGAACCACAAAGTAGAGCACATGGAAGGATGATGGGACAATGAACTCTGAGAGGCCGTGCAGAAACCATCATAGAGTAGCGTGTTAAGGTTTTACAGCTTTCCAACTTAGCTAGCTTAGCATACAAGTTAATGTTTATAACCTAAATAGCCCAAAACATCAACATTCAACAGTTTTATCGTCCTCCCAACAAAGTACTAATACTACTTCTAACACTAGTACTGCTACTAGTGTTAATAATATATGATTACTGTTACTAGTACTATTACTGTTACTTCTACCCCTCCTATTACTACTAGGAATAGGTATAATAATAATAGAAATACTACTGCTACTACTACTACTGTTACTTTTACCTCTCCTATTACTACTAAGAATAGGTATAGGAAAAATAGAAATACTACTGCTACTAGTACTAATAAGAATAGTAATATTACTGCTACTATTCCTCTGCATGACACTACTACAACTACTTCTACAACAACTACTACTTATAAAAGAAATACTAATGTGACTCCTACTACTACTACTACTACTACTACTACTACTATTAATAACAATATTTGGAGAAGGAATATTCGTATTATTACTACTACTACTCCTAATACCACTATCAATGATACTACTACTACTACTACTACTACTACTATTACTACTACAACTACTACAGCTACCATTATTATAATAGTAATATGACTCTTCCTACTACTACTACTACTACTACTACTACTACTACTACAACTTCTAACAGGAAAATTTGTAAGATTACTGCTACTATTACTTATGTTGCTATTAATGATACTACTACGATTACTGCTTGAAGTACTATTAATAACATTGAAAATAGGAATAATAGTTATACTACTGCAACTACTACTAGGAATATTGATAATATTACTGCTACTACTAGTACTGTTACTTCTACCCCTCCTATTACTACTAAGAATAGGTATAGGAATAATATAATGCTACTACTACTATTACTACTACTACTAATAATAGTAATATTACTGCTACTGCTACTATTCCTCTGAATAATGATACTACTATTTCTACTACTACTAATAAATATAATAGTAATGTGACTCCTGCTACTACTGCTGCTAATAACAATATTTGGAAAAGGAATACTAGTATAATTACTGATACTACTCCCAATACTAGTATTAATGATACTACTAGTACAACTATCACTAATTATAATAGTAATATGACTCTTCCTACTACAACTTCTACTACTACTACTACTACTAACAGAAATATTTGTAAGGTTACTGCTACTATTACTTATGCTACCATTAATAATACCACTACAATTACTACTTGAAGTACTATTAATAACATTAAGAACAGGAATAATAGTTATAATGCTACAGCTACTACTAGAAATACAGATACTATTACTGCTACTACTACTACAGTTCCTTCTACCCCTCATATTACTACTAAGAATATGCATGGGAATAATAGCAATACCACTGCTACTACTACTAATAATAATAAGAAGAAGAAAAAGAATAGTAATATTACTGCTACTGCTACTGTTCCTCTGTATAATGATACTACTATTTCTACTACTACAACAACTACTACTTATAAAAGTAAAAGTAATGAGACTCCTGCTACTACTACTATTACTACTACTAATAACAATATTTGGAAAAGGAATATTAGTATTATTACTGCTACTACTCCTAATACTACTATTAATGATACTACTACTACAACTACCACTAATTATAATAGTAATATGACTCTTCCTACTACTACTACTACTACTTCTAACAGGAATATTTGTATGATTACTGCTACTATTACTTATACTGCCATTGATGATACTACTATGATTGCTGCTTGAAGTACTATTAATAACATTAAGAATAGGAATAATAGTTATACTACTGCAACTAGTACTAGGAATATTGGTAATATTACTACTACTACTACTACTACTATTAATAAAAATATTACAGCTACTTCCACTAGTAACAGTAACAGTAACATGATTCTTACTACAACTACTACTATTGATGAAGTTACAAATAAAAATAATAGTACAAGTACTACTACTACTAACACCATTACTGCTATTATTGATTCTACTGCTAGTACTATGAATAATAACAGATTAATTACCACATATAGAACTTGGTACCCAGTCTCGCCCCGTGGTTCTCGCTCCAAGGATCGCGGGAGGACGAGCAAAGGAAAACTCGACGTCAGAGGAGGTAACTCTTGGAAACTACGGAATCCATGGCAACCATCGTAGCAACCACAGCCGACTGGCCCATTAGCCAATATGGGCGCCGTGGCCTCCAGGGGGCGCCACAAAATCAGGAAAAATGTCACCTTCAATGTAATTATATTAAAACTAGTCATTACTATTAACTCTTAAAATGGAAAAGCTCATATGATTCAAATGTTTACTACAAAACAATGCTATAAAAGCTAGCCTAGGGCGCTACAGTGGGCGGGGCCTGCTCTGGTAGCAACCATCGTAGCAACCAGAGAACGTAAACATCGGTCACATGGGAGCAGAAAACACCTGCAGAACTGAGATAGCCACGTTTACAGGGAGATCTATGAGGAAATATCCTTCTTAAAATAATTATTCAGCAAGGAGAAACTGAAAACTACACACAAAATTAAAGGAAAGTGAATTATGCTGAGTGTTTTTTCCTAATAATGCGAAGTCACTTAAAATAAAAGACACAAAACAAGACAAAATAAATAAAATAAACCACGGGCCAGAGAACATGGAATGTTATAGATATATACTTTATTAATTCTCTCTGATAAAATAAAATTACAAAATAATTTCAACCTCAAACGGCACTTTCCTCGTTGATAATTATTTAACGTGTTGGTAATACATAGATCATAGTTTTGTCATGACGAATGAGAAGAATACTAGAGTTTAATAATGTAAGATATCAGCTCTAACTGCGTTTAATCATAATGGTAGAAAAAGACTAAGCAATACAAAGCTAGAGTTTCGTTAACAGCATTACTGTACAATATTCCAAGCGTATGTAATTCAGTATTCCGGCCACAGCGTGTCGCTATAAGACAGTTTTCACTTATTGTCTCTTCTTCAGGTTCACCTCCCGTCCTGTGTTTTAAATCTATCGCTCCATGGCCATGTCTCCTGTTGTAGGGTTTCATTCGCCTCCGTCCGTGTGCAGCGCTCTGACAAGTCCGGCTTTTTCACAGTTATTCCCTCAGAAATATTGTCAAGGTATTCCGCAACGCCTCCTGCCATCCTTTTGTTTGTCCCCGGTGACGGCAGCCTCTTATTGAAGTCCATTTAAGAGAGAGAGAGCACTTTGGTTGTTGAGGTGTGTGTACGTCTGTGTGTGTGTGTGTGTTAGTGTGTGTGGCAGTGTGTGAGTGGTGGAGCGAGCAGGAGTGTCTTCGGTGTGTTTCCTCACACAGAATACATTCATGATAACAGTGGAGCTGTTCTGGGCCTGCAGAGAGCGGCAGTACGGAAGCCTGCGAGGAGGCCGGAGGACAAAAAGTATCAACTCAACTTACGGTCGGACGTCATTTTAGGCATAGACATATAAACGTAGACGCCACATTGACTGTGGAGGGACGTGTCTAAAGCTCCGCCATCTTGGTACAGGGCTAGCAGAGGGGGGAGTGAATGAAGGTCTATGGAGGTAAGAGGTACTCCACAATCTTAAAGTAGAATTATTCACTGAATTTTCGACTGATTTCCAAACACATGTAGCTTTGACACAGGATGCTTTTGTTCTATATATGTCTGCCTGTCCGTCCTCCATGCCTGACGTTTGTAACAAACAATATATGTTGACAACTGATGGATTTATGATCACTTTTATAGTGCAGACATGTCATTCCTCTATAGACGTAATGCACTGTAGGGGCGAGTGGCACTGTACCAAGATGGCCGCCGCGTAGGCACGTCGGCTCCAATCGGCACCAGCAGTCAACGCGGCGTCTACGTATATATGTCTATGGTTTTAGGTACAATTCTAGTTCAGAGAATGAAAATAAAACAGCATAGCATGTCAGTAGAGCTGCGATATTGTCATTAAAGTTGAATTTCTGGATCAGTTAAATGGCTGTTTGGTCAGAAAATGGTGGAAAAATCAGCGTTTGCCAAAGATATTCAGTTTACTGTCATACAGGAGGAAATAAAACAGGAAATAATCACATTTAAGAAGCTGCAATTTCAGATTCAGACTCTTTTCTTTAAAAAAACAAACAAAACACTAACCAGTAACTGATTATTTGAATAGCTGATGATTCATTTAACAGTTGGCAGCTAATTAATCAGTTGTTGCGCCTGGCTGTTTTCACTGTCGACTGTTTTTTAGATTAATTGATTCAGGTTTTTTTTTTTGGTCTATAAAACGTCAGAAAAATGAAAAATGTCACTGTGTCGAAGACGACAAACGTCTAGTTAAAGATATTCAGTTTACTGTCATATAGGAGGGAAAAAACCTGAAAATATTAGCATTTAACAAGCTGAAATCAGAGACTATACAACCTGATCAATCAATAATCTAACTAGTTGGACGATCTAAGGACTATAAAATTACGTTTAAAGCATCCTCAGGTATAAGGCAGCATGTCTAATTATAGTCATACAGGAAAATCAGGGTTAAATTCAGCACTTTTGTCATTTTAGGTACAATTTTTGTTCCTTCTTGTCACCTCTGCCAAGGAGGTTCTGTTTTTGCCGGCGTTGGTTGTTTGTTTCTTTGTTTGTTTGTGTTCAAAATAACTCGAAAACTCATGGACGGATTTGGATGCAATTTTCAGGAAATGTGTGAAATGGGACAAGGAACAAATGATGAAACTTTGGGACTGATCCGGATCACCGTCTGTCGATCAGTGTTTCCAAAAGTCCAAGATTACAAAGATATTTACTTTACGGTCTTAAAAAAAATGAAAGAAACCAGAAATATTCACATTTAACAAGATGAAATCAGAGAATTTAGTTTTTTTTTCTTTTAAAAAATCACTCAAACTGATTAAATAATGAGCAAAATATTTGGCGATTACGACATCAATTAATGTTTAAAGCTGTGTGATAAAATGGGCATTAAAACCTTGATGAGGGTTAGATTTAGCTCACACTTGAGTTTTTCTCTTCAAAAGTGACTCAAACTGATTAATTAACGAGCAAAATAGGTGGTGATTACAACAGTCGAGAGCTAATTGATTAATTTTTGCAGCTCTGCAATAAAATAAACACTAAAACCTGGATTAAAGTTGGATTTACTGCAAGATTCGGTTAATTTTAGTGAGGTCTCCTCTTTAAAAACGACTCAAACTGACTAATTAGCAAAAAAAGTCGGTGATCACAACAGTTGAGAGCTAATCGGTTAATCTTTGAAGCTGTGTAGCAAAAAGGACGTTAAAACCTGGATTAAAGATGGATTCACTGCAAGGTTCGGTTAATTTTGGTGAGTTTTCTTCTTTAAAAATGACTCAAACTGACTAATTAATCAGCAAAACAGTTGTTGATCACAACAGTTGAGAGCTAATCGATTAATTTTTGCAGCTTTGCAATAAAATAAACATTAAAACCTGGATAAAGGAAGGATTTCCTGCAAGACCGTGCTCATTTAAGTGAGTTTTTTCTTTAAAAATGACTCAAACTGACTAATTAATTAGCAAAAAAGTCAGTAAATACAACAGTTGAGAGCTAATTGGTTAATCTTTGAAGCTGTGTAATAAAACCTGGATTAAAGTTGGATTTACTGCAAGATTCGGTTAATTTTTGGTGAGTTTTCTTCTTTAAAAATGACTTAAACCGACTAATTATTTAGCAAAACAGCTGGTTAACTTAACAATCCGCAGTTACTTGATTAATCGCCGTTCAATTAAGTAAAAGAAGCAGCAGACGATGACGGTTTAGACTGTTGTTTTGGCTGTCAGGGTGAAACTTAGTTGAACGAGAACCTTTAAGTTGAGTTGAATCAACCTGCAGTTGGACAGATGTTGGTGTTGTGATCTTTCTTCAACCGTCCTGATATTTATGCACGACTTATTATTGATTTCCTGTCTGTGAGGTGAAACTAAACCTCATTTCGGCAAACCTCAACAGCCTCAGCAGCAGGACTCTGTTGCTGCTGTAGTTATTTTACCTTCCGCTACCGTCTCCGTCATCACCAGCGCCCCTCGGCTCGTTTCACCTCCACCTGGAGTTAAAGCGTCTCAACTAGAAGTCTAAACTACTGCACCGGCTCCCAGAATAGAAGCCGCTGTTGTCGTTTTTTTTCTTTACAGTGTCTACTTTGCTTGGCAGTGCTCTATGATCGACAGTGCATCGAGTGCTTGGCAGTTATAGGCTTTAGCATCGTCGGGTGGGCTAGTGCATTAACTCTGTGGGTGTACGTAGGGCCCGCGTCGGTCGTGTTTGTGCTGTGTTCAACTGTATTGCGTGGACGATGTGTTGATTGACGGCATCCAGCAGAGGCGAGTACAACCCTGCGGAATATCACCTAAACGTCAGATGATTCCCACTTTGCAGTAATCAGATTACTTTTCAGCTGAACGGTAGAGTATTTAAACCTCAATAAAATTAAAAACCAACAGTTTAGATTCACTATATGTTACAATTCAGGCGAAACCGTAGGAACTCAATGCATTACCGAGATTCAAACCTTTATTTTGATGACTCTTTACTCGAAGAACTTTCTCTTTCAAAGACCCCAAAGTTGTTCTACTGGATTTAAGTAAAGCGACAGACTAGTCCAGCTCGCAGTTCGTCTCTAGAAGCTGTTTAATTTTGTGCTTCTTCCAGCTTCTTGTCAGCCAGGATTCTGGTTCATTAATAAATGTCATCAACACCTTTATATGTCATCACACTCCCACCTCCGTGCTTCACTGTCAGGACCATGCATCCACTGTGGTAGTCCTGGTCAGGTTCACACCCAACATGCTGGACTCCACCTGAGCCCAGTAAATATATCTTCATCTGACCAAAGAATGTTGCTGCCATCTGGAGGAGGAGGACGACCGCTTCAGCCATGATTAGTGGTACTATAGCTTGTTCTCTACCTCCTGATTACTGCTGACACTGTGGTTCACTGAGTTTTAGTTGATCTTCCTGGGTCATTTACCATCTTTGTCAAGTCTCACAGTCTGATTTTTTTCAGTTACTCTGGCAATTTTAGGAGGGCGACCACTGCAACCATGATTAGTGGTACTATGGCTCCTTCTATACCTCCTAATTACTGTTGGCACTGTGGTTCACTGAATTTTAGTTGCTAACTGATCTTGCTGGATCCTTTTTCAGTTCTTCTGTTCAATTCTTTCCATATGGAGCCATGATGCAGACATAGATAGACACAAAACTAGAACCTAGAAAACCCAAAGACCAGGACAGCAGCCCTGATTAGTGGTACTATGGCTCCTTCTGTACCTCCTGATTACTGTTGCTTTGACTGATTTTTGGTTGCTCACTGATCTTCCTGAATCCTTTTTCAGTCCCTCTGTTCAATTCTTTTCCATGTGGAGCCATGATGCAGACATAGACAGACACAAAACTAGAATCAAAACCCAAAAACCAGGACAGCAACCCTGATTAGTGGTACTATCACTCTTTCTGTACCTCCTGATTACTGCTCCTTCAACTGATTTTAGTTGCTCACTGATCTTCTTGTCTCCTTTTCCATCTTTGTGAAGCCTCACAATCTGATGTTTCAATACCTCCTTTCCATGTGGAGCCATGATGCAGACATAGACACAAACCAAAGGTCGAACACTGAGAAAGTTCTTCTGTTCATGGATCATTTTAGAACCAAGTTCATGCAGTTAGACTATTTGGAAATTAGGTCCTTTTGGACATTTTTAAGTAATTTTGGACAGGATTGAGTAACTTTTTAATGATTTTAGACAAGTTTCAAAGCATTCAGATAGTTTTGGACAGGTTTCAAGTAATTTGGGGACAATTTTGTGTCACTTTTAGACCAATTTTAAAGCGTTTTTAGACAGTTCTGCAGCCATGATTAGTGGTACTGTAGCTCCTTCTATACCTCCTGATTCCTGTTGCTTTGACTGATTTTTAGTTACTTACTGAGCTTCCTAAAACCTTGTTTTGTTTCTCTGTTCAATTATTTTCCATGTGGAGCCATGATGCAGACATAGATAGACAAAAAACTAGAATAAAAAACCCAAAGACCAGGACAGCAGCCCTAATTAGTGGTACTATGGCTCCTTCTATACCTCCTGATTACTGCTGACACTGTGGTTCACTAAGTTTTAGTTGCTTGCTCATCTTTCTGGATCCTTCTCCATCTTTATGAAGTCTCACAATCAGGTTTTTCAGTTTCTCTGTTTAATTCTTTTCCATATGGAGCCATGATGCAGGCATAGACCTAGCCAATAGGTCCAAAACTAAGAAGATTCTGCTGCTCACAGCTCATTTTAGAACCATGATCATGCAGACATAGATAAACACAAAACTAGAACCAAAACCTAAAGACCAGGACAGCAGCCATGATTAGTGGTACTATGGCTCCTTTTATACGTCCTGATTACTGTTGACACTGTGGTTCACTGATTTTTAGCTGATCTTTCTGGATCCTCTTCCATCTTTGTGAAGTTTCACAATCAAAATTTTCTGTTTCTCTTTCAATTTTCTCAACTTGGAGCCATGATGCAGACATAGACCCAGCCCATCGGTAGAAAACTGAGAAAGTTCTGCGGTTTAAAGCTCATTTTATAGCCATGATCATGCAGATAGACGCAAAACTAGAACCAAAACCCAAATGCCAGGACAGCAGCCATGATTAGTGGTACTATGGCTCCTTCTGTACCTCCTGATTACTGCTGACACTGTGGTTCACTGAGATTTAGTTGATCTTCCTTGATCCTTTTCCATCTTTGTGGAGTGTCACAATCAGATTTTTTTGTTCCTCTGTTCAGTTCTTTTCCATGTGGAGCCATGATGTATGTATAGACCCAGCCCATAAGAAGGAAATTGAGAAAGTTCTGCTCATTTTATAGCCATGATCATGCAGCTCGACTTAGTTTTGTTGCACTGAGTTTCTACTTTGAGGCCTGTAATTTTTCTTCTCCTCTTGATCTTTCATAAGAGGAAATACTCGACTGTTCAGCTTAGAACTAATGCGGTTATCGAGATGTGACACGATTTATAATAATACACCCTTAAAGTACACAGGGTTGTACTCGCTTCTCTTGTATACTGTAATCTGCGTGTAAATGTGCGGTGTTTGCCACTAGTTTTTTTTTTCATCACGGTCGTATTGATCGAACCTTCTGTTAAAGGGATGCTCGTTAACACACAATTAGCATTCAGATAGAAAATACATCATAAGGATAAAAAGTCATGGTCATTAATTCCTGATGAAGGGAGATTGGGAGAGGGGGAAGGAAAGAGGGAGAGAAAGAGAGAAAAAGACTAGCGAGAGAGAGAGAGAGAGAGAATAAAAGGCCTTTTTCAGTAATAGGAGTGGATTCCATTTAGGAGTTCATATAATTATTCTTCGTTATTCCTCCTCCTCTCTGCTTCCCCTCCTCGCCATTTCTCACCCTCCAGACATCCTTCCTCCCCCTCACACCTTTTAGAGTCTCCATTTTATCTCCATTTTTCTTCCTCTTCCTTCGTCAAGGAAAGCGCCCCAAAGTCCCTAACATGTCTCATCACTCATAGCGGCCCTCCATCTTAATCCCATTATTCCTCCTCCCTCCTCCTCCTCCCTCCTCCTCCCTCGTGGAGGTTCAGAGGATCGCCACACATTCCTCTTTCCTCCCGTTAGTCTGAGAGGACGAGCTCATCCCCCCCTTCTCCTCCTCTCTCCCTGTTTTTATTCCTGTTTGTCCTCCCCTGGAGCTCTGAGCCGGTCCTCAGCAGCTGGAGGTGCAGGTGTTGGGGGAGGGACTGGCCTCCAGGCTGCCCTCGGGGCTCAGGGGCGGAGGAGGCGACAGCGGCGACTCCAAGGCCAGAGCGGCGACCTGAACCGGGGGCGGCGCAGGCGGAGCGGCGACGACCTGCACCGGAGAAACCGGAGTGGCCACCGTGGTGAGGGACGGGGACAGCGGCACCACGGCTCCCCCGCCGCCTCCGCCCCGGCCGTCCCGGGCGTCCCTCTCCCGGAGCAGGTGCACCAGGGCGGCGTGCTGGGCGCTCAGCGTGGCCGAGAGGTGGGCGGGCAGGGCGTTGAAGCCGGCGGTGAGCTGCTCCACCCGCTGCTCCAGAGACAGCATCTGACGCTCCAGGTCCTCGCTGCGATCGTTCAGCTCCGACATGAGCTCGTACATGACGCTCTGCATCTGCAGGAGGAGAGGAGCAGGTGACTCAGAGCTCTTTGAAGAACCGAGACAGATTGCAAGGACGTAAACAGGAGCTCCATGAGGCCCGTTTCATTAACCCTCATTTTGTTGTTGATTCAGTCACATTTTCACCCACTGTACGCCGCAATAGAAAGTCCTGCACCTCTGTGGGAACAACCAGAAATGTCTTTTGAGCAGCAAATCATTAGAAAGAGAATTTAAAGTAAAAAAATCTGGAATCAGCATGTGCAACATGTTTTAAGTGAACTGTGCATTTCTATATATTTGAAATTCACACAAATATCAACAAAATTAGGAAAAAAACCCTGAATTTACCTGTCAAATTAGGGATGCACGATAACATCGGCGTCCGATAATTATCGGTTGATTTTGGCAATTATGACGTCATTCTGATAATAAAAAAATGAGCCGATAATAATAAAGACTTGGAATGTTGGTTTTTGCCGTTGGTCTGTGTGTTGTGGTTTGTCCTCATGCCTGGCTCCTCAACCCCTCCCCTCCCCGACGGTACTGTCGCATGTGTGTGATGTCATCAGACTGCGCGGGCAGAGAAAAACAAGCAGCATGGCGTGGCACTGACCAGAGTGGACTTTGTTTACAGTGTCAGAAGAAGACATTTGACTAGGGCTGGTCCCAAATATTGGAATATGGGAATATTGGTTAGTTGTGGTGTATTGGGATAATAATTTTGATATTCAAATAGTTGTGCGAGCCGCCGCTGAGCGCCGCCGAACGCCACCGAGTGTTGCCGATGCTGTAGTGCGTCACCGAGCGCAGCCAAGCTTCACCAAGGCTCTAGAACGCCGCTGTGTTGTAGTAGCGGACCTGCCAACTCTAGTGTCAAGCTCCAGTGTCACCCCCTGCTCCCCCACACTCCTCACCCCGGCCGACACCGCGGTGTGAACCCAATCGGTTGACATTATCAGTTATCGGCTGCAAGAAGTATAAAATTATCGATTATCGGCAGCGGTTGAAATCGGCATTATCGTGCGTCCCTATGTCAAATGAAAAAAAATCCATTGAATCCTTTAACTGTGAATAATCATGACATTTGAATTTGTTTTAAGAACCTTTAAAAACATTAACACACTCCAACTTTGCAATTTTACATTTTGTATTATTATTATTAATGTTAAATTCAAGGTTGATACTGTAAATTAACAGGATAGAGCATTGGTTTGACCCACAGGTGTTTCCACTGTGAAAAGTTCAACATATTATGGATGTTTAACTCTTTCCATTTTTATTTTGCTTCTATACTTTCTCCTCTCTGCTCTGCGTAAACACTGCCTGCAGTTCAGCCCAATTCGGCCGAAAAGTTCCTGAATTTTTGCCACGAGGCTGTTGGTCGCTGCTGAGTGACTAAAGGCTTCTCGGTTGAGCTGAAAAATGCAGAATTTTTTGTTTTTGACAGAATCTATTTTGTGCGAACGGTTTATTTGTGGCAAATTTTTTGAAATGAGACATGTAGAAAAAGCGATTTAGATGAAGTGTCATTATTTTAGGCTTGGATTTGGTTACGTTCTCCCGCATCAGTTCACAGGTAAGTTGTTCAGCGATCATCTGAAAGCTGATAATCCCACAGTTCTTCCTGTTTTTAGGTAATTAGAGTCACAGGTGATAAAAGCTTAAAATCCCACCGTTCTTTCTGTTTTTTACAGTTCCTGCCTCTGATAAATGGTCGAATCTGGCATTTTTTAACAAGATAACAGGCCTTTTAAACCTGTTTTTGGGCTCATACTGTTAAATCCTGCATGGTTGAAATGAGCAGCGCAGGATTTCTTTAGTTTTTATAGAATCTGATTTAAGCAGAGGGTTTATTTTGGCTGAAAACTTATAAGAGACATGCAGAACAGAGTGATTTTGATTAAATATATCAAGATTTTAAGCCTAGATGGTTCATTTTTCTCATGTTTGCTGAAAATCCTCCATTTCTTTTTGTTTTTAAACTATTAAACTAGTAAATTTGGCTATTTTTCCACAAGAAAACATTTGATTTAATGTTTAATTTTGGACGGATTTCTAAAGGAGACATGCAGAATGAGATGATTTCAATGCAAGCTTGCAGCAGATAACAGATGGCGAACGCTGACAGTCCGACCATCGTCCCTGATTTGACAGTTTCTGGCTCATGAACGCTGCCACTTTGGTGGTTTTTTAAAAAGATAAGATGCTTTTGAAACCCGACGGCAGGTTTTGGGGATCAGAGGATTAACACTTGAGTGATTTTTAATTTTTTTCCAGACTCTGTTTCATGCAAAATGTTGATTTACGGTGATTTTTAAAAATGAGACGTGGAATAAAGTGATTTAGATGAAATATCACGTCACAGATGATTAGTTCAAGGACCGTGGGAAAGTTGACAATCCGACAGTTCTTCCTGTTACAGTTTCTGGCTCCGGTAAGTCGGTTAATTCTTGCAATTTATTTTACAAGACACCATTTGAATAAAGTGATTTTGATGAAAGCTCACGTCACATCACAGATAATTAAACGATTCTTTCTGTTTTTACAGTTTCTGGCTCTGATAAATGACATCTTTTTTACAAGATAACACCCTTTTCAAACCTGTCAGTGGGTTTTTACAGCTCAGAGGGTTGTTTTTTCCTCAATCTGGTTCGTGCAAACAGTTTATTTCTAGCGATTTTTAAAATGAAACACGTGGAATGGAGAGATTTAGATGAAATAATCACCGTTTTAAACTCGCGTCAGTTAAAAACTTCTTCGATTCTTTCTGTTGCCACAGTTTCTGGGTGGTAAGTCATGTAATTTTGGCAACTTTTTACAAGAAAACATTTGATTTAATGTTTAATTTTGGACGAAATCTTAAATGAGACGTGCAGAATGAAGTGGTTTTGATGAAATATCACGATTTTAAGCTTAACTTTGGGTGATTTTTTCAAAATAAAGTCCCATCACAGATGATTAAAGCTGGAAATCCAACGATTCTTTCTGTTTTTACAGTTTCTGGCTCTGATAAATGACATCTTTTTACAAGATAACACCCTTTTCAAACCTGTCAGTGGGTTTTTACAGCTCAGAGGGTTGTTTTTTCCTCAATCTGGTTCGTGCAAACAGTTTATTTCTAGCGAATTTTTAAATCAGACGTAGAATAAAGTGATTTAGATGAAATAATCACGTCACAGATGATTAGTTCCATGACCGTGGGAAAGTTGACAATCAGACAGTTCTTCCTGTTACAGTTTCTGGCTAAATTAATTCGGTTAATTCTGGCAGTTTATTTTACAAGACACCATTTGATTTAATGTTTAATTTCAGACGGCATGTAGAATAAAGTGATTTAAATGAAATATCATGATTTTAAGCTCGTATCACGTCACAGATGATAAAGGTTTAAAATCCTGGGGTACTCTCTGTTTTACAGTTTCTGGCTCTAATAAATGGCATTATTTTACAAGATTTTAAACATGTTGGTGGATTTTTCCGGTTTAAGGAGCTAAAGCTTGCAAGAATTTTTAGTTTTTATACGGTTTATTTGGGGAGAATTTCAAAATAAAACGCAGAAAATGCGATGATGAAAGCTGGAAATCCTATGAACCTTTCTGCTTTTACAGCTCAGAGGGTTGTTTTCTTTCACAATCTGGTTCGTGCAAACAGTTCGTGTCGAGCGAAGATGAAATATCACGATGAGAAGCTCAGATTTGGTTACGTTTTCTTAATGTTTTTAAACGTTTCTCGCCGTAACTCTGGCGTTTTCTTATGAGGACGACGCGCATTTCGAATCCCCCGGCAGGTTCTGGGGATCAGAGGGTGGGAGCGTGTTGAATAAAAAGAGACCGCAGAAGACGGAGAAAATCAAAGTGCGGAGAGGGTAAAGACTCTGACAAAGGGAAGAAACCGTCCACGAGGGAGTGGAAGTTGGAATGACGAAGAGAAGCCGGGCATTGTGGCGCTGCGAAGAAAGAATAAGGGAGAGAGAATGAAAGGAAAAGCAGCAGAGTGTTCCTGCCGTGCACATCCCGGCTCTGTAACCATGGTAAACGCACAAGTGGCCAATTGAGATGGAGGATGGCATAATTGCAAAATATTTGGTGCTAAAGGCAACGACACAACTACACACACACCCTCGCTCAATCTTTGTCTCCTATTCAAGCCTGCATCTCGCTCACAGTGTGTGTGTGTGTGTGTGTGTGTGTGTACATGTGTGTGTGTGTGTGTCTCTTTCACAGTCACACAATCACACACACCGACACACGTGTGCGCTCACACTCTCGCTCAAACACCCACACAGGAACAGAGGAACACGAGCGCCGCCCTCCCTCCCCGCGTTTCCTCCTCGCTCAGTCATCCCTGTTTTAACACTTGTTCCGGTTGCTAGGCGACGCGAAGCCACGGAAACGAGGCAGGTCAGCGTGGAAACGGAGGAATGCCTCTGCGATTATTTCATGTGCGTGTTTTTTTTTTCTTCTCTTTTACGGCGTGAGCTCACCTTGGACAGGTCCACCAGCGTGTTGGCCTGGTCGCTGAGCTTCCTCTGCTCCATCTTCACACTGCGTAATCTGCAAACACACACACACACACACGCGTTAAAAACACACAAACACCCAGCTGGGAATACTCTGAATACTCGGCGGCCGGTCCGGAGTTAATCCCCGCGGGTCCAGACAACGGCAGCGGTCACCTTGCCCGGTTCAGCTCCGTGTCTACCTGCAGTGTGTCCCTGGATTTGCACAAACAGCCGGCACAGCGTGTGCTCGGAAACCCGGCAATTTGGTCGCGAAGGTGAAAATAGATAAATGCATGGATACGGCTGCTCTGTGGAGATAAAGCCTGGGATTAAATAGGGTTTCCTCTATAGAGCAAATCAGCAAAAATACTTAAAAACTGCAAAAAAATAGCCTGAATTTACATGTAACACATAAGAGGCTATAAACCTGTAATCAATAATAAAATAAAGTAAAATAATTATAATTAATTAAACATTTACATTTGTATTTATTTTTTATTTAATATATGAAACTGCAGAACTAAAGTTTAATAATGCAAATCTATTTTTAAAATTGCATAAAATTATTACAATAAACAGGAAAAGAAGAGTTGGTTCTGAGATTTACATGATTATAAATATAATCACAAGGTTCTCATGAGAAAAATGTTGAATTAATGTGGTTTTATCTGCGTGTAATATCTAGAAGAATTCTCATTTTCCATATGCAGTTTTTTATGCTTGTGAATATCCCATGTTAGGCTTTAAAAGCTGGTAAAAAACAACACGACTGCATGGGAAATTAAGGCTTTGAATGTATTTTGATTGTGAAAATTTGCTGAGACGGTTATTTATTTGGACAATTACCTTCTTTTTCCTTTTGTTTAGTGCATCTAACATCCTCTGAGACATCCTGCACACTCGAAAAACAAAACTAACTCTGTGTGTGGAGATCTGTATCGTTATATGTTTTATTATTACATATTATATATAATATCATTGGTTTTACATGGAAATATCCTTCATTATCCATTAAAAAGCTAAAAAAATTTGACAGTCTTATAAAAATTGTTTTTTAGAAGACGGTTGTTACCTTTTTATTTATTTATTTGCAATAATGCTCTGCATGTGTGTGGAGATATTTGAAAAATATTATTTTGCTCTTGTCTATATCGTGATCTAAGTGTTATATATTACAGGTAATTTCATAGTTTTACACTCAACAAAAATATAAAGGCCCCATGTGAAATATTGATGCCACATGAAGTGCACCACCCAAAGTGAGCGTATACTGTCTGGTACTTGTACAAAATGGATATTTCTCTTGATTAGTGTCCCAGATTTGAGTCCACCATTGCCTCAGTGATGCATTAATTCCATTCAGTCCATGGGTGTGGCATATCCAGACGCTGCTCCAACACAATGAGCAGCACTCAGACACTCCTTATACTGGGGACAATAAAAGGCCACCCCAACATGTCACATGTTGACCAAAGCAGCAACGCCTCAGATGACTCCGGTCATGAGGGAACGTGTCATTGGCATGTTGGAAGCAGGAATGTCCACCAGAGCGGTCGCTGTGCAGCTGAATGTTCACTATCAGACGACAGGACGTCTGAGAGTTGGTTTCCAACAGACGGGCAGTACTGCAAATCCACCTCATCCACGTCGGCCACGTGTGACCACCCCAGCACAGGATGGACACATCCGGCTGGTTCACTTGTGGGATGGTCTCAGACCAGCGACACGTACAGCAGATGAAACCTTTGGTCTGACAACAGATGCATCACACCAACATGCCAATGACACGTTCCCTCATGACCGGAGTCATCTGAGGCGTTGCTGCTTTGGTCAACATGTGACATGTTGGGGTGGCCTTTTATTGTCCCCAGTATAAGGAGTGTCTGAGTACTGCTCATTGTGTTGGAGCAGCGTCTGGATATGCCACACCCATGGACTGAATGGAATTAATGCATCACTGAGGCAGTGGTGGACTCAAATTTGGACACTAATCAAGAGAAACATCCATTTAGTACAAGTACCAGACAGTATACGCTCACTTTGGGTGGTGCACTTCATGTGGCATCAATGTTTCACATGGGGCCTTTAGATTTTTGTTCAGTGTATATGTAAAAACTAAGCATGTGGGGATGAATCCATACAAATCAGTATCTTGATACAAATGTGTGCGATGTGAGTGCATTGATTCATTCAGCGTGCATCGATACAACTGACGGGTAAAATCCGTGGTTACATCAGTTTTTCATGTTGTGTTTCGTTCCATCCTGTGTTTCCGAGGCACATTGAATGCACCGTCACTGCTTTGCGTTCTGTTTCGAACACGGACGGAAGCTGGGAAGTACATTTCTACCTCACATTAACTCATAAAATTAAGACTAGAAACTGTGTTTTAATGATGAATGCTTGCTGTATTTTTACTCGATGGCTATTTTCTGTGTTTTTTACTGTGTTTCTTTTGTCGGCCGGCTGCTGGAAAATGATGTGTTTTATTTTCGTTGTTTTACAGTGTATCTGACACGTGAAGGGATGAAGAGGAAGCAGTTCCTCTAAGACATCATTTGACGAAAAAAGGTCTCTTTTATACCAGTGCATTATGGGTAATTTTATCATGTCTACTCACGTAAATATCCTTCATTAAATATCAAAAACCCATAAAAATGCACAGAAGGAGAAAACGTCTTTTGAAAATAGAACATTCCTGTAAAACAATGGAAAATTACTGTCATAGAAAAATCTGTTACTTCACTTTATTCATTTTTGTCGCCCAGCTGCTGGATTACTTCATGTTTTATGTTTCTTTTCCAGGGTGGGGCCTCTAGAGTAAAGAACAGCGTAGTTATTATTCAGAAAACTTCAGAGGAATTAAGACCCTTCGGGGAAATAACCTCCATTAGATAGAACACAATAAATCACCTGACCTCAAGTCCAATTAAAAAACAGAACCTGTCTGCCTCTCGACGCACAATGCAATAATTATTCCTGAGCCCAAGGCCTAATCTGTGTTTTCAGAAAACACACAGCAAGGAAGTGGAGACGGATGCGGGCGAGTCGGGGGTCGGTTTGGAAGGCTTTTAATTTGGATCGACGAGACGAACGCTCTTCAGACCCGAGATGGTGTTTGGTCGGACGAAGCTCGCACAGCTGGATTTGGCTGGAGTGAACCTGCCCGCTGGTGGTTGATGAATCAGTGTGTGTGTGTGTGTAGGTGTGTGTGTGTGTGTGTGGGGATTTGTGCATTTTTGTCTGACGATCGGCGTTGATTCAACCTGTGGGTGGATTGACGGTACAGCTGATTTCAAAGGATTCATCAGCTCGGTGTGTGTGTGTGTGTGTGTGTGTGTGTTGTGCTCTCACTGGTGTATAGCCTGCAGGAACTTCCGCTGGTGCTTGCGGACCCTGGAGTGGTCGATCTTCTTCATCAGCTTGGTGTGTTTGTAGATGAGCCAGGTCTCCCTGAGCACGTTGGCCGCCGCGTTCTTTATCTGCAGCCAGACAGAGAAAACACACGTTATTGTTAGCAACAGGCGGCCGACTGGAGCGGGCAACAGGTTCGCCTCTTCCTCCCTCCGTCGTCTCTCCTGCGAAGAGAGCGGGGAGAAAGCAGGCATCACCCTCGTTCCCTCCGTCTCGCCTGCCGGTGCTTTCCTTGCGCACATAAACACCTCTCTCCTCGGGGAGTTTGGCGATGAGAACCGACGGGAGTCTCTCTTCCCTTCACACGGTTTCCTCCCGCTCTCGGTTTAATCTCGGGCCGCGCCGCCTCGGCCGGATGGGACAATTCGGCTCATTGGAAGCAGCCATCTTCGATTTAATTATGACAACAGGCTGAAAGAAACGGCCGCGGCTGCTCCTAAACTGGCTGTCGGAGAGGGAAACAGTCCAAGCAGGGATGCTGGATGGGTGTTTTTAACATTTCAGCAGTCAGACAGAAGCTTCAGCCGCTCCTGGGTTGGATTATCTCAATGTGAGATGTGCAATGTTCAGTTTTTCTGCAATATATAGTGAAAAAACACAGAAAAATGCACTATAACTCCTCTCACAAGGACATTAACATGTGATCATTTGTTCACAACTGTACCTTCCTCTATAATACATTCATGACTGGTGCATAAACAGACAAATCAATTTGTCTTGGAAAAGGAGAATTCTGAGTTTTCTTTTTGTATGAAGCAGCAAAAAAGAGCTCAGTTGCCACTTCACATTTCATTGTTGATGCACAGGATGTTTCAGCCTCTTTAAAGTGGCTCCCAGTATATTTTAGTCTCTTTAAACTGGTTCCCAATTTGTTCTGTCTTCTTTAAACTGGCTCCCAGTATGTTTTGGTCTCTTTAAACTATCTCCTAGTATGTTTCAGCCTCTTTAAACTATCTCCCAGTATGATTTAGCCTCCTTAAACTGGCTCCCAGTATGTTTCGGCCTCTGTAAACCAACATGTCAGTGTTGCTTCAGGTCAGTTTCACAGGTCAGATTCTTTGCGTCACTGATCTCCATATCAGCTCCAGTGAGTCTCATGTATATGTTGTTCATCTCTGTGTGTTTCCAGTTACAACCCAGGGGTCTGACACCCAGCGAGGAGCAGCGTGGAGGAAACCACGGAGAGGAGAGAATCTGTGAGGACATAAATTGAATGAGAGACTTCAAAGAGATGCTGAGCACTGAACAAAGAACAATTATACCCCCGTCTGAAGAGCACAAAAGATCCCGGCAGCTCGGCTAATCAGCACCCATCCACCGCAGTCAAGGACTGTTCGCTCACATACACGCCTACACACACACATGCACACACATGCACACACATGCACACACATGCACACACATGCACACGCTGCTGGCTGCAGATGAAGAGAGTAGGAGGCCGTGGGCCTGCAGATGTGTTTTCAATGACACAGAGGAAGTCAAACCAAAAAGAGCTAATCTATACATGATATATACGGCGGCTGTCGCGCTGCTGATCCCTCCTGCTAGCAGGATCCATGACAGATGTATTAATACAGGCTCTCATGCAGCTCGTTCAGACTTTAAATATTCAAACACAGAATGTAAACCTCAAATGCTTCAGACTGAAACCTACAGCGGAGCTACTCCAGATTTATGGTTCGATCTTCAGCGTTAACGGGGCACAAATACTCTGAAACAAGTGAAATTAAGGAGTAAGAAGAAGATGAAGAAGATCTAACAGATGAATGATTCTGTAGTTATTCAACAAAGTCTGGATGTTCGATGGAGACGAGGGACTTTCCCTTTAACATGTCAGGATATGTGGATCAAAGTGAACGAACACCTTTTCTTCTTTGTCAGGTGTTTAATTCGGAACCACAAGAAGATGCTCCCATGTTGTAAAAAGGCAGTTTCTCAGTAGATTTCCAGATTATTCACAGAATCATGAACTCTATTGTGGCCATATTTAAACATACTTCAGTCCAAGTCTGACCGACGTGCTATCAAGCTTCAAGTTCCATCATCTTAAGAACATTTAAAAATACGATCTCTTAAGTTTTAAGACCATTTTACAAGCTTTTATCTCATCATTCCTGGATCACTGCAGCAGCCGCATGACCTGCCAGAACCAAAAAACTAGGGATCAACTGGCTCCCAGTATGTTTTTAAAGTCTTTAAACTGGCTCCCAGTATGTTTTTAAAGTCTTTAAACTAGCTCCCAGTATGTTTTTAAAGTCTTTAAACTGGCTCCCAGTATGTTTTAACCTCCTTACATAGCCTCCCAGTGTGTTTCAGCCTATGTTTACTGGCTCCCAGTATGTTTTCAACGTCTTTAAATTGACCCCCAGTTTGTTTCAGTCTCTTTTTACTGGGTCCCAGGATGTTTCAGCCTCTTTAAACTGGCTCCCAGTATGTTTTGAGCATCTTTAATTAGCTCCCAGTATGTTTTAGTCTCTTTGAACTGGCTCCCAGTATGTTTTCAACATCTTTAAATTAGCTCCCAGTATGTCTTAGTCTCTTTAAACTGGCTCCCAGTATGTTTTGAACGTATTTAAATTAGCTCCCAGTATGTTTCAGCCTCTTTAAACTGGCTCCCAGTATGTTTTCAACGTCTTTAAATTAGCTCCCAGTATGTCTTAGTCTCTTTAAACTGGCTCCCAGTATGTTTTAGTCTCTTTGAACTGGCTCCCAGTTTGTTTTAACCTCTTTAAAATGGCTTCCAGTATGTTTTAGGCTCTTTAAACTGGATCCCGGTATGTTTCAGCCTCTTTTTACTGGGTCCCAGTATGTTTTTTCCGTCTTTAAATTAGCTCCCAGTATGTTTCAGCCTCTTTTAAGTCCCAGAAATCCACCAAATTGCTTTTGAAATTTTAGGATTTTAGAACTGATTTCCTAACCTGTGTTATGAAATCGGCCCATAAATAAAGTTTATTATCATTATTATTAGTAGTATCCAGTGTCACAGTCAGCACAGAGTTAACTTGGTTGTTTGTGTAAAACTCAGTTCATGTAGTTTTAATCACAGCCAGGTTACCAAACAGCTCATTCACTACTGTCCATATCTGCAGCCCCGTCGGTAAACTGATCTGTCAGACCCTGTTTATCAGCTGATTAATCACTGCAGGCCGAGTGAAGGATGATAAATGATCCCCCTTCATTTTATTTTCTCTCCCCCTCCGGGAACAAATGTCCAAACTGCGGCAAAGACGGCGACTCCATTAACAAAAAGTGAAAGGCTCGACGTGAGCGCTCCACGAGAAACCAAACGGCAGCAGCGGCAGCAGCATATGGCCTGTTCTCGGGCCTCCACGCCGGGACCATCTGGCCGGTTTGGGTCAAAGATCTGCTCCGGCTGCTCCCCTGCACGGCTCACCTTATGGCAGGTACATGAGAAATCTGTTCAGGCAAGGGGTTCCCACATCCCATGACATATTGAGGAGTATAAATCAATCAGCACAAATGGAGATATTCTGAAGACGTCATCGGAGGCTGCTGATGAAAACGACGCCAGATTAACTGCGTTTTTCGAAACAGCACAGACGTGAATATTTAAATACTGGCAGCATTAACTAAAAAAGAGAACTGGCTCTGACATTTACACAGAAACAGGGTTTGGTTTTCAGGCCGACGGAGACGTCAAGAGGAAAATCTGACGCTCCTGACCTTCTAACCTCGGAGAACTTCAACCCCTTCCACCCCAGAAGTCCGTGTACTCGGACAAGCATCGCACGAAAACCCAGCCGCCGCCATTTTTTAAAGGTTGCCAACTGTGGCACAAACACCGGGCGTCTAAAATTAGACGAAGCATTTGCTGTGCTGCACTTTTGCTGCATCCAATCTGGTGGACGTCCAGTTTCTAGCAGTGTCGCGGACTTGTTGCCGCCCAAGCCGGCCTCGGTCTCAAGGCCTCGTCTCGGAATCAAACACCTAACCTTGTCCGAGGTTTTTTATTTAAACACGGGTCAAGAAGATTATTATCCAGACTGGAAATGTGCTGCAGATGTCTGTAATTCAGTTGACTCTCTTCAAAGAGAATCATATCCTCATTCTGCCGGTACAAACCACCATGTAGGTTTCTCACAATTCATTCTGAGCAGCTGTAATTCCACATATCTACAGTTGAAGTCTGACTAGTCTTGAATCCAGTTGACGAGGTTTTTAATTCATTTCAATTCAACATTATGCACACTTTTGCTTTTTAAAACATCTTAAATTAAATTCGAACTGGTCAGAATGATGTTGTAAGCAGCCAAAATCTAACTAGGGATATCTGGAATTAGAGTTTCGATGCAGTGAAGTGACTTTAAAATGGCAGCCTGAGGTCTGCCTACTAAATTTCCACCACTAGTCTCTTATGATCGAAGGTCTTGCACTCCACAAACTGAATGTTGGCAATCTGTCTCTGCAGAAAACTCCTCAACCAAAGAGATCTAGATCAGCCACAACATTAAAACCACTGACAGGTGAAGTGAGTAACATTGATCATGTTGGTACTATGTGGTGTTCTGATGGAAAACCTTGATCAAACTTAGACACCCAAATAAACATCGTCCCACAACAAACACACTCCCTCATGCTGATGGAAATCCCAAATGTCACTGGATTAAAATGCACCCCACCACATGGAAACATCATCAACCAATCAGGAACATGTTGAGGAACATGACAATGGTCCAACATGTTGATTTGACCTCCAGACTTCCTACAGCCCATTCTGATCAAGCATCAACAGGATGCAGTGGAACCAGTTGGATTGACAGAGGCCCCACTGCACAAGCCAGAGTACCCAAAGGATCCAGTGGTTCCAGACCCCATAGGACCCCCTGAGAGGTCCTCTGGTCCATGCCCAATGGTTCAGAGCATTTAGGACCACATAATAAGGGGGACCAACACAGTATTAGACAGGTGGTCATAATGCTATGACTGATCCGTGTACTTATACTATATGGCATTAGTTTCAATGGTGCAATGCGATGGGGCTAAGTTCGGGACACTAGTTTAGGCAGTGCAGTGCAACACTTTGCAGATTCTACATACAGTTTGGGGTTCGTACTAGTTTGGCTCTGGTCTTGACTTGGACTCAACAACTCAAAGGCTTGGTTTTGCCTCAGTAGACTCTGGTCTTGGTCATGACTTGGTCTCGGGTTAGGTGTTTTTCGTCCAACTTGCCAGATGGATTAGTAGATTGGGGGTATAATCCTGCCATTGGTCGTGCAACTTCAAGTGTTACCATTTTCAAAATCCCCTTTACTACCGGAGACAACAAGAAGTTTTGCTAGAGATGTGGATCGTGCAGGAGTGCTACCAAAACAGTTCTATTTTGAGGAAACACCTTCACTAGATGGCTGTTCTTCGCTCCACTGATTGGTTTAAAAACAATAACAACAACAGAGCTATTTCCCCCTTACAGCTGAATAATAACACCAAGGTGCAGCAGATCTTTCTACACAGCGCTGTTTCAGGACCAGAGAATGGTCTGACTCCGGGAGACTAAGACGGCCTTGACTACAACACCAATACTATTATTACTATTTATACAGCATCACTTAAAACCAGATTACAAGATGTTTTACAGAGAGGTAAAAAAAAAACTTAGACCACTGAACAACAGGAAGCCAGAGGAAGCAGAGAAATGATGTTAAACATGGTGAAAGATTTGTAAAAGAAAATCAATCCACCAAACACCAATGGATTCAAGTGATAAAACACCAAAAGGCACCAAAATAAAAGCACCCAAAACATCCTATTAATTTAAAGAATTAAAGAGAGTGGAAATGAAAGTAGAATGAAAAAAAAATAGAGGAAAATAATCATAAAATTAATAATAAAAACATAAATAGTAAATAAATCAAATAAAAAAGTAAATAAATACGTAAAAACTGATCAAAAAGAATAAAATAGGTGAATAAAATAAACAACGTCACATAAAAGTCAGTCTAAAAAATGGGTTTAAGAAGTGATTTAAAGGAAAACACTGAATGTGCAGCCTGATCTCTTGGTCAAGACCCACTTTTCCGAGGCAACAGAACATTTCACTGTTAATTGCCGGCCATACCATTTGCCTCGTGAGTTCACGGCGGTGTTCATCACCATTGTTTACATCCCTCCGGGTGCTAATGCTAATGAGGCGCTGAAGGAGCTACACGATAACATCAGCTCGCTTCAGAACAAGCACCCGGAGGCCAGGCGACTTCGACCATGCGAGGCCGACGGACGTTCTGCCCGGGTTCTACCAGCACGTCACCGTACCGACACGGGGAAACAACACGCTGGACTGCATATATATAAGCATGCGTGGTGTGCACAGAGTCGTCCGTCGCCCCCACCTCGACCCCTCCGACCACATCTCCATCTTGTTGTTCCCTAATTACCTACCGCCCCCTTCTGAAGTGGACTAAACCAACACTACAAGACCGTTTCCAGTGCATGGACTGGTTGGTAGGTCTTCAGAGAGGCAGCTACATGTGCCGGAAAGGTGGGTCTGGACGAAAAACACATCTTCTGTCCTCGGATTGATGATGTCGCCACCACCAAGGCAGTCACCACCTATCCGAACCAGAAACCCTGGCTGAATTTAGAGGTCAGAGCTCCGCTGAAAACCAGGGATGCTGCGTTCAGGGCGGATGATGCACCAGCACTCAGAGCGGACTGCAGGCATTAAGAGGGCCAAAGCTGCTCATGCTCAAAAAATCCAGGGTCATTTCTCCACCAACGACCCCCGGAGCATGTGGAAGGGCATTAAGTGCATCACAAACTATAACACCGGCGATGCACAATGCCCAAGGGACCCCTCTCCGCCTGACACTTTCAGCAAATTCTACGCCTGCTCTGAGGAACCCAACACCCCTCCCATCACTCCTGAAGCACTCCTCAGCAGAAGTGAGGAGCACCCTACAGAGGATCGACCCACGCAAAGCTGCAGGCCCTGATAACATCCCAGGTTGGGTACTGAGGGACTATGCTCACGAGCTTATCTGAGGTGCTGATGGTCATCGTCAACACCTCACTCTCACAGGCAGCTGTTCCGACCTGCCTCAAGGCCGCCACAATAATCCCCATCCCCAAGAGTTCCACAGTGACAGACCTGAGTGACTGTCCGCCGGTAGCCCTCACCCTGGTAGTCACAAAGTGCTTCGAGAGGCTGGTCATGGCCCACGTAAAAGCCTCCGTCGACGTCACCGTGGACCCCCGTCAATACGCCTACCAGAAAAAACACTTCAGTGGTTCACCGCCCTCACCCACCCGGAGAGCAAGAAGTCACAAGTCCGCCTGCTCTTTTTGGACTTCACTTCTGCCTTCAACACAATCATTCCACAAACCGTGGTGCAGAAGCTATTAACACTTGGACTGAGCCCCTCCCTTGGAAACTGGGTCCTGGTCTTCCTCTCCAACAACCCACAGAATCCAGGACATCTTCTCCTTTCCATTCAGCCCCGTCCTGTTCACCCTGCTGATATATGACTGCTCTGCCAAACGCCCAAGCTGTCGTATAGTGAAGTTCAGTGACGACACAGCAGCGGTGGGACGCATCACCGACAACGATGAGTCCAAATACAGAGAGGAGGTGGAGCATCTGGAGGGTTGGTGCAGAGAAAACAATCTCAACAACATGAAAAAGATCAAGGAGATGATGGTGGATTTCAGGAAGGGCAGACCCACCCTTCCTCCACTGCCCATCTGAGGAGCAGCTGTGGAAGTGGTCTCCAGCTTTAAGTACCGAGGACCTCACCTGGAGCTGCAACACTTCCTGCCTGGTCAGGAAGGCCCACCAGCGCCTCTACCTCCTCAGGAAGCTGAGCCATGCTGGACTTGGGAGCTCAGTCCTGACCAGCTTCTACAGATGTGTGGCAGAGAGCGTCCTCTGCTCCTGCATCGATGTGAGGAAAGCTCTGCAGAGGGTGGTGAAGGGAGGATTGTGGGGAGCAGCCTACCCAACACCACCACCAGAGACATTTACACCAGCAGATGCAGGAAGAGGGCTTCATGAAGGACTCCACCCACCCTCCACACTCCCTCTTTGCCCTTCTCCCCTCAGGCAGGAGGCTGTGGAGCATCCAGAGCAGGACCACCAGACTGGGGAGGCTGTTGATCTCTGGTGTTAATCTGCAGCCTTACAACTATCACCCACCTACCTGCAACTACAGACACTGTTTTTTAGTCTACCTCACACCCATGCATATTTATCTGTTTATCAGTCCCTCCAGGAATTTGCGATGCTGTGACAATTAACGCAAATTCAACCATATCTCCGTGAATTCTGCGTAACCTTGCAATTTTGTCTAATCAACACAACTTTTCAGCAATTTTGGCCCGCCTCCGGTGAGTTCCACCAATCATAGCTAGGTACCCCTGACTGCAGTTCGGGGCGGGAGCTCAACGCTCAACGTCGGCATGCTATTGGCTGAATTCAACATTTGACTCCGCCCACGGGGACACTGCCTGCATGTAAAAACGAGCGCCGTCTTACGCTCCTACCATAGTCGCAAACCTGTATTTGGTTCCACTCTGAATTGCATTAGAGACGCCTGCAGGGTGAGGGTTAGATCGTCACCAAACTGTTGCAAAATGAAGTAAAGTTGAACGTTGAGCTCCCGCCTCGAACTGCACACTGCAGTCAGGGGCTTCTCATCACAGCAGTCCCCAGTAATGCACGTACGTCACCGAATCCACTTCCTTGTTTATGGTTTGAAGATGCAGACATGTGCCATAGCAACGTCTCTCACTTACCAACAAAAATTACTGCTGAAGACCTGCAAAACAATTCCCTGATGTTCTTCACCAAAGCGGAGCTAAACTGTTTTCACCCCGTGGAATATTGAGGTGGAACACAAACCAAAACCATCCACTGACAAACACTTTTCTACCGTAAACATATCAGGAGAATGGGTGAAACCAGCGGACCACAGACCAGACAAACCACCGTGATGAAGCTGTTGCATCCAGATCTGTGGCAGCACTGAAACAATGAAGGTCAGTTAGATTCATTAACGGACGTGACGAGCTGTGAGTGTGTGTGTGTGAACACGCGTGTGACGGGATGTGAAATTAACTTTTCAAACTTTTAAAATTTTTGATGAATTAAACAAAACAAAGAAAAAAATGCAACTTTTTAGCAATTTTTTACCGTCTCCTGCAATTTCATCGCAACAAATACGCTTAAAACATCGCAACTTTTTAGAAAAGCTGCTGCAAATTCAGGCATTTTAGGAGCAACAATCTGGAAAAACGCCCAAGAAATCCTGGAGGGACTTTTTTACCACTAGTAAACACTTGTATATATTGTTTTTATTGCTTGTAATTTCACCCATCTCCCTTTACTTTTCTTATTTTTATATATTTATTATTATATTTGGACTTATAACCAATTCAACCAATTCAACCAATTCAATCCTCGCTCTGTCCCGCTGACAAGGACGCTTACAATATCTCAAAAGTCTCCAAATCCACTGAGCTCAAGGTTGTTCATTCTGTCCACACAGCTGTTACCGGGTGAACACAAGGATGTTTTTAGCAAGGTGAAAAAAAAGATTCTCAAGGGGTTAATGACCTGTGCACGCAATTAGTAATTAGGAGCCGAGGCGCCGGAGACACGACGGCGTTTTCTAGGTGATCAGGAAACGTAAACAAACAGGCCAATTACCGTGGCAACAGCCCTCATCCGTGTGTTGCCGTGACACGTGGATTCACCTGCTCTGACCTTCCCAACCCCGACTCAAGCGTGATGGCAAAAGGAAGAGACACGACCCGTAACACGCAAACGCGGTCACGCATCCATGCACAAAAAAACAAAACACACAAAGCAGGAGGATGAACTCGAATCAAAGAGAAACCACTGTGGTTTTAAATGTTTTTTTATCTCCTGAACACACAGAAAAGCAGGTTCAACCGGCAGGATGTGTAAATCCATTCGCGCCGCGTCAAATTAATTTCTGTCTCTGACACAACACGCTAATAACGATCCATCTGGCCCGAATTAAAGAAGCTGCGGAAAGGAGGCTTATTTTTACGACGTGGAGTGGAAGCTCGCTTCACTAGAAGTCTTCTGGGGGTTAGATTGCTCCCATTTGGCCAGTGGTGTAAACATTGGAAGGCGCCGCGGCACCGCCTCCTTTGGACGGAGCCCAGACTGCATTCTGAATATTCAGGGAGGGCGAAGCTCTGAATATGCCACAGGGACTTCTGGGAGTGCTCTGAATTAACCGGCCTGGAAGCAGAATACACGTCTGCAGGGCAAATTCACAGAAACATCCATAAGGGACTCAGAAGCTCAGAAACAGACTGTAAATGCACCTTTATGGTATATAAAATAAATAAAATACCACCAAATTATTCAAAATTGTATCATCTTACAGTAATTTCATGGTTTAAGTTGAACAGCGGACTGTTTTCTCTCATAAACTCATCAAAAACAAATGTTTAGAAGGCCTGTATTTTAAAATCAGGGCCAAAAGTCGAAACTAAACGCAACAAAAGTGAATTCACCTGTGATTTCCAAGCAGCTTAACTGAACGAACCCGGTTGTAAAATGAGCTTTGAATACTAGACTCATGTCTGCATCTCCACATGCAAAAGGATACAGGAAGATTGCATCAGTAAAATCAATCAAAACCTCTTTAGGTATCATTTATTTATATGGTAATCATCTATTAGCTATCGATTGCTTACGTGTGCATTTATTTTTAGAGAAGCAAAACGCTGACGTGTTTCCAGGTCAGGCTGACCAGTGTTGTGGTCATGTGACATGTGTCTGTTCAACAAGAAGAGGCCAAAATAGAGGTTTTAGGGCGTCTCAGGTGTGAAGTTTCAGTTTCAAAGAGGCTCCTTGGTCAACTTATGGAATCCGACCTCGGCTGAAGGTCCTCATGATCTAATTTATTCAAAGCTGTCTTGTCTAAGGAATGTAGGACCTAAGAGTATTTACATAGTGTGGGAAACTATATCATGAAGTTTAAACTTACCAACTATTTCCAGCAAGACAATTGGAAAATAGCTTTGGGTTCACTGCCATGTTATAAATAATTCGCCATTCTTGTTTTTCCATGATGCCAAAAGCAGAAATTTCTCAGTTTGGACATATGAGCTGTGTCTATGCCTGCATCATGGCTCCACATGGAAAAGAATTGAACAGAGGAACTGATAAATCTGATTGTGAGACTTGACAAAGATGGAAAAAGACACAGAAATATCAGTGACCAACTAAAAATCAGTCAAAAGAGCAGTAATCAGGAGGTATAAATGGAGCCTTAGTACCACTAATCATGGCTGCAGTGTTTGCCTTCCTAAAATTGAACGAAGGAAATGAAAACATTTGATTGTGAGACCTCACAAAGATGGAAAAGGATCCAGAAGTGTCAACTAAAACCAGTGAACCACAGTGTCAGCAGTAATTATGAGGTATAGAAGGAGCCATAGTACCACTAATCATGGCTGCAGTGGTCGTCCTTCTAAAACTGCCAGAAGAACTAAACCGAAAAAATCTGATTGTAAGACTTCACAAAGATGGAAAAAGACACAGAAAGATCAGTGACCAACTATAAATCAGTCAAAAGAGCAGTAATCAGGAGGTATAAATGGAGCCGTAGTACCACCAATCATGGTTGCAGTGTTCGTCCTCCTAAAATTGAACTAAGGAAATGAAAACATTTGGGTGTGAGGCTTCACGAAGATGGAATAGGATCCACGAAGATCAACTAATAATCAGTGGAAACACAGCTGCATCAGTAATCAGGAGGTATAAATGGAGCCGTAGTACCACTAATCATGACTGCAGTGTTTGTCCTCCTAAAATTGAACTAATGAAATGAAAAAAATTGATTGTGAGGCTTTACAAAGATGGAAAAGGATCCAGAAGTGTCAACTAAAACCAGTGAACCACAGTGTCAGCAGTAATTATGAGGTATAGAAGGGGCCATAGTACCACTAATAATGGCTGCAGTGGTCGTCCTTCTAAAACTGTCAGAGGAACTGAACTGAAAAAATATGATTGTAAGACTTCACAAAGATGGAAAAAGAAAAGGAAAGATCAATGACCAACTAAAAATCAGTCAAAACAGCAGTAACCAGGGGGTATAAATGGAGCCGTAGTACCACTAATCAGGGTTGCAGTGTTCGTCTTCCTAAAACTGAACTAAGGAAATGAAAAAATTTGATTGTGAGACTTCACGAAGATGGAATAGGATCCAGGAACATCAACTAATAATCAGTGGAAACACAGTGTCAGCAGTAATTATGAGGTATAGAAGAAGCCATAGTACCACTAATTTGGTTGCAGTGGTCGTCGTCCTCCTAAAACTGCCAGAGGAACTAAAGTGAAAAAATCTGATCGCAAGACTTCAAAAAGGACGGAAAAAGACAGAAACATCAGTGACCAACTTAAAATCAGTCAAAACAGCAGTAATCAGGGGATATAAATGGAGCCGTAGTACCACTAATCATGGCTGCAGTGTTTGTCTTCCTAAAATTGAACTAAGGAAATGAAAAAATCTGATTTTGAGGCTTCTCAAAGATGGAAAAGGATCCAGGAATATCAACTAAAAATCAGTGGAACACAGTGTCAGCAGTAATTATGAGGTATAGAAGGGGCCATAGTACCACTAATCATGGCTGCAGTGGTCGTCCTTCTAAAACTGCCAGAGGAACTAAACCGAAAAAATCTGATTGTAAGACTTGACAAAGATGGAAAAAGACACAGAAAGATCAGTGACCAACTAAAAATCAGTCAAAAGAGCAGTAATCAGGGGGTATAAATGGAGCCGTAGTACCACTAATCATGGCTTCCTAAAACTTCCTAAAACTGAACTAATGAAATGAAAAAAAATGATTGTGAGACTTCACAAAGATGAAAAAAGATCCAGGAATGTCAACTAAAACCAATGAACCACAGTGTCAGCAGTAATTATGAGGTATAGAAGGAGCCATAGTACCACTAATCATGGCTGCAGTGGTCGTCCTCCTGAAACTGCCAGAGGAACTAAACTGAAAAAATATGATTGTAAGACTTCACAAAGATGGAAAAAGACACAGAAACATCAGCAACCGACTAAAAATCAGTCAAAACAGCGGCAATCAGGGGGTATAAATGGAGCCGTAGTACCACTAATCAGGGTTGCAGTGTTCGTCTTCCTAAAACTGAACTAAGGAAATGAAAAAAATTGATTGTGAGACTTCACGAAGATGAAAAAGGATCCAGGAATATCAACTAATAATCAGTGGAAACACATCTGCATCAGTAATCAGGAGGTATAGAAGGAGCCATAGTACCACTAATCATGGCTGCAGTGGTCGTCCTGCTAAAATGACTCCACAGACAGTGAAATTACAAGGTCAAACTTTGCTAAAGATCATGAAAAGAAGCCTGATAAATGTTGGAGAACATTCTCTCATCAGATGAAGATGAATTAGTTGGGCTCAGATGGAGTCCAGCATGTTTGGTGTGAACCTGACCAGGACTACCACAGTGGATGCATAATCCTGACAGTGAAGCACGGAGGAGGGAGTGTGATGATAGGTAAAGGTGTTGATGACATTTATAAATAAATCAAAATACTGGCTGACAAGTAGCTGGAAGAAGCACAAAATTAAACAGATTCTAGAACTACGACCTGGACTAGTCTGTCGCTTTACTTAAATCCAGTAGAACAACTTTGGGGTCTTTGAAAGAGGAAGTTCTTCGAGTAAAGAGTCATCAAAATAAAGGTTTGAGTTTCTAAAGAAGAACAAAGTGAAAAACTGACTTAAATCCAATAAAACACAATAAGTACTGAAAAAATATTTGTCTCATGACTTTTGTTGCGTTAGGTTCCTACTAAAACCACAACAGACACCCTGCTGTTTAAATTAGAATCTGTTTCCTTAAAGGTGGTACCGTGTTGAATCATTTGACATTCATCTTCTCTTGTATACTGTAAACGTACAGATGTATGAGGCGCATTTTTCCCATGTTTTTCTTTATTTTCTTCAATTTTACACAAGCAAATATCCGACTGTTCAACTCGTGAGGAATGCAATTACAGTGCGGCGACACGAAGCTGAGTCATCTGACATTTAAGCGACGTTACTCACTTCTCTTGTATACAGCAGCCGACAACATAGCGCCATCAAATATGAAGGAGACGCCACTACCGCCGACCGCAGGAAGCTTGTAAAGGCTTTCCCCAGACCCTGTAAATGCTCAGGGTGATCTTCTGACCAGATGGACTTCCAAGCAGCGCTTTGAATTAACCAACACTTCCTCAAGAAGACAAGCCCTGACATCAAACACGAGGCCTTCGCACCTCTCGCGCAGGCCGGACCGCATCGGCTGTTATTTAATTAACATTCGCGCTAATCCTATCAAAGGCAGAGACTTTTAACTTTCGCTGCATGGAAATTAACCCGACGCACTGAACTCTGAACGATGCTTTCAAAAGCGCATCAGCCTCCCCGATAAGGCCGCTCAGATTGCAACCTGACGTCTGAGGAGCTGATCTGAAGGATGAAGCGGGCGTCAAGAACCGCAGTAAAGAAACGGCGTGTTTGGTGCGCAGGAAGTTGCCCCACTCTTCTTTTCGCCGCTGCTGCTGGACGACCACACCCGATGTTACGCAACACCCTCGCCCAGATCAGCTAAGAGCTTCCCTCTTTGGCATTTAATTGACATTCTTGTTAATCCTTCAAAGGGAACGAGGCAGCGCTTCCCTGACGTAGAGAGCCGGTGCGTTCCGTCTATCCGCACATGCGATTTGACGGCAGGATGCAGAGCCGATTGTTGCATTATTCATCGCGAGGACTCCGACTGATTGTACTCTCTTGTTTCGACGATATGGCAGATAATGGCCCCGGCCTTGTAAATCAATGTGCATACAACAGCTTCAATCATTGGTCTCTCAGTGATAGAGGGCAGGAGACAATTAGCCTACAGATGCAGAAAGCGTGGACCCTTTGAAGGAAATGTCAGCGAGCAGCACGTCGCATTGTGCTAAATGAATCGGCTGCTGACACCTCCCCGGCTTGATGAGCAGCTTTGTTAAGATTCTGATTTACTGCTCTGAGCTTGACATTTGATTTTAAATTTTAGGATGTGCTTTCCTTGTGCGCTGCAGAAAATACTGCTTCAGCATCGAGATTGTGATGTGAAGCCGAGTAAATGCATTTGCACGTGTTCACGACCGACTCGCTCTGATTTGCAGGTTTGATTAACTTTATTTAAAAGACGCAGGGTTTGCTGACATCCACGTGAGCACGGAAAAACGAGCAAGAAACACTAAAAAAGAAGATTTGTTTGCAGAAAGAAATCAGAAAAATCCTATCGACCTAAAACCCATCCTCTGTTGTCTTGTTCGTTGCCACCACCTGGGGCAACACAACTAATCAGTTTGACCGTTTAAGCAGCACAAAGCGTGACGAGTGCAAAACCTGATCGGAATGCCATCGAAATAAAAATAAAAAAGGATGCGTTTGCCAGTAGTTTGTCATTTTTTAGAGCTTTTTCAAAATGCATTTTTAAAATTTCACCGCAGATGCACTCCCCTACAAAATCCCAGTCGTTCTCGGATGATTTAATCTTCCCAAATGGAGTTTTTTAAGCTGTAAATTCCTGCATTTTTACCTGTCAAGGAGGTTATGATTTTGCTGACATTGGTTTGTCTGTTTGCTTGTTTGTGTTCAAAATAACTTGAAAGTTATGGTCGGATTTGGATGTAATTTCCAGGAAATGTGTGAAATGGGACAAGGAAGAAATGATGAAATGTTGGGAGTGATCCGGATCACCGTCTGGATCCAGGATTTTTTTAAAATTTAAGGACACTTTGTCATTGGTAGATTGTGTTGGGGGTGGACTGAAGCTGCTTGGTGGAGGTCAGTCCACCCCCAACACAATCTCCCAATTCACATATTTTCCATGGAACGTTACAGATACAAATGTAATTACAGACAGTTCAAATGACCTACCGACAATGCGGCCTTCACCCCATCCGACCTAATGAACAGGCGCGGCCTCTAGCGCGGCAGCTCCTAACAGCCTCCCAGCTTCTTAGACAACCGGAGATAAGAATGCCGGCCCAACTGTGTGTATGTCGCTCAGGAAGGAAAGAGAACTCCGTCATTGTCGCTGTCTGTCACATGGAGACCCAAAATGTCATGTGGTCAGAGGGGGTTACCCCAAAAACAAGAGTGCCCTCTGGTGGCTTTTAGAGTAAACCACATTTAATTGTCCACCAGGTTAAACTGAGATTAAAACAAATCCTGGATCCAGACGGTGATCCGGATCAGTCCCAACATGTCATCATTTGTTCCTTGTCCCATTTCACACATTTCCTGAAAATTTCATCCAAATCTGTCCAGGAGTTTTAGAGTTATTTTGAACACAAACAAACAAACCAACACCGGCCATCACAGAACCTCCTTGGCGTAGTTATTATTATCCCAATATCACCACAACCAATGAATATTCAGATATTCCTATATTGGGGACCAGCCCTAATATTAGTTTGTACAGCAGCTAAGCTACCATACTGTTGGTTAGCTAACTTAGCCACTCTAGGCTACTTGGAACTACACCGTACTTGGCCTTAAGGTCAGCCTTATTTCATCTTGCTCAAATCTCCTGCTGCTTATTTATTGTCACAAAGCTGTAAATTGGGACGTCTTGTTCAAACTAAGTAGTTGTTTTTCACATAGAGCTGTTTGTCCTCAAACGCAGCTGCAACAGAAGTCCTGTTTAGCAAAACCAAACCAAATTCTCCAGAGGAACATTTCTGGTTTTATCCTAATTATTTTATCCATTGAGCATCCTCCAGTTAATTAGTTCATAATAAAGAACCAACATATATTTCTGTGTTCAGTGTTGATTTCACCAGACTACATAATGATACTCTGTCATTGGTAGATTGTGTTGGGGGTGGACTGAAGCTGCTTGGTGGAGGTCTGTGCTCTATGAGGGCTTTTCTAATTTTTAATTTTCCACCATGCAAGGAAACTGTTAATTTGACCATTTAAGTCTGCAGCACAGACCTCTGTGTGCAAAACCAGATCTGAACACCGTCCAAATCAAATAAATAAACACATTTTGGGTGCATTTTGCCAGTACTTTGCAGTCTTTCTAGTTTTTTCCATTGCAGATAAACTCCGTTACAAAACCCCAATCACTCTAGGATGATTAAATCTTTCCAAACAGAGTTATTAAAGCCATCTGCTGTAAATTCCTGCAATTCTTCATGCTGCAATATGTGCAGAAAAACTAAATATCGGAATGTCACTTATTTCCAAAATGGTGCCGCCCTGACCATCATTGTTATCTACAATTTCTCCACGAATGACTCATGAAAATAATATTTTCTAGTCAGTAATTAAAGAGCTTGGTGTGAATTTCCTCAACTTTTGGGTCCTAATGAGGCGCCGGCAGCAGGTATTTCTCCAGCTGCCGGAAGGAGTGTGGAAAGATTGCAGGGCAGCTTGATGGGAACAGGAGCATGTGATTAAAAACTGGCTGGTATTTGTTATATTTGCAGCCACAATAACCGGCTACGGTAAGAAAAGCCTGCAGCAGTGTGAGCTGAACTAAGCTGGAAGTTGAAACACCTTAAATTAACGGATAAATGAGAGAAACACACAGTGAGCGTCTCTCCAAGTGGTGAATGTGAGTTTGCCTTTGAATGATAAAAACAAGATTAAAACGAGCTAAATGCTAACCTGATCATGCTAATATAGTCACCATTCTAACAGATTAGCATGCTCACAATGACAGGAGAAAAAAAGGTGTGTTGTTTACTATAATCACTATTTTAATTCAGCAGTTAAGAACTTTTTTAACCATTTACTGCACAGATTTTCCTACTTTTACATTTTTTTAGTAAAATTATTACTATTTTATAAAAAAAAAAAATTTTGCTCTATTTTAATCAAGAAAATATAGTTTTGCTTATTTTTTAATTTAAATTCATTGATTTGTTTATTTTTTTATAGTTTTTTGCCATTATTTTAAAGGAAATCATGTACATTAGGGATAAAAAAAATTGTAAAATATAAAATAAAAACAACCGAAATTGTTGTAAATTACATATAAAATCCAGTAAATGACAGAAAAGCTTATTCATTTCCATGTTGAATGTAAAAAATAAAATGCACATCAGCAATCTGTGTTTCTAAAAATAGTAATTCATTCTTTTCAAATGTGTGGCTGTAACATTACAGTTTTACTGCATTTAAATCAGCTAAAAATATCCTTATTTCACAGATATTCCTCGACATGCTGCGAATATTTAACTATTTATATTTTCACAACCTTTACAAACTCTGCTCTTTTCCCTCTACTCTGCAAATCAGCAGTAGAAAGATTATTTTATTGATCCAGGATGATTGATTGATCTTCCTCTCAGTCGCTCTGTGGAAGCACTGCCTGCAGTTCAACCTAGAAACTCGCTGAATTTTTCATGCATGGCTGTTGGTTGCAGCTGTGTCAATCCAGGCTTTTCGGTTGCGTCGACAAATGCAGAATTATTTGTTTTTTACAGATTCTGGATGTTGTAAACTATTTATTTTTGGGAAATTTTTAAACGGATATGCAGAATAAAGTAATTTTGAGGAAGTGTCACAACGCGTAGCTTAGATTTGACTGTCTTTCTACTATTGGAACCGCTTAGCACACATGATATATTCAGGGATCGTCTTGAAAATTGAAATTCTGCAAATCAGCTGTAGAAAACTCTGCATATCAGCTGCAGAAAGATTATTTTATTGATCCAGTCGGTTTGATTTTCCTCTCCGTCTCTCTCTCTTTGGAAACACTGCCTGCAGTTCAACCTAGAAACTCGCTGAATTCTTGTTGAATGGCTGTTGGTCGCAGTTGCGTCAATCCAGGCTTTTTGGTTGCGTCGATAAATGTAGAATTTTTTGGTTTTTACAGATTCTGGATGGTGTAAACTGTTCATTTTTGGGAAATTTTTAAACAGATATGTAGAATAAAGTAATTTTGAGCAAGTGTCACAACGCATAGCTTAAATTTGACTGTCTTTCTACTATTGGAACCACTTAGCACACATAATATATTCAGGGATCGTCTTGAAAATTGAAATTCTGACAATTCTTTCTGTTTTTACAGCTTCTTGCTCTGGTAAAAGGTGTCATTTCTGTGTTTCTTTTAACAGATAACATCCAGTTTCAAAAGCATCCGCTGCCTGAGATGTAAGAACCTTCAAGGTTAGAAGCAACACGCATGCAAACACTCACACATGCCCTCCTGTATCGCGTCTGAAGGGTGCTAAACGCCTTGTGAAAAGCGACTCCGGCTGACCCGACCAGGCCGAGTCCGTTCGCCTCCTCTGTCGATATTTTATCCACGCTCAAATTATTGATCACGCCGCCCCGTTCAGTCGCCCACATAACCCTGCTGCCATAATGTACCCTACATATTTGATACGGGGAGCTATTTTTAAAACTTGGGTCTTTCAACTGTATGAAAAATTGAAAAGGGACCGGAGGAGGAGGGAGGAGGGAAGAAAGAGATGGAGGCGAGGGGGTAAGAAAAGGAGAGGTGACGGATCGAGAGGGAGGGAGGGAGGGAGGGAGAGAGCGGGGAAGGGATTTACTGTAAGAGAGACAAATGTCAGAGGAGAGGGGAGGTGGGAGGAAAGAGATGGAAAAGAAAGGCAGCGACGGTGGAACACAGAGAGCCAGATAGAGATGACCTTTTATTGCTTTGCTCAAATAACACGGCGCTCTGTCACAACAATGCAGCCCGACGGCGCGAAAGAACGAGCCGGGCTTCGCTTGTGGATCCAGGATCAACCAAAACTGTACTTTTTGCAGAGAGAGAGAGAGCTGCTGACAGGTTACAGTTTCTTTTTTTTTCTTTTTACGTTCGCTTAGAAGCTTACCCGCTTGGTGAGCTGCGTGTCCATCATGAAGTTGTGTACGTGCTTCTCGGCCTTGGTGAGCTCCAGCTTCCTGGCTACCACGGCAACCACCAGAGCCGTGCATCCAGCTCCCTGTTAAGAGACGAAAACACATCAGTGCAACACCGTGAGATGGGCCGCAGCCTCATACCGTAAAGATGGAGCTTTAAATGTGCCACAGCAGCATCGAAACAACACACAAATAAAGATTTTGTTGCGAAAAGAATGGAAATATTCGACCAAAAACACGTCCTCCGTTGTTGATTTACTGGTTCGAGGGTGACGTTTGATTCAAAATTGGGATATGAGCTCCTTTCTTGGAGCAACATGACACTTGTGCTCAAAAAGAAAGGATTCATCCTCAATGAAGGACCTAGGATCCCTAATCTGTCTCTATTCCTACCAGTGAGCAGTGATTCCTAACACGTCTCTGGGGGTCATCAGGTGGAAACCTCCCTTCAACGCTGTTTCTCCTACTTAGTCCCACGACACCTCCAGGAGGCTAGGAGGTGAACTCTGGCGTCCCAGAGTCGCCCCCCTAGTGCCAGTTCACACTGCTCCTACACAATCCAACCAGCACTGCCACGTTCAACTGACCCAGGCCCGTTTAGGAGATGCTCCAGGTAGTGACCAGTGCTGATGCTACCATTTAGCTAACTGCTAAATGCTAATGCTAACTGCTAATTCAAACAGCACTGTCTTGTTCAACTGACCCAGGCCTGTTTAGGAGATGCTCCAGGTAGCGACCAGAGCTGATGCTACCATTTAGCTAATTGCTAAATGCTAACAGCTAGTTCAACTAGCACTGCCACGTTCAACTGACCCAGGCCCATTTAGGAGATGCTCCAGGTAGTGACCAATGCTGATGCTACCATTTAGCTAGCTGCTAAATGCTAACAACTAGTTCAACTAGCACTGCCATGTTCAACTGACCTAGGCCCATTGAGGAGATGCTCCAGGTAGTGACCAATGCTGATGCTACCATTTAGCTAGCTGCTAAATGCTAATACTAACTGCTCATTCAACCAACCCTGCCACGTTTAACTGACCCAGGCTTGTTTAGGAGATGATTCAGGTAGTGACCAGCTAGCTGCTAAATGCTAACTGCTAATTCAACTAGCACTGCCACGTTCAACTGACCCAGGCCCGTTTAGGAGATGCTCGAGGTAGTGACCCGTGCCGATGTTACCCTTTAGCTACCTGCTAAATGCTAATGCTAACTGCTAATTCAAACAGCACTGCCACATTCAACTGACCCAGGCCCATTTAGGAGATGCTACAGGTAGTGACCAGTGCCGATGCTACCATTTAGCTAGCTGCTAAATGCTAACTGCTAATTCAACTAGCACTGCCACGTTCAATTGAACCAAGTCCGTTTAGAAGATGCTCCAGGTGGTGACCAGTGCTGATGCTACCATTTAGCTAGCTGCTAAATGTTAACTGCTAATTCAAACAGCACGGGAACGTTCAACTGACCCAGGTCCATTTAGGAGATGCTACAGGTAGTGACCAGTGCCGATGTTACTATTTGGCTAACTGCTAAATGCTAATGCTAACTGCTAATTCAACCAGCACTGCCACGTTCAACTGACCCAGGCCCGTATAGGAGATGCTCGAGGTAGTGACCCGTGCCGATGTTACCCTTTAGCTACCTGCTAAATGCTAATGCTAACTGCTAATTCAAACAGCACTGCCATGTTCAACTGACCCAGGCCCATTTCAGAGATGCTCCAAGTAGTGACCAGTGCAGATGCTACCATTTAGGTAGTGCAAATGCTACATGCCAATGCTAACTGCTAAAACACTTCAATACTACTCACAAACTCACCACCCACAGGTGTCTATAGAGCCTGATTTATCTACAGTGCTAGTGCTAACTGTTAAATGCCAATGCTAACTGCTAAGATACTACCATACTACTACATCTTTAGCTATTGTTAAATGCTACAATGCTACCACAGGCCTAGACGCCACACACAACTGCTAAGTGCTAAGTGATGATGCAAGAAGGCAAACAAAATGGGAGAATAGACAATATGGAAATATTTCACCTCCGGAAACAATTATATCGACCAAAAATACGTCCTCTGTTGTCACCACCTGAGGAAATACAGCTAATTAGTTTCACCATTTAAATTAGCACATGCATTTTGCCATTTTTAAAACACTTTTTCAAAATGCTTTTTAAAAATTTCCAATGCAGATTTACTCCTAATGATAATTCAGTCTTTCCAAACAGAGTTTTTCAAGTCATCTGCTGTAAATTCCTGCATTTTTTCCATTCATATCTTTTCCATATTGCCACCGCATGAGGAAACTATTAGCTTGACCATTTACATCAGCAGCAAATAAGCTCTGAATGACGACTTCCATTGCAGATGCGCTCCCCTCCAAAGTCCCAGTCATTCTCGGATAATTAGATCTTTCAAAATAGAGTTATGAAAGTCACCCATCTGCAGACAAAATGCATTGGTGCTGAACAGACACATGATTGAGGTAATCAACAGAGAGCATTTTCATTTAAACATCTACTTGTACATTTTGTAAACTGAATTTAATTTAGGAAACAAACCATCCCAAACATGTCGGGGTGGTCCCAGCTCCAAAAACTCATCTGTTTGGTTGCGTAATGTCATTTAAACTCGGGCTGGACTTCTTTTAGCCGAGTCCTTCAGAGAGAGAATCAACTTTCCAATGGTCCTTGAACTAATCATCTGTGATGCACAGTTCTGATGGCAAACTGAACCAAATATTTCTCATCAAAACTGCTCAAATCTATGTCTTATTTAAAAATAAACCTGAAATTAATACGATGGATAACTATTATCTCTGATTAAAGCCCAGTATTTCTGATTGATACCTAATATCTGTGATTGATGCCCATTAGTCTGTTTGATACCAATATCTCTTATTGACACATAATATTCCTGATTATTAACCATCTCTTATTGTTACACACTATTTCTTAAACCTGTTACCAGTGATTGATGCCCAATATCTCAAAAAATATCAATATCTCTGATTAATACCCAATATCTGTGATTGATACCCATTATCTCAGATTGCTACCTATATTTCTAATTGACACCCAAGATCTCTGATTAATATCAATATCTCTGATTGATACACACTGTTTCTGGGCTTGATAACCAATATCTTTGATCGATACTAATATACCTGATTAATACCCAATATCTGTGATTAATACCCAATATTAGTGATTGATACCAAATATCTCAAATTAGTATTACTATCTCTGATTTATACCCCAAATCTGTGATTGATATCTACAAAAATGTGATTGATACTCATTATCTTAGATTGTTACCTATATTTCTAATTGATACCTAAGATACCTGATTATTATCAATATCTCTGATTGATACGAATATGTCTTCAATATCCAATATCTCTGATTCATATCAATTATCTCAGAATGATAACCAATATCTCTGATTGACTCTTAATATTCCGATTGCTAGCAGTATAGCCAATTGTCTCTCTGATTGATACCCATTATCTGTGATTGATACCCATTATCTCTGGTTGTTACCTATATCTCTAATTGATACCCAAGATCTCTGATTAATATCAATATCTCTGATTGATACACACTGTTTCTGGTACCAGTTATCTGTGATTGATAATCCATATCTCTGATCGATACTAACAGCTCTTTCATACCCAATATCTGTGATTAAAACCCAATATTAGTGATTGATACCAAATATCTCAAATTAATATCACTATCTCTGATTTATACCCAAAATCTGTGATTGATATCTACAAAAATGTGATTGATCTCTGAATGATAGCCAATATCTTTGATTGACACCCAGTACTCTGATTGTTACCGATATAGCCAATTGTCTCTCTGTTTGATACCCAATATCTGTCATTGATACCCCAAATATGTGATTGATACCTAAAAAATGTGATTGATACCCATTATCTCAGATTGTTACCGATATCTTTAATTGATACCCAAGATGTCTGATTATTATCAATATCTCTGACTGATACACACTGTTTCTGGTACCAGTTAACTGTAATTGATAACCCGTATCTCTGATTGATCCTAATATGTCTTTAATACCCAATATCTCTGGTTGATATCGATTATGATAACCAATATCGCTGTTTGACACCCGATACTCCAATTAAAACCAATGTGGCCAGTTGTCTCTGTGAGTGATACCCAATATTTGTGATTGATGCCCAATAATTGTTATTGATACCCAATATCTGTGATTGATACCAATGTGGCCAGTTGTCTCTGTGATTGATACCCAATATTTGTGATTGATACCCAATATCTGTGATTGATTATTATTATTTCAGATCGTACATTTCAGAGACGAGGGCTGGAGTTCTTTTAGCTGAGTTCTTCAGCAAGAGAGAGAAATTTGAAACTACTGACGTATCAAACAACCCATTTCTGGAAAGCGCAGCCAGTCGGGAGGAATTGGTAAATCTGAGGCTTTTCTTTTATTCTTCTTTTTTGGACGGGGGAATTAGCTCCGATGATTGAAAGGGGCAAGGACGAATACGAAGCACCGACAGAAGGAAGAAGTGAATGGGCGAGAGGAGAGGATTAGGAGCTCCGTTCCAGATCCACATTTCCTCGAGCCGAGACGCCGGCCAAGTCTATTTCTACTTCCAATCCATCTGGTGCGAGATTCCTCTTCGATATATCGCCTCTATACGTGGCTGCAAAAATACACCCCTTATAGATAAAATAAAAAAAAAAACATCTAAAGATTGACACCACCTCATTCCGTTTAATTAGATGCTGTCAATTTGAATTACATGGTGTCAGTCTTGTGCTGTCACCAGCGGCTCGAGGAACCTAGGAAAAAAAAAAGTGTAAAACACGGACCTGGTTTTGTCTGCGTTCCAGCTCCGGCCCACGTGGGACATATGGCGAATTCATTTGGGAAGAGAGTGACAGCGGTCTCTCAACCAGAAAAGATGCGCCTGAGAGGAGAAGAGGAACGGCAACGCAGGGAGGAAGAGCGACTTAATTAACTCTCAGATTAGACGCCGGTTTTTTTTCCGAGCGCTCACAGGTTCCTCTGAAGGGGCCGCGGAAGATAAAGGGAGTAAATATAAATCGGGGCTGGCAGGGAGAGGAGAAGGCGATGTTAATGGGGTCACATATCTCCCGATAAGTAACGAATTAAGATTAAGAGTGTTTAATGAAAATGTACGAGTGTCCTCCTTCCTGCTCGTGCAAAAAAAAAGGAATGCGAGGACTTGATCGTGTTAATTCAAACAGCACTGCCACGTTCAACTGACCCAGGCCCGTTTAGGAGATGCTCCAGGTAGTGACCAGTGCAGATGCTACTACCATTTAGCTGGTGAAAATGCTACATGCTAATGCTAACTGCTAAGATACTTCAATACTACTAACAAACTCACCACCCACAAGCCGCCTATACAGCTGGATTCACCTATAATGCTAATGCTAACAGCTAAATGCTAATTCGAACAGCACTGGAACGTTCAACTGACCCAGGTCCATTTAGGAGATGCTACAGGTAGTGACCAGTGCCGATGTTACTATTTGGCTAACTGCTAAATGCTAATACTAACTGCTAATTCAACCAACCCTGCCACGTTCAACTGACCCAGACCCATTTAGGGGATGCTCCAGGTAGCTACCCGTGCCGTTGCTACCATTTAGCTAGTGCAAATGCTACATGCCAATGCTAACTGCTAACTGCTAAAATACTTCAATACTACTCACAAACTCACCACCCACAAGTGTCTGTAGAGCCGGATTCGCCTACAGTGCTAGTGCTAACTGTTAAATGCCAAATTGTTGTCCCCACCTGAGGCAATACAGCTAATTAGTTTCACCATTTAAATCAGCAACACAAGGCTCTGCACGTGCATTTTGCCATTTTTAAAATGCTCCTTCAATTTTTTTTTTTAAATTTCTATTGCAGATTTACTCCTAATGATAATTCAGTCTTTCCAAACAGAGTTTTTCAAGTCATCTGCTGTAAATTCCTGCATTTTTTCCATCTATATCTTTTTCATATTGCCACCGCATGAGGAAACTATTAGCTTGATCATTTACATCAGCAGCAAAAAAAGCTCTGAATGACGAGTTTCATTGCAATATGGAAATATTTCACCTCCGGATCGTGCAAGACAAGGTCCGCCGAAAATAAACTTTGGCTCGGTAACGCACAAAAGCAGGCATTAGTGCCCACGTCTATACACTCATCCACTCTGTTAGTGTTTATTCAGAAACTATGAATAAAAGATGATGAGAGCCAATGGAAAACCCTCAGAGCGTTCATACATGTCTGTGCTTCAGGGGGGGAGAAGGAGCCCTCGATGCCTGCATGGAGTTTGAAACCGCCGGCCAGAAGCAGCAGCGGGAGGCTGATCGGTTTTGTGCACGTGAGTTTGTTTTTGCACGCTCGCCTCCATCCGTCTCATTCCAGCAGGGGTTTTTCCTTCGCGCAATCTCCGCCGAGCGAGACGCCGCTGTGATTTGTTTCAGGTGTTTCCCCTCCGCTGCCTCCTCCGTCAAACTTAGCTGTCAGGAACGTGGGGAATCACCATCTGTGCTGCTGTGGAACATCCACGCTCCGCAGGTCGAGATGCATCAAAAAAATAAAAAACAGGAAGGAGTAGTTCCCCTCAAATAGGTCAGAGGAAAGAGAGGACGGAGTTCAACACAAACACACACGAAAAGATGTTAATTTAATCTGCTCAATTAGCGAGCACTTAGAGGCAGGAAGAGCACGGAAAGGTTTGAAATGGCGGAGCTGCTCTCTAGAAACTGATGACCCGACAGAACTACAGTAGGAAATGGGAGACACAGTAAACCAGTCCCTCCAGGCATTCACGATGTTGCAACAATTAATGCAAATTCAACCAATCTCCATGAATTCTGCGCCACCTTGCAATTTCGTCCAATCACCGCCACTTTTCCGTAATTTTGTCCCGCCTCCCATGAGTTCCACCAATCACAGCAGTCCCCAGTAATGCAGGTACGTCACCAGATTCACTTCCTTGTTTATGGTTTGAAGATACAGATGCAACAAAAACTACTGCAAAACAATCCCCTGATGTTCTTCACCAAAGCGGAGCTAAACTGTTTTCACCCCGTGGAATATTGAGGTGGAACACAAACCAAAACCATCCACTGACAAACACTTTTCTACCGTAAACATATCAGGAGAATGGGTGAAACCAGCGGACCACAGACCAGACAAACCACCGTGATGAAGCTGTTGCATCCAGATCTGTGGCAGCACTGAAACAATGAAGGTCAGTTAGATTCATTAACTGACGTGACGAGCTGTGAGCGTGTGTGTGTGAACACGCGTGTGCCAGGATGTGGAATTAACTTTTTAAACTTTAAAATTTTTAATGAATTATACAAAACAAAGAAAAAAATTCAAAGTTCAATTAATTGGCAGCTGTTTTTATAATTGATGAGGCTAAATTCTCTGGTTGCAGCTACTTAAATGTGAATATTTCTTGGTTTCTTTCCTCCTCTGTGATATTAAACTGAATGTCTTCGCACAAAAATAGACATTTTTGACTTTGGGAAACCGTAACGGACATTTTTAACCTTATTCTAACTTTTTATAAACCAGTGTCTACAGATGTTACCAACAGTGGATGAAACTGAGGGCTCTCTGTAACATAGATAGTTTATTAATCGCATGTTTTTTTTACACGTTTCCTCTCTGTTTTTTAAACACTGCCTGCAGTTCCGCTGAAAACTCCCTGAACATCTTCTACATGACTGTTGGCTGCAGCTGAGTCTTTAATGGCTTCAAAGTTGTACAGAGAAGGGCAGATTTTTTTGGTTTTCACAGAATCTCCTGAGTGCAAATGTTTTATTTTTAGCTAATTTTCAAATGCTGACATTCAGAATGAAGCAATTTTGATGATGCGTCACGATTTTAAGCTTATATTTGGTTATTTTTCCAGATGGAACCAAAAGTCACACATGATATGTACAAGAACTGTTGGAAAGTTGAAAATCTCAAGATTATTTCTGTTTTTACAGCTTCTTTATCTAATAAACGGGTTAATTTTGGTGATTTTTTTAATATATGACACGCCTTTGTAGCTTACCGGTGGGTTTTGGGGTTCTGAACGTGCTGTATTTGTCAACATCTGCAACGCCTCTTGTGTTGGTATATTTCATATGATTACGAGTGTTTCTTACCACACTGTCATTCATTAATCTGTTTACACACCAGGCTGCACCTAAAGCTGCACTCGCTGTCGACAACCGCGTTAATAAACACCTATTTTCTGCGTATGAGCTGCGCTAACTGACACGCTTTGATTCAGACGTTCACCTATTGCTGTGTATAAATACGGTCTAACACCATCCAGCCGCCCACGACGACACACATGAACACAGCAACACCTGGCACACCCCCAGGTAGCCTCGGGGCAGTGGTATATTCCAACACTGCTGGCCTTTATGTGTTGTCATAGTAACGACAGCGAGAATTTCTCCTATAGAAGCTCATTACAATAATTCTCAACCTGGAAAAAAAAAAACCATACATCTGATCCTGTTTTCTGCCTCGACCTGTCACCCCTGCACCCTCGGCTCGTGCTTTTGAACCTCGTCGCAGCTCTCGCCTTCCCTTTTCCTGCATCCTTCAGCGGCGATCGGCGAAAAAACAACACCCTCTGACCGCGCTGAAGAGTGCAACGAGAGCGTTTGCATGTGTGGGAGTCACGCTAAAGAGTGTGTGTCAAGTTGTGTGTCGGTGCCGTGTGGAGGATGCAGACTGCAGCAGCGGGCATCGGGACAATGTGCATCCAGCCCCCTGTTTTTGTGTCTGATGAGTTGCACTCGAATCTCTGAGAGCCGATTGGATGATTCACCCGGCGAATGGGGGCTTGAAAACGTGTGTTTATTCACACGTTTAATGGACTACGCATAAAAGAAAGTAGGTGAGCTGGCAAACGCTCAGAGAGGCTGGACGCAGTGAGGATGAAAGAATACTCATGCAGGCTTTCTGGGAGTTGTGGGGATGAGAAATCAGCTCCGTCAGCCGAAGCGATCACTTCCCAGCACAGAGGAAGATGCACAGAGAAAAAACTGAATGGACTCGGAGAGATATTTCAGGCGTCGCTCTGTTGGGTTTTTCCCAGAAGTTATTAAACTGCGTCTCGAACAAAATGCACTCAGCGCAAGTGCATCCAAGTTTGTAAATGTAATACAAGAGATGGCTGCCAATAAATAAAGTAATAGCTCATGTTATCAATAAAAAACTCACATCATGACGTCGCTCAACTCTAAGGACTGTTGAGAGCTGCTGTTTAACCCGCAGAGATACTGGTATTAATCAGATATCTTGGGTATCAATTAGAGATATAGGTAACAATCTGAGATGTCGGGAATCAATCACAGATATTGGGTATCAATCAGAAAGACAACTGGCTATATTAATGTCAATCGGAGTATCGGGAGTCAATCAGAGATATTGGTTATCATATCAGATATATTGGGCTTTAGAGACATATTAGGATCAATCACACATAACTGGTATCAGAAACAGTGTGTATCAATCAGAGATATTGATATTAATCAGGGATATTTGCTATCAATTAAGGGATATAGGTAACAATCTGAGATAATGGTATCAATCACACATATTGGGTATTAATCAGAGATATTGGTATGAATCAGGGGTATCAATTAGAGTTAAGATAACAATCTGAGTTGTCGGGTATCAATCACAGATACTGGGGATCAATCAGAGAGACAATTGGCTATATTGGTGTCAATCGGAGTATTGGGAGTCAATCAGAGATATTTAATGTTAATGGATATCAATCAGATATATTGGGCTTTAGAGACATATTAGCATCAATCACAGACATCGGTTATCAATCACAGGGATCTCGGGTATTAATTAGAGATATTGGTATCAATTACAGATATTGGGGATCAATCAGAGACAACTGGCTGTACTGGTCAATCAGAGTATCGGGTGTATATCAGAGATATTGGCTATCATTCAGAGATAATGGATATCAATCAGATATATGGGGCATTAGAGACATATTAGTATCAATCACAGACATCATTTATCAATCACAGATAGCTGGTACCAGAAACAGTGTGTATTAATCAGAGATATTGATTGTAATCAGGAATCTTGGGTATCAATTAGAGATATAGGTAACAATCTAAGATGTCAGGTATCAATCACAGACACTCGGTATGAATCAGAGAGTCACCTGGCTGTATTGATATCAATCGGAGCATCGGGAGTCAGTCAGAGATATTGATCGTCATTCAGAGATAATCGATATGAATCAGAGATATTTGGTATTAGAGAGATATTGGTATCAATCAGAGATATCGGTTATCAATGAAGGATAACAGTGTATATCAATCAGAGATATTGATATTAATCAGGGATCCTGGGTATCAATTAGAGATATAGGTAAAAATCTGAGATAATGGTATCAATCACAATTTTTGGGTATCAACAACAGGTTTTTGGTATCAATCACATATATTGATACTAATAAGATATATTGGTAGCAATCTGATATAATGGGTATCAATCACAGATATTGGGTATTAATCAGAGATATTGGTATTAATTTGAGATTTTGGGTATCAATCACTGGTAACAGGTATACGAGATAATGTGTATCAATAAGAGATGGTTAATAATCTGGAATATTATGTGTCAATAAGAGATATTGGTATCAAACAGCCTAATGGGCATCAACCAAAGTTAACGTGCATCAATCACAGATATTAGGTATCAATCACAGATATTGGTATTAATCAGAAATATTGCAAAATGTTTACTTTCAGCAGCTTTTTAAACAAAACACGCAGAATGAAGTGGCTTTGATGAAATATCACAGTCTTAAGCTTAAACTTGGTTAATTTTTCAGCACGACACACGAGATCAGTTCAAGGACCGTCTGAAAGTTGAGAATCTGATGACTCATTTTGTTTTTGCAGCTTCTGGCTCCGATGAATGGTGCCATTTGGGTGTTTTTTTTAAAAGATAAAATCCCTTTAAGAGGGTTCAAATGTCTTCTTTTGTATGAACACTTAAGTGAAAGTCTTTTGAATGCAGTTTTTAAAAATCATTGAGTTAATGGAGAATAACGTTTTCAGTGTCACAGTCACGCTTTGTCATGTTGCGCAGGGACACGTCGATATTGCATTGCACTAGAGAAGAAATATAGTTATGTAATCTTGTTAAAAAACAGCCTTTTCTAACTCAGGTGAGCTGTGAAGTGACTTTCAGCTGTTTGGCGACACTCAGTCCTCTGTTACTCATTGTCCTCCCGCCTTTGGCAACGTAAAACATGAACCACCTCACGTCCTTTGAGACCAGTTTTCCCAGCAGCGTGTTATTTTTGAGCCTTATTTCTTCTTTCCTGACCTTATAAGGAAAAAAAACACTCTGCAACAGCTACGGTATCAATCACATATATTGGTGTTAATCACGTATATCCGGTTTCAATTACAGATATTGGACATTAATCAGAGATATTGGATAGTAATCACAGATAAAAAGGTATCAGAGATAGAGTGTATCAATCAGAGATATTGGTATTACTCACAGATATATGGTATCAATCATAGAAATTGATATTAATCACAGATGTCCAGTATCAATCACATATATTGGTATTAATCACAGATATATGGTATCAATCATAGAAATTGATATTAATCACAGATGTCCAGTATCAATCACATATATTGGTATTAATCACAGATATCCGGTTTCAGTTACAGATATTGGCTATCAGTCAGAGATACTGGGTTTTCATAGGAGATAACTAATATTAATTTGTGATGTTGGGTATCAATCAGATATTATTAGTCAGAGAAAATAGTATCAGGGCTGTAGTGTATCAATCAGAGATAATTCATATCAATCACTGATATTAGGTATTTAAGATAACTGGTATCAATCACTGGTTTGGAGTATGAATCACAGATATTGGTATCAATCATGAATGATGTGTATCAATCAGACGTAACTGGTAATGATCTGAGATATTGGATATCAATCACAGATATCCGGTATCAATCACAGATATTGGACATTAATCAGATATATTGGTAGTAATCACAGATAAAAGGTATCAGAGACAGTGTGTATCAATCAGAGATATTGGTATTAATCTGTGTATCTATCTGTGATTGATATCTATGAAAGTCAGTGATATCAGTGAAGTGACTTTCAGCTGTTTGGCGACACTCAGTCCTCTGTTACTCATTGTCCTCCCGCCTTTGGCAACGTAAAACATGAACCACCTCACGTCCTTTGAGACCAGTTTTCCCAGCAGCGTGTTATTTTTGAGCCTTATTTCTTTTTTCCTGACCTTATATTTTTTTTAAAAACACTCTCCAACAGCTAACCGCACTTATTTGCACATTTAATTTGAGATTATGTGACATTTAGCTGCAGAGCTGTTTAAAAAAAAAACCCTAATTTTCTCGCATTTGAAAAGACACTAATTGCCCCCAATCACTCAGAAAGACTTTTAAATCACTGGAAGATTTAACCAGTTGGATCAAAATGTTCCTTTTTTTTTTTTTTTTAAGAGAAAAGAAGATAAAGAACGGACGATATGAGAGAGACTGAGATGTGACGAAGACTGACAGAGCGAAAGGAATATTTGGACGAGGAGAGAACACCTGCGAAGTGAAGCAAATAGAGGAGCAGTCGGCAGCTTAAACACTGATACTAACAGATGGACGGTGGATAGAAATAAACACATGGCCTCAGGGAAGGAGAGACGGACAGAGAGAGAGAGAGGGAAAAAAACAGAGAGAGTGATGGATAGAAAAAGAAAGAGGTAGCTGCTGGTAAAAGAAAGAGAATCAAAGAGAGAAAGTGAGAGTGGGAGGACACTAACACTGAAAGGTAGGACCTTCATTATGCAACGAGGACAGACAAGGGAATAACTAACACACGAACCGCTAACATGCTCTTGTTTGCACGCCCACGCGACAAAACACACAGAGGCACAGATGCAGGCTAATTCAGAGAGGATTGCCCAAATTACACAAATGGCAGAATCTCTCCCGCGAACGACAGCGAGCTCTCTAATCTGCTGACCTTTGAGTGATCAAGGACGGCGGGGCGGGGAGGGGAGGGGAGGGGAGGTGTACTGACCATGATGCCGGTGAGCAGACACACGCCTTTGCCACAGTAGGTGTGAGGAACCATGTCTCCGTAGCCGATGGACAGGAAGGTGATGGAAATGAGCCACATGGCGCCCAGAAAGTTGCTGGTCACGTCCTGGGCGTCGTGATACCTGCAAGGTTCGGAGGAGGAAGTCAGTCGGCGGCAAAAGGGCAGAAATAATAATGGAAATGCAGCGTAAGCAGACGACTGAGGGGCGGAAGATGGAGTAAGATCAACATAGCAAGGTTTTTATTGTGTTAACTGACTCGACATTAACGTAAAAACCCACCCAGAGATAATAGGTATCAATCAGAGATCATAGGTATCAATAAAAAAATATCAGTATCAATTGGAAATAGCTGGTATCTGTCAGAGATATTGGTATCTATTATATATAATGGGTACCAATAAGAGATAACTGGGTTTTTAGAGATACTGTTCATCAATTTACAGTAATAAATATCAACCAGAGATATTGGTATCAATCACAGATATTGGTATTAATTACAGATATCTGGTATTAATCACAGATATCGGTATCAACTAGAGATATTGGTATCAATCACAGCTATTTAGTCAAATAATATAGAATCAGAGATATTGGTATCAATCACAGCTATTTAGTCAAATAATATAGAATCAGAGATATTGGTATCAATCACAGATATTGGTATTAATTACAGATATCTGGTATCAATCACAGATATCTGGTATCAATCACAGATATTACTATTAATGACAGATACCCGTATCAATCAGAGATACTCACATTAATTACAGATATTAAGTATTAATCAGATAATATAGTATCAGAGATATTGGTATCAATCACAGATATCCGGTTTCAATTACAGATATTGGTTATCAGTCAGAGATACTGGGTCTTCATAGGAGATAACTAATATTAATCTGTGATGCTGGGTATCAATCAGATATTATTAGTCAGAGACAATAGTATCAGGGCTGTAGTGTATCAATCAGAGATAATTCATATCAATCACTGATATTAGGTATTTAAGATAACTGGTATCAATCACTGGTTTGGAGTATGAATCACAGATATTGGTATCAATCATGAATGATGTGTATCAATCAGACGTAACTGGTAATGATCTGAGATATTGGATATCAATCACAGATATCTGGTATCAATCACAGATACTGGACATTAATCAGATATATTGGATAGTAATCCCAGATAAAAGGCATCAGAGATAGGGTTAGGTTGGTATTAATCACAGATGTCCGGTATCAATCACAGATATTGGTTATTAATCACAGATAACTGGTATTAAACCTTAAACTTCCTACATTTGAACATGATACAAGCACATTGAGTTCAGTTACTGCTCCATAATGAATTACACGTGGCCAAATCACAGTTACATTAATATTAATGACTCAATATTGTCTGTAATAAATACTAATAGACTAATCAATTGTCTAATCTGTGTTCTATTAGCTGCAGTGGGCCATGCAAGCAAACATATTTCTACATCACCAGCTGAACGCATGCAGTTTGTGACTCACACAGTTCGTATTACTGCAATTATAACCATGATTAGCTGTGCGGCATCGGTTGCCATGGCGACACGGCAGGTTTGCGGCTTCGAAAACTCAACGTTTTGCAGCTTTTGGAGTCTTAGAAACGTATCCCACAGAAACCGAACCCGGGAATCCTTGACCTCCGACATGATTCACGGATCGCTTTGCACAGAGGAGTGGTGGCTGCTGGGAAATGTATTCTTCTGACTCTCGACTACCCGCTGCGTCTAAACAAACTGAATGTCTTCGGGAGAGTTTTAAGGTGTTTTATGGCTCAGTGTTGCATCGCTCCTCATGCATAAGGACCTAGATTTGTCTCGTAACATGTAAAACCCGTGTGTGGTGAAAGGGACCGTGTACGTCGCGGCCATTCGTTTTCTTATTTTGAGATTTCAAAATAAAAACGAAAAATAAACCGTTTCCCGTTTTTTTTCAGTGATAATACAAAATGAAAAACGGAAAACGGGCCTTAATTCATTACCCATTATCTGATTTAATTAGATGTGTTTGTAAATGGAAATTAAAATTAAAATACACCCGTGGAAAACTTATTTCTCTACTTCCTGTTGGTTTTGGCTCCGTGACCCGTCTGACTTCTGATGAGGAAGGATCTGGTATCTAAAGCTCCAGTGTTAGCTCACTGTTAGCAGACCTTGCTGTGTGCCGTGGCCTGATGAAGACCCACTGTGGGGTCCAAACGTTGCTTGGCTCACATTGTTCACTATTCCACAGTGGACTTTTCACCAGCGTGAGGTTTATTTGTCCCTTTGGAGGGACCTTGTGGTGCCGCTAGCTCTGCCGCTAGCGCTAAATCGCTAGCGTTCGGCTGCTTTTGGGGACGTTTTTGGGGAGGTTTGGAGGTTTTCTGTTACTTTAGCTTTGCCAGAAAGCAAAGTAGCAATTTAGCGCTAGTGGCGGAGCTATTGCTAAATCGCTAGCGCTAAATTGCTAGCTCCGCCATTTAGCGGTGCTAGCTAAATCGCTAGCTCCTCTTCAGAAGTCAGTTGTAGAAGTTGTTGTATTATCGCTGAAAACAACGGGAAACGGTTTATTTTTCATTTTTATTTTGAAATCTCAAAATAAGAAAACGAATTGCAGCGACGTACACGGACCTGAAAGCCACCTGCGTTTTTGGCTTTCTTTTTCATTTTTCTTGAGTTTATCTGTTTTCTGTTTTCATCTATCTTGTTTTTACAGTTTTACATCACATATGCTGTCACTGTAAAACACAAAGCCGCGTCTCCAACCAAACTCTGACACAAAGTTGTTCTTCCAAGAAACCATTCAACGAAAAAAACTTCGAGCAGGAGATAATTTTAATCTCCTGCTTCTACCCCGAAGCGACGAAAATCTCCGAAGCCTTACATTCGCACCGAGCTTGAAGCTGTTTAATTGAATCTCGCTTGCTTTTTTTCCTTCATTAATTTGGTTTGGTCGGTGGGGAGATGCCAATTAAAGCTGAATTCGGACCAAACGAGGACTTCCCAGCAGCCGGGCGCCGATGCATTCAATCAGACGCATCAGCCGACTGACATTTCCCCCTTGATTATCTCAGAAAAAGCACTCGGACACATGCGAAGAGACGGCGGCCCCACGTCGACGGCACAACGCGACAGACGAAATCAGATCATCAGTCCTTAAACGCAGCACAACAATCTGATTTAGAGTTCACGAACCTGCAATAACGAGAGGAGCAGACAGTTTGAAGGCGGTTTCATTTCTGAGCATCTGCCAGCTGGATCAGATTTTGGTCAATAAATCTCTAGTTTGCCCTGCAGAGCCATATGTTTACTGCTATATTAAACACAATATGAATTCCTGTGTCTGTGCATGAAGGGCAATGTGAAATACTTCTTCCCTGTTGTGTGGACAGGATGCTACACCTGAACACCAGAAGAAATTCATATAAAAACTATAAATAAATAGATTGTAACGCTGTGATTTGCTCATGTCAGGGTGTTTTAATGTTATTATTTGTGACTGAGCATCTCTAACTGCCGTATAAATAATTAAAAAGACCAGTTTAACAGTTAGATGAGAGGATTGATAGCGTGCGTAACTGTCTGTTTGCTTAGCTTAGCATGCAAACCGTGCAAAACAACCAGCTTGGCTCCGACAGTCAGTAAGTCAGAACTTTTAGGTTATAGCCAACTTTCTGTCTTCTTTTACAGTCAGAATGCAAAGTTTAAAGTCAGGATTTAGAGTTTAAAGTCAGGATTTAGAGTTTAAAGTCAGAACTTTTAGTTTATAGCCAACTTTCTGTCTTCTTTTTTAAAGACAGATTCAAAGTCAGGATTCAATGTATAACACCAGAATTCAGAGTTTACAGTCAGAATGCAGAGTTTAAAGTCAGGATTTAGAGTTTAAAGTCAGACTTCAGAGATTAAAGTCATGATACATAGTTTAATGTCAGATTTCAGATTTTAAAGGCAGGATTCAAAGTTTAAAGTCAGGATTTAGAGTTTAAAGTCAGGATTCAGAGTTTACAGTCAGGATTTAGAGTTTAAAGTCAGGATTATGAGTTTAAAGTCAGACTTCAGAGATTAAAGTCATGATACAGAGTTTAATGTCAGATTTCAGATTTTAAAGTCAGAGTTCAGAGTTTAAAGTCAGGATTTAGAGTTTAAAGTCAGGATTTAAAGTTTAAAGTCAGGATTTAGAGTTTAAAGTCAGGCTTCAGAGTTTATTGTCAGGATTTAGAGTTTAAAGTCAGGATTTAGAGTTTAAAGTCACAATTCAAAGTTTAAAATCAGGATTTAGAGTTTAAAGTCAGACTTCAGAGTTTAAAGTCTGGATTATGAGTTTAAATTCAGGATTTAAAGTTTAAAGTCAGGATTATGAGTTTAAAGTCAGGATTTAGATTTTTAAAGTCAGAGTTCAGAGTTTATATTCAGGATTTAAAGTTTAAAGTCACAATTAAAAGTTTAGAGTCAGGATTTAGAGTTAAAAGTCAGATTCCAGAGTTTAAAGTCAGGATTATGAGTTTATAGTGAGAACACTGACTTGTTTTCTTCGTGGTCTGGAGTTTAAATTCAAGATTGACAGATTAAAGTCAGGATTTAGAGTTTAAAGTCAGGATTTAAAGTTTAAAGTCAGACTTCAGAGATTAAAATCACAATTCAAATTTTAAAGTCAGGATTTAAAGTTTAAAGTCAGGCTTCAGAGTTTATAGTCAGGATTTAGAGTTTAAAATCACAATTCAAAGTTTAATGTCAGGATTTAGAGTTTAAAGTCAGGCTTCAGAGTTTATAGTCAGGATTTAGAGTTTAAGTTCACAATTTAAAGTTTAAAGTCAGGATTTAGAGTTTAAAGTCAGGATTTAGAGTTCAAAGTCAAAGTTTAAAGTCAGAATTTTTTCTGAGCATTTTTTTCAGAGTTCAGACCTTAAAGTCAGGATTCAGGGTTTACAGTCAGGATTTAGAGTTTAAAGTCAGACTTCAGAATTTATAGTCAGGATTTAGAGTTTAAAGTCACGATTTAAAGTTTAAAGTCAGCATTATGAATTTAAAGTCTGTCTGTTTGCTTATCGTAGCCTGCAAACTGTACAAAACAACCAGCTTGGCTTCGTCCAAATGTAAGAAAATGCAGATAAATTTCCGTCTCCTCAGAGTCGCTGCTGTTCGCTTGGCAGCTTCGCGCTGACGTCAGGAAGACACTGACTGGAGCCAGCAGACGCTCCGCTTTCTGTACATCTGTAATTAAAATGCTCATTTGTGCTTTCCGCTGAATGAGATATATAAAAAGAAAAAAGTTAATTAGTGAGATTTACAGTAGCCGGTGGGCAGGTTTAGTTACTGCTGGGCAGAGCCAGGTGACGATTTCCAGGGTTTGTACTAATCTCTGCCGGCTTCCTGCAGCCTCAAGGCCAATTTATGGATCCTGAATAACTGATGCAGACTTTAAAAGCGGAGACATAAGCAGCTTTATTCATGCGACAACAGATTCCTCCCAGTCTGAGGGCAAACATATAGAACACAGAAAAACACTCGGGGCTCTCGTGGATGCTTCTGAAGTCTGAAACTTTTCAGAGCTGCCTACAGATTAGACGGCCTTTGTGTGATTCTAACAAACTAAACAATAATGAATGCTTTTATTTTGGGTAATTCTGATGTATTATTGATTTCTGAATGTTTTTGTGAGGTCCATTAAACACTGTGATGCATGTGGAAAAGTTAGGGCCTTTTCTCTCCAGAGTTCGAAGAGATTTTTCAGAATGTTCAAGTTTAAAGTCGGATTTCAGAGTTTCAAGTCAGGATTATGAGTTGAAAGTCAGAATTCAAAGTTTAAAGTCAGGATTTAGATTTTAAAGTCAGGATTTACTCAGGGTTTAAAGTTTAAAGTCAGCATTTAGAGATTAAAGTCAGACTTCAAAAAGCCCTCAAAACTTATTTATTTATTCAGGCGTTCGGTTTACGGTTTTTTAGGGGCTAGGATTGATCACTAATTTGTAACTCCATTTTATCCTGTTATTGTTCTTATTTTTATATAGTGGTACTGTTTTATTACTTTTATTGTTTTTATTGCTTTTATTTTTTTTATTACTTTTATTGTTTTTATTGTTATTATTGTTTTATTGTTATTGTTTTATTGTAACTGTAAAGCGCCTTGTGACCCTGGTCTGCGAAAGGCGCTATACAAATAAAACTTACTTACTTACTTACTTACTTCAGTCAGGATTTAGAGTTTAAATTCACAATTTAAAGTTTAAAGTCAGTATTTAAAGTTTAAAGTCACACATCAAAGTTTAAAGTCAGGATTTAGAGTTTAAAGTCAGGATTATGAGTTTAAAGTCAGGATTTAGAGCTTAAAGTCACAATTCAAAGTTTAAAGTCAGACTTCAGTCAGGATTTAGAGTTTGAATTCACAAGTTTAAAGTCAGGATTTAGAGTTTAAAGTCAGGATTTAAAATTCAAAGTCAGGATTATGAGTTTAAAGTCAGGATTTAGAGCTTAAAGTCACAATTTAAAGTTTAAAGTCAGACTTCAGTCAGGATTTAGAGTTTGAATTCACAAGTTTAAAGTCAGGATTTAGAGTTTAAAGTCAGGATTTAAAATTCAAAGTCAGGATTATGAGTTTAATGTCAGGATTTAGAGTTTAAAGTCAGACTTCAGAGATTAAAGTCACAATAAAGAGTTTAATGTCAGATTTCAGATTTTAAAGTCAGGATTCAAAGTTTAAAGTCAGGATTTAGAGTTTTAAGTCAGGATTCAGAGTTTAAAGTCGCAATTCAAAGTTTAAAGTCAGGATTTAGAGTTTTAAGTCAGGATTCAGAGTTTAAAGTCGCAATTCAAAGTTTAAAGTCAGGATTTAAAATTTAACATCAGGATTCAGAGTTTAAAGTCACAATTCAGAGTTTAAAGTCAGGATTTAAAATTTAACGTTAGGATTCAGAGTTTAAAGTCAGACTTCAGAGACTAAAGTAAGGATACAGAGTTTAATGTCAGGTTTCAGATTTTAAAGTCAAGATTTAGAGTTTAAAGAATTAAAAGACTGAAGATCAGACGTGCATTGGTTCATGTCCTGCTCTTTGATTATAACGACATTATATCAACTTCTCAGTCATTCCTTTGTCTTTTTATGTACCAGTTATAGAAGAATGAATAATCAAACTTTAATGTCCTCGTGGCTGTTCAAAACTAGCTTGTAGCTGCTGTAACTAAACTAGAGAAGCCTGTTTGCTGCGTAGAAATGCTGCTAATTGGAGTTTTTCTATTTTCTGTTATAGAAAACTGACAAACGAAGTAACAACTGAAAGTCTAAAGTCGGATTACGTAGCGCAGATGTCCCGGATTACACTTCCTGCCAGCTGAATTCAACCGCTCGTCCAATCGCGTCGCGGCGGCGTCTTTACTGACCTCTCGCACACTCGGACGGTCCAGGCAGCGATGATCCACAGAGAGATGCTGAAGACCAGCAGCACCGTCCCGGGGCAGATGGTCATGAGGGTTTTCATTACAAAGCGAGTGTTAAAATGGACCTGGAACACATGAAACACACAAACAGCGAGGTCACACTGTGTTTTCTCTGGATCCTGATGCTCTACTAATTATTAGGGCTCGAGCACTACAGTGCAAGGACCCTATTGTTCCCTTACTGTTTCTTAGCCACTTTGAACCTCAATTTGACCCCCTAAACATGCTCAAAAAACTCCCCAAATTTGGCACACCCATCAGGACCGGCGAAAAATTTGATATTTTGGGGGAATTACACATATGAATGGCAAAATGACTCAATAGCGCCACCTTGAAAATTGGGCTTTAGTGGAGTTAATACGGCTAGTTTCATGTACAGCTATGAAATTCGGTACACAGGTACAGTAGCCCGAGACAAAAACATTCCTGCTTTTGAAATTTCAAAAAAGCTCAACGGCGCCCCCTAGAGCATGTAGTGTGCAGACATAGGAATTTAACGAACTCCTCCCAGGATTTTTGTCCGATCTTCACCAAATTCGCTGTGTGGCATCTAGACCCCTCCAGGATGAAAAGTTATTAAAATCTTGTGGCTGTGTTACAAGGTGTGGGCGTGGCAGGGCGGCCATTTTGAACAAAAAAGCTCCATGGTGCCCCCTAGAGCACGTGGTGCTCAGGCATTGGAATTTAACGAACTCCTCCCAGGATTTTTGTCCGATCTTCGCCAAATTTGCTGTGTGGCATGTAGACCCCTCCAGGATGAAAAGTTATTAAAATCTCTTGGCTGCGTCACACGGTGTGGGTGTGGCACGGTGGCCATTTTGAACAAATTCGCCATGTGGAACGAAATGGGTTTTGGAAGTGAAGGGATCCATGTAAAATCACCAAAATTCACACAAATCCTCATTAATCTCAAAACCTAACGTTTGATATACAATTCAGGAATGGGCGTGGTCAAACGACTCCACAGCGCCCCCTACAAATATTCAAATACTCATATAAAATCACTGCTTTATCCTACAAATATGAAATTTGGTACACACGTACAGTATCCCAAGACCAACAGATTTGCACACTCCAAATTTCAAACAGCTCCACAGCGCCCCCTACAAACTTCAAAAACTCATATCAAAGTGCTTTTTCCTACAGACATGAAATCTGGTACATGTGCAGAGCAGGATGAGACTAACACTACTGCAATAGTCTCCACAGCAGTGGTGCGGAGGGGAGCGAGGGCCCGTCCGACGCTGCTTGCAGCTTTAATTAGTCTTCTGAGTGGCTTCTGATAGCGGCGGCACTCTGAGGGCCTCCGTCGTAATTGGAGTGGAGATCGGGGCTCGCCCTCTGACTCCGGGTCGGCCCGTGCGCCGTCTTTGAGTAATCGGCCCATTTCGGTGTACTTTTTTACCCGTGGCCCATTTGTCAATAAGAGGTAGGACCGTCATCTCGTGGCAGACGGATCATTTGGCGGCTCAGCGCTGGAAGGGCAAGAGCAGCTGATGAATGAGTCGCCATCTCGGAGCTGCAGCTTCACCTCCTCTCGCCCGAGGGTCAGCAGATCGCAGATACACTCGCAGCCCGCCGAATTACTCATCTGAAACCCGCTCCCTCCCCTCCCCTCCGCTCGCCACTCTGCATACTCCCGTCTCCTGATCTTGCAGTAATGTTTGTCGCTCCAAGTCGTTACCAACGTGGCGCCAATCACTTACTGCGCGGCTCGGACGCGTTTCTCCGCGCTCGCGTCGCAATCTCATCCCAGGCCCTTTCTCTTCACGGCCCATTTGAGCCGTATGCAATATCTTGTTCCCATTTCACACTCCCATCTCGTATTGTATTATGAAAGATCCGCCGCAGCTTAAGTCTCTTTGCGGCGTGATGACAAAAGCAGGGAGCAGGGATTTGAACTGGCAGATGAAAAGAAACTAGAAGTTGACAGTTAAAGAGATAGAGGGCAGGTATGAAAGGACACAGATTGGATTCAGAGGAGAGAGCTCTCGACCTTAATACCTTTACAGCTCCATCACCTCTTTTCACACAGCCTGAATGCACAGACACACTCCTGCGGGCGGCTTCTGACCTTATTTAGGGCGCCTATACTCCGGGAGGAGGCGTCGGTGAAGAGTTTGCTGTGCAGAAGCATCACCCTGGCGATGAGGTAGAGGCGCAGGAACATGGGCACGCTCAGCACCATGTCCAGGTCGGCCTCGGCCTGCGACGGCGCGTACGAGAAGGCCAGCCGGGCCCGCCACTGGAACTTGAAGTCGCCGGGCACCGGGTGCACGGCGGACACCAGCAGCTCCAGAGCGATGAGCAGGACCCTCTCCATCGTCATGGCGATGCGCCAGTCGTCGGCTCCGTTGTCGATGACGAACAGCTGCGGGGACAGGAAGGACACGAGTGAGGGAAGGAGTTCTTTTAATGCGACGCTGGGAAAGAAAAAACAACTTCTCATCCTGATCCTCTGCTGGCACCGGCCTCTCATCACTACAGCTGACTGATGTGATGATTAAAGAAACCAGCAGCAATTCAGAGTAAATGTCTTTCCCCGAGATGTAAAACACCATCCATTTAATCAGTAATGCATTCAGTCTCCACACAGTGCTTTGGCTCATTTTCATATAACCTGCAAACCTCTCGTCTTACTAAAATTAAACCGGAGATGCTGAGTCACGCCGAGCCGTGGCTCTTAAGAAAAACAGCTTTCTGAGTATCACAATCACAATATTTATATTTTTGTAACGAGAAAAAAAAGAGGAAAAAAAAAAAAGAGCCACTACGCTGCTGTGTGTGTGCAGAACAACGCTGCTTTAATTGCAGTTTTCCCTCTTTGCGTGTTGTTCCTAATTGCTGTGGTTACTCTTGATATTGTCGCCGAGGCTGTCGTTATTAGGAAGCGCTAAGAGCAGGTTTCATCGCCGAGGCCCTCCTCCAGACAGAGCCGGGGAGGGAGGTGCTGCTGGAGGGCTGGTGAGAGGGGGGGGAGGAGGTGGAAAGAGATGGATGAAGTGAGGAGGAAATGAAGAGATAAAGATAGGAGCGAGGAAATATCGATGAAAGGAGGGCACTGCCAAGAAAAGAGAGAGAAAACTTCCCTCCGTTTAACCCTCTGGACGCCAAAACACAACAGGGGGGAGGTTTGAGAAGCATTTTATTTTGAAAAATTCGCCAGTTGTCGCAGCCACAACTTTCAAAAACAAAATAAAATCATCGGGATCATCAGTCAAGAGCTGCTCCGTCTGGAGGATCTGAGCCAGATCTAAACTTGAAACTGATATTTCATCAGAATCATTTCATTCCATGTCTTATTTTAAAAATTCGCCAAAAATCAACCATTTCCTTTAGCAGGATTCTGTAAAAAAATAAAAATTCTGCTTTCCTCAACAAAACTGGGAAGTCTTGAGTGACTCACCTGCAGCAAAAAGCAACGCGACAACAATTCGGGGACTTCTTGGTTGCACTGCAGGCTGTGTTTACGCAACGGCTGCAAAAATATTCGCCTGCTGATGCTCAAATATCTGCTTGCATGAACCGGATTCTGTAAAAATCAAGAAAAATCTGCGCTCCTCAGTGCACCTGTGGAGCTATTAGTGACTCGGCTGCAACCAACAGTCACTTGACACAGAAGTTAGAGAGTTTTCAGCTGAACTGCAGGCAGTGTTTCCACGGAGCAGAGAAGAAACAAGCGTGGGAACGGATGAGAGGAAGTGAGGGGAAATTAAAACCGACTGGACCCATAAAATAAAAGCAGCACGGCTCAGAAACAGTGAACAGAGGAGAAAGTTGTTGGAAGATACATCCAGCATGGTGGAACATCTTTCTACAGCTGATGAGCAGAGAAAACTTTGTAAAGGCTGTAAAAATAAAATTGTTAATTTATCAAAAAATGGTATAAATATGTCCAAAACAATTGAAAAAGGTGCCCAAAATTTGAAAAACTTGCCCAAAAACGATTCAGAAATTGTCCAAAATGCCCCAAAGCTGGTTCAAAATTATGTAAATTTATTAATTTATTATTTATTATAAAAATTCTGCAGTCCTTGGTGCAACTGAGAAGCTATGATGGAGCTGGATGAGACAAACAGTCATGTGACAAAAAATCATATTCAAAGTGACTCAAAATGGGTCCAAATTGATGAAAACTTGTTCAAAATGGTGGGAAGTGTCCAAAAAGACATTTAGTTGAATAAAATGATCCCAAAATGACCCCAACCATGTTCAAAATGACACAAACTCATTTAAAATGATCATGAGAGGAATATCCAACCTACTGGATCAATGAATAAATGCAGCACGTCTCAAAAACAGAGAACAGAGGAGACAGTAGTTGGAGATACATCCAGCATGGTGGGACATCTTTATGGAGAAATAATCAAGGAAATTCTGCATGTCTCATTTAGAAATCCAGCAAAAAATAAACAGTTTGCACCAAGCAGATTCTGTAAAAAGCAAAAAATTCTGCAGTGTTTGATGCAACTGAGAAGCTATGATGGAGTCATATGAGACAAACAGTCATGTGACAAAAAATCCTGTTCTAAGTGACTCAAAATGGGTCCAATTTGACAAAAACCGGCCCAAAACGGGAGAAAAAAATGTCAAAAAGACATAAAATTGGTTAAAATAATTGAAATTCGGCAAAAAAATAAACCGTTCACACCAAGCAGATTCTGTAAAAAACAAAAAATTCTGCAGTCTTTGATGCAACTGAGAAGACATGATGGAGTCAGCTGGGGCTGACAGTCATGTGACAAAAAATCCTATTATAAGTGACTCAAAATGGGTTCAAATTCATGAAAACTTGTTCAAAATGGTGGAAAAAAGTGTAAAAAAAGACACAAAATTGCTTAAAATGATTAAAAATTGATCCAAAATGATCTTGAGAGGAAAACCAAACCTACTGGATCAATAAATAAATGCAGCATGGCTCAGAAACAGAGAACAGAGGAGACAGTAGTTGGAGATACATCCAGCATGGAGGAACATCTTCCTACAGTGAGAAAAGACGGTTTGCAGAAGCAGCAAAAATGTACGTAGGTAATTTTTCCTGGTCTTTGTGTGGACACCTGGAAAGATGCTGGACATGTTGAGTCCAGGGTTTTTTCATTTTTTGCAAAATAAATAATCGAAGAAATTCAACTTTCTGAGCATTTTTTTTATGATTTATGTAATTCTAACTGTATCACGCTGCACAGAACTGCATTTCTGAGTTCTGTGTTGGTGCAGGACTTTATACTGCAGTGAAAAAATGAGCCCACAGTGAGGAAAGATGTGACAAGAGCAAAGAAATGCACATATTCTATCATCAAAAGGCAAATGCATCTCAAAGACCGAGAGGAATCGCACATGTTTCAGCAGCATCAGCACCGGAAGCAGCTTGGAATTCAGCAGGGCGGCAGCACGCATCCTCCTAAAATGTTAGGACTCAATCTAGAGCTAAAATGTCTTAACAGGAGATTATTTCAGTGGGCAGGAAAGGTTAAGGAGAGAGCAACGAGCAGAAAGCAGAGTCGAGGAGCGCGGGGAGACGGACGAGGAACTCCCCTGCTGTAAATCAGCTGAGTTTGCCAGCCGCCGCTAACAATCGCTCTTTACCACATGATTCATGTCGAGAGCTTTTGGCCCACACAAACATTTATTTGGGCAAACAAAACAAACGCAACGGCGGGTCAAACGTCAGCCGCCGCAGCTCCAGCCCACCGATGGACTCATCATTATCCCAGTCCGGCACAGCAGGGTGTGGGTGCATGTGGGTGTGTGTTCCCTTGTTCTGCTGTTGATACATGTGTGTGCACACATGTTGATTACATGTGTGCACACATGTAGCCGACGCACACGCCTGAGTCATTGTGTAAGCTCATGTGAACCGAGGGTCAAACGCTGGCTGTATTCTTTAATGGCTCTACAGTGCACGTATATCAGTGTGTGTGTGTGTGTGTGTGTACTGTACTTGTGTGTGTGTTTGTGTATGCCTGAGCGAGTTTGAGAGTGTGCAGACCCAGCCTCGTCATGGTGACTGTTGCCAAGGCGACAACATCAAAGAGCAGCCAAGCTTAATTAGGATCCCCAGCGAGAGAAGGGAGAGAGTCAAAAAGGGAGAGACGAGGCAAGAAGAGAGGAAACGGAGATGCGAGGAGAAGGAGAGTGAGGTGTGTGTGTGTGTGTGTGTGTGTGCGAAAGAGGAGAAGCTCAGACAGGTTGTCTAACACTCGTCTTCTCTGCAGACATTTGCAGAGGTTTGTGTGCGGCGCCTCGGATTTTGGAGACAGAAATCTACTGGCGCTGTCACATTACGGAGACTGAAATCCCATTTGGGGACAAAAAGCTGCTTCGAGAAACTTAAAGCATTAGAGTTACGACTTATTTCCTGGTTTAACCATCCGCACCATCTGTAGTTATGTAATCTTAGTCAGAAAAATCCCTAAAATGACACCATTCATCAGCCAAAAACAGCAGAAACAGACGCTCCAACGAGCCTTAAACATATCATGTAATCTAAGCTTGAAATCATATTTCATCTAAATCGCTTTATTCTACAGGTCTCTTTTGAAAATTCACCAAAAATAAACAGTTGGCATTAATCATATTCTGTAAAAAACAAAAAATTCTGCACATCTAGGCACAACCGCAAAGACATGACTGACTCAGCTGTGACCAACAATCACATGACAGAAATTCAGAGAGTTTTCAGGTGAACTGTCGACACTTGGAGACGTCCAACAGCTAATTTGGGAACCGTTTGGCAAAAGTAGCAAAGTGAAAACCTTAAGTATCCAAACCCGAAAAGCCACTGGTGGGTTTTGGTTTAAAAATGCCCAAATTTCACCATTTAAGAGCCAAAAACTGCAAAAACAGGCGTTCCAACGATCCTTAAACGTAGCATGTGTTCAAAAATCTCCAAATCTAAGCCTAAAATCATAATATTTCATCTAAATCGCTTTGTTCTGCACCTCTCTTTTGAAAATTCACCAAAAATAAACAGTTTTCTCCAAACATATTCTGTAAAAAACTAAAAATTCTGCGTTTCTTGGCACAACCGTAAAGCCATGATTGACTCAGCTGTGACTGACAGTGATGTGACAAATATTCAGGGAGTTTTCAGGTGAACTGTCGACCCTTGGAGACGTCCAGCAGCTCATTTGGGAATCATTTCACAAAACTAGTGAAGTTAAAACCTTAAGTATCCAAGCCCTATAAGCCACTCGTGGATTTTGTTTTCAAAAGGCCCAAATTTCACCATTTAAGAACCAAAAACTGCAAAAACAGACGTTTCAATGATCCTTAAACGTAGCATGTAATCTAAGCTTGAAATCATATTTCGTCTAAATAGCTTTATTCGGCACATCTCGTTAAAAAATTCACCAAAAACAAAATGTTTGCACTAAACATATTTTGTAAAAAACTAAAAATTCTGTTGCTCTCTGCGCAACTGTAAAGCCATGATTGACTCAGCTGTGACCAACAGTCACATGACAGAAATTCAGAGAGTTTTCGGGTGAACTGTTAACCCTTGGAGACGTCCAGCAGCTAATTTGGGAACCGTTTGGCAAAACTAGCAAAGTAAAATCCTCAACTATTCAAACCCTAAAAGCCACTGTTGTGTTCTGTTTTTAAAATGCCAAAAATTCACTGTTTATCAGTTAAAACTGCAAAAGCTAAACAAAATGTCAGATCGTCCAACTTTCTGACAGTCCTTGAACTACTCATCTATGACATTTGGTTCCATCATGAATGTTCTTGACGACTGAATCAAGAAATCTACGTCTCATTCAAATACCTCAAAAAACCTCAAGAGAACCTCAGCAGCAACCAAGAGTCACACTACAAAAACTGAGAAAGTACTCGGCTTAACTGCAGGCAGTGTTTCCACAGAGACTGAGAGGAGAATCCAACCTACTGGATCACTAAAAAAATAAATGCAGCACAGCTCAGAAACAGAGAACAGAGGAGACAGTAGTTGGAGATACATCCAGCATGGTGAAACATCTTTCTGGAGAAAAAATCAAAGAAATTCTGCATGTCTCATTTAGAAATTCGGCAAAAAATAAACCGTTCACACCAAGCAGATTCTGTAAAAAGCAAAAAATTCTACATTCCTTGATGCAACTGAGAAGCTATGATGGAGTCATATGAGACAAACAGTCATGTGACAAAAAATAATATTTAAAGTGAAGCAAAATGTGTCGAAATTGACAAAAACTTATCGGAAACGTTAAATGTCCAAAAAGACATAAAATTGCTTAAAATTATTGAAAATTGATCCAAAAATGACCACAACCATATTTAAAATGACACCAACTCATCCAAAATGATCATGGGAGGAAAATCCAACCTACTGGATCAATAAAATAAAAGCAGCATGGCTCAGAAACAGTGAACAGAGGAGACAGTTTTTGGAACATCTTTCTAGAGAAATAATCAAAGAAATTCTGCATGTCTCATTTAGAAATTCGGCAAAAAATAAACCATTTGCACCAAGCAGATTCTGTAAAAAGTAAAAAATTCTGCAGTCTTTGATGCAACTGAGAAGACATGATGGAGCCAGCTGGGGCTAACAGTCATGTGACAAAAAATCCTATTCTAAGTGACTCAAAATGGGTCCAATTTGACGAAAACTTGTTCAAAACGGTGGGAAGAAAGTGTCTAAAAAGACATATACTTAAACAAAATGATTGAAATGATCTAAAATGACCCCCAGCCATGTTCAAAATGACACAAACTCATCCAAAATGATCATGGGAGGAAAATTAAACCTATAAATAAATGCAGCACGGCTCAGAAACAGTGAACAGAGGAGACAGTTGTTGGAAGATACATCCAGCATGGTGGAACATCTTTCTGGAGAAGCAATCGAAGAAAATCTGCATGTCTCATTCAGAAATTCGTTAAAAAATAAACCGTTAGCACCAAGCAGATTCTGTAAAAAACAAAAAATTCTGCAGTCTTTGACGCAACTGAAAAGCTATGATGGAGTCAGCTGAGACAAACAGTCACGCAACAAAAAATAATATTCAAAGTGACGCAAAATGTGTCGAAATTGACAAAAATCTGCCCAAAACGGTGAAAAAAGTGTCAAAAAAGACATAAAATTGGTTAAAATGATTAAAAATTGATCCAAAATGATCAATAAGAGGAGAATCCAACCTACTGGATCAATAAAATAAATACATCATGGCTCCAAGTAGTTGGAAGATGCATTCAGCATGGTGAAACATCTTTCTAGAGTTTAGAGAATCATGACTGTGATTGGAGTTGGAGGTGTCGTTTCAGTTGAGCTGAAGGTAAAAATCTGCTCCTGTGTTTGTTTTGCTGCTCATGTTGCACATATTCATCCACACTTCCCTCAGAGTTCATTCTTTCCTCCCAGAGTCTGTACTTCGTCTCCTCCTCCCATCGCTGAATGACATTTCTCCAAATCTAAACGGAGGTGATCCAGTTTCTTGCCACGGGAGGAAATGAGCGTCCCCCTCCCCTCCCCTCCCCTCCCCTCCCGTCCTCCCGCACACTCCTGGCTGTCGGTCTTTTCCTGGCTAAATCGCCATGAGGAAGGGATAAATAATTAAATTCCATTAGGAAAGTAATCTGTCAATGGGAGTGAGTGAGTGAGTGCTGCTGCCCCTACAGGGCCGGGCTGGAGGGAGGATGGGGGAGGACGGGGGGGAGGAGGGGAGCGGTTCGTCTGTAGCCGTGGTTCCACAAGAACCGCCGCAGAAATCTGAAGCAAACTTCGGAAACGTTGCAAAAAATCAAAGAAAGAGAAGCTAATTAGGCCGACTCCCATTATCTGCTCTGGAATGAATGAACTCGGCTGCTGGTGTTCATCAGAGAGCGGCGGTGCAGCGACTCTCAAACGAAACCGGCCGTGAAAACCCCAAAGAAGAAGTCAAAACTTTGACCATCGACAAGAGAAAAGTGGTCTTGTAGCTCGTCCTTCATGAGAGCTGGAAAGCGGTAATGGCCGCCGTGTAGCTCGCTGAGTTAAGGTCGTGAGTTCGAGTCCGGCTCACGACCCTTTGCTGCATGTCTCTCTCCTCTGTGCCCCCTAAAACTTCGAAATCTACCCCCAAAAAATAATATTTAAAAAAAAGGATAAAAAAAATAATGAAAATCTGGCAGAAAAAAATCGTTAAAAAACATTAAAAACTGCGAAAATTACACCAAATATCTGTAAAATAATGATTTTTTTCCTGATTTAAATACAGTAAATCTGTGATTTTATGCAAATGTGCACTATTTTAACAATGCACCATTTAAAAAATATATTTTTGGAAAATATAATTTAGAAATTATCTTTAATTTGACAAAACAGGAAAAAATCTGTAAAATATCAGTTTTAAAAATTAAGTTTTCACATGATGCTCCAGTAACAGCAAACACCAGTAAAACAATTATATTTTTGCTGATTTAAATAAAGTAAAAAGTATGTAATTTTCCAACATTGTAAAAGCACAAATGTAAAATAAACATTATTTACATTTTTTCTCCGTACGTTATTTTTTAACATGTTAATTAACATTTGTTTCTGTGATTTTACTAAGTATTATATCTGTAATTAAGCAAAACAGGGGAAACTAGTAAAGTTAGCCTAATTTTCCTTAATATACATTTTAAATAATGACTGTATCTGAAAAATATGAATATTTTTTCTGATTTAAATGCAGTAAAACTGTGTAATTTTGTGGTCAAAGTTTTGTGGTTCACCGTAAAAGAACAAAAAGCAAATTTGTAAAAATACAGATTTTTGATGTGGACATTATGTGTTTTTTCTTCCTTTTTTACAGGTAACATGTAAATTAATAAAGAAAATTCTAATATATTACTACATATCTAATTAAGTAAAACAGGGAAAAAACTCTAATAATATTAATATGCATTCAAAAGATGACAAATATCTGCAAAATAACATTTTTTGCAGATTTAAATAAACCAAAAAATAGTGTGACTTTGCAGTCAAGCATTATGAAAGCACGAATTACAATTTATGAATAAATATTATTTACATTTTTCCCCTGTTTTTTATTGTTAACATGTAAATTAACATTTGTTTCTGTGATTTTACCAAATATTACATGTAAATAAGCAAAACAGGGAAAATCTGTAAATGAAGATTTACGATATTAGCAATAATTTTCCTTAATATACATTTTAAATAATGACTGAATCTGTAAAATAACAATATTTATTTTATGGTCACACACTGTAAAAGAACAAAAAGCAAATTTGTAGAAAATAAATACTGATTTCTGGACATATTGTATATACACACACACACACACACATATATATATATAATTTTTGCCTTGTCTTTTTCCCCAACATTTAAAAATCACTACCTTTTTTGATAGTTATATTATCTGTAATTAGACAAAATACCACTTTAAAAAAACAATTTCTTCTTAATATACATAAATTTCCTTTCAAAAAAACAGGTATTTATACAGTTACATTTAATATACATGATTTTTATTTCAAATAATAGCAAATAAATACAGTAAAAGATCAAACTTCACCTTTAAATCACTCATCAGAACCCATTTCTCCAAGATTGCTTTTAATGCTGAACTGTTTACGCTTTTATTCTTTTTATTAAGTAAAATGTTTTTGAGCATCTAAAAAAAGTGCTAAACAAAAAAATATATTATTATCATCATTATTATTATGACACTGTAAAAAAACTAATTACTATTTGTAAAAATGGTGATTTTTATATGGATATTTTTACAGTTTTGGTCAGGAATTAAGCAAATTATTCATTTTTTTCTCAGATTTTACTGTTTTTAATGTATGTTTTATTTTTAATGTATATCAGAACTCTTTAAAAAAGCAGGGAGGGGATTTTCTGGACGACTGTATGTGTTCATGTGTTGGATATCAGGAGCTGAAGGTCAGAGACAGAAAGAACAAACCCAGAGGTGGAAAATGAGCGAGATCATGGAAAAAAACACGTTATTGTCTTAATTCTAACACGCTGTGGCATCGAGGGTCAGAGGGCAGGAGACGGGAGAGGAAATACAAAGCAGAGAGGACAGAAGGAGGACAGACGAAGAGGAGGCCGCCAGGAGAGGAGGCGACGGAGGGGAGGCGCAGAGATGTGTGAAAACGACGGCACTAAAGATAGACCGAGGTCCGTTCAGGTGTGAGGCCGGGGAGGACACTCTGCACCTCGAGCCGCCGCCATCTACAACCAGGAGCTGCTGACCCCCCGTCCCTCCTCCTCCTCATCCATCCGTCCAGGCCTTGACCCCTTCTTGTCCCCCTCTGGGCCACCGTACCTTTGTAATCGGGTTAAGGCCCGGACTGCAGATGCTTCCCATCAAGGAACCAGACGCAGAGATGAGCAGACGCTGCCAAGCCGGCGAGCCAGACGTGAATCTGCACATCAGGGCTGCCTGGTATTATCAGAAACCGGCCCTGTGATGACATGACTCTCTGGGTTCATTGTTTTCTGTACAGATTTACTGGACGTAGACTTTTTAATACTTAATAGATACCAGTGAGTTTTGCACCTTATTTCTACCATTCTATCAATTTCAACCGATACCGATAATCGATAATTTTATACTTCTTGCAGCCAATAACCGATAATGTCAATCGATTGGGTGCCATGGTGTCGGTCGGGGGGGGGGGAACGACACCGGAGCGTGACACCAGAATTGGCAGGTTTGCGTACTACTACTGCAGCGCCAGCATTCTAGAGCCTTGGTGACGTACTAGGGCCTTAGCGGCACTCGGCCACGCTTGGCGACGCACGGCAACGCTCGGGGGGGACACCGGAGCGTGACACCAGAGTTGGCAGGTTCGTGTACTACAACTGTAGCGGCAGCGTTTTAGAGCCTCGGTGACGTACTAGGGCCTTAGCGGCACTCGGCCACGCTTGGCGACGCTCGGCAACGCTCGGGGGGGACACCGGAGCGTGACACCAGAGTTGGCAGGTTCGCGTACTACAACCGCAGTGGCAGCATTCTAAAGCCTTGGTGACGTACTAGGGCCTTAGCGGCACTTGACCATGTTTGGCGACGCTTGGTGATGCTTGGCGACACTCAGCGACACTTGGCGACGCTCGGTGACGCTCAGCGGCATACTACAGCCTCGGCAAAGCTCGGCAGTGGCGCGCACAACTATTCCAATATCAAGATTATTATTATTCCAACACCACCACAGCCAACAACTATTCCCACATTCCAATATTCCAGACCAGCCCTAGTCAAATGTCTTCTTCTGACACGGTAAACACTGGTCAGTGCCACGCCATGGTGTTTGTTTTTCTCTGCCCGCGCAGTCTTATGACATCACACACATGCAACAGTGCCGTCGGTTCAATAAAACCACTTTATTCTGCATGTCATAATTAGAAATTCACTACAAATACAAAGTTTGCACCAAGTAGACTCTATGAAAAACATGAAATTCTGCCATAAGTGAACTTCACTGGTCCTTGAACTGCTCATCTATTCTGTCTGAGGCCCCGTCCACATGAATTTACTTGATGCACCTGAAAACGATGTAAAACACACACCAGGCCTGTTGGTGGCGCTATGACGACGTAACAGAAACAAGCGGAAACTGGCGGCGGGACTTTAGGCATGAAATCTATAAACGATGTAAACATAGAACATGGCGGCGGCAAATATGAGTGGACGAGCTGGTAGGACTCTAGTCTGGACGGACGATGAGGTGGAACTATCAGCAGGACATACGCAGCACTATACGGGGACATTGTTGTCGTCATTTTCTGAGTTTGGTGCATCTATGGAGAGGTGGAGCTATGAGGCAAGCATGTCAGAAAAAGAAGTGGACAGGGCGTAACAACGGTGCAGCATCAACGGCGTTTTCAGATCTTTGCACTCTGGGACCTAGGTTCAGAAAGGATCGTTTTCAGACCCCCAAAACGCCGCTTGGTGTGGACGATCCATGGGTTGGATGGACTATTTAGGGCTCGTCTTCACGTGGATGGGTCAAAATCACTTTACTCTACATGCCCGATTTAAAAATCCGCATAAAATACGTGATTTGCTCCGACTAGATTCTGTTAAAAACAAAAAATTCTGCACTCCTCTCTGCAACCGTGCAATCATCGGCGGCTCAGGTGTGACCGACAGTCATGTGACAGAAATTCGGAGACTTTTCGAGTGAACTGCAGGAAGTGTTCGGATAGGAAACAAGTGCAGAAAGATGTAAAATATCCACAGTATATAGCATAGAGTGACCACAGAATGTTTGCATATTCCTGAGCTCTCTCTCTCTCCGTCTTTGTGGTTGTTCTGTTTCCATAGAGGTGCACGACTTCAGATTGCATTAAAAAAAACGAGCCCACAGCGAGTAAAAATGTGGCCGAAGCAATAAAAAGCCGCTCAGAGTTAAACCGTGGACACCTACAGGCCTCCAGACAGTCTGTCAAACGCTGCAAAGGCTGGTGGATGCCGGCAAATCGGCCTCGAGTCTTCATTTCCCACGAGAGGGAGGAAGATAAACCGGAGCCTGGGCCCGGGACAGCCCTGATCAGCGTGCACACACTCCGTCACAACTCAGGGGAATGTCTGGGTCCTGCAGCATGGAAATCCCAGAAAATAAGCCAAACACACTCCGATTCACACACCCCGACATGCGTGAATATGCAGGGAGGGCAACGCGCTTTCCCGGGGCTGTAATTGCAGCTCGGAGGGAACACCCCCGTGGCTGTTTCCGAGAGGGGAGAGGGTTCGCCGGAGTGAAAGGCAAGTGTCGGGAGGCGCGAGGGGAGGTTCACGTTTGCGGTGCGTGCATGTGTGATGCCGCTGGAAAGTCTAAAAACAGTAACCGGGAGAAAAGAGAGAGCGAGGAGGAGGAGGAGGAGGAGGAGGAGGAGGAGAGGATTCCACTGGAGAATTTCCTCTCGTTCAGAGTAAATAAGAAGAAAGTGTGCTGCTAAAAATGGCCAGGAGCCAGCGAGAGAGAGACGCAAATGGCATCTGATAAATTAACATTACTGGGAAATAAGTGGGTGAAATGCTGCTTTCATGTCCGCCGTCTCGAGCAGATGCTGCGGTTCACCTCTTATTTTCCCTTCCATTAAAGCTCCCAGGGCGGATGTACATTATGCAGAACATGACATCATGAGACGGCCGTCCGAGTGTTCAGAGGATTCGTTTTAAAGAAGAAGAACGGCCGACGACTGCGAGCCGATTCAGTCGACGCCATCCTCTCTGTAGATGTATATTTCCATTCAACGGATTCATTTTTGCAGCTAAATCTTCCTTCTCAGTGTTTTTCGACTGTTTTCTTGCTCGTTTTTTTGTCAACAAACACTGTGGCGCGTTATCTTTTCAAAATAAAATTAAAAATCAGCAATATTACACCATTTTTTTAGGGCAAGAAACTGCACAAAAAGCAAGAATCGTCAAATTTTCAACGGTCCTTGAACTACTCATGCCGCTCTGTCTGGAAAACCAACAAAATCAAAGCTTTAAATTGTGATTTTTCATTCAAATTAATATATTTTGCATTCCTCATTTTAAAAATCCGCCCGAAATAAAATGTTTGCATCGACCAGATTCTATAAAAAAATCAAAATTCTGTTTTTTTTTGGTTCAGCCATGAAGCCATTAGTGACTCAAACACTGTGGCTTGTTGTCTTTTCAAAATAAAATTACAAAAAAGCCAATATTACACCATTTTTTAGAGAAAGAAACTGCACAAAAAGCAAGAATCAGCAAATTTTCAACAGTCCTTGAACTACTCATGCCGCTCTGTCTGGAAAATTGCAACCTACAACTGCATGACCAAGATTCTTTCTTTTTCAGATGAACTGCAGGATGTGTCGGCAACTTTTTGCAAAACAAAAAAGAAATTCAACTTTTTTCTCTTTCCAAAATGATCATCGTCTTTGGATCTTTGCATTCAGATCCGTCTATGTACTGCTGATTTAAACGGTCAAACTGATTAATAGTGTTTCCTTGACTGGTGCCGACGACTGCAAGACGATTCAGTCGACGTCATCCTTTCTGCAGATGAGATGTTTCCATTCTGCCGATTCATTTTTGCAGCTAAATCTTCCTTTTCAGTGTTTCTCGGCTGTTTTCCTGCTCATTTTTTGTGCACATGTGCAACCTGTGTGTCAACAAATTCTATGGCACACTGTCTTTTCAAAATAAAATTAAAAATGACCAATATTACGCCATTTGTTTTTAGAGCAACGAACCACACAAACAGGCATAATCATCAGAATTTCAACTACTCGTCTGTGACATGCGTGGAAAATTAACAAAATCAAAGCTTTGTATCGAGATATTTCATCAAAGTCAACATATTTTGCGTGCCTCGTTGAAAAATCCACCCAAAGTAAAACGTTTGCATCAACCAGATTCTGTAAAAAACTAAAAATTCTGTGCAGCTATGAATCCATTAGTGACTCAAACACTGTGGCATGTTGTCTTTTCAAAATAAAATTACAAAAAAGCCAATATTACACCATTTTTTAGAGCAAGAAACTGAACAAAAAGCAAGAATCAGCAAATTTTCAACGGTCTTTGAACTACTCATGCCGCTCTGTCTGGAAAAGCAAAGCTTTAAATTGTGATTTTTCATTAAATAAATATATTTTGCATGCCTCATTTAAAAATCCGCCCAAAATAAAATGTTTGCATCAACCAGATTCCATAAAAAACTCAAAACTCTGTGTTTTTCTGTGCAGCCATGAAGCCATTAGTGACTCAAACACTGTGGCTTGTTGTCTTTTCAAAATAAAATAAAGAAAACACCAATATTACACCATTATTGCAGGCGGGTAAAAACATAAAAGCATGGGAACACAATCACATAGTTTCAGAACAACACTGACAAGGACAAGTGACAATAAACCATGAAGGACAACTGAAGGCAGGATCATCACTGCACCTCATAACTACTCACTTTCTAAAACTCAAATTTAGTTATGTGATGTCTCGAGTTACGAATGAATTTCTCATCCTAGCACACAGACGTTCACCCTCCTGCCGGTCGCTACACGAGCAGCGCCAACCAAAGCTTTGAATTATCAAAATCACTATATTTTACATGCCTCGTTTAAAAATCCGCCCAAAGTAAAACGTTTGCATCAACCAGGTTCTGGAAAAAACTAAAAATTCTGAGCTTTTCTGTGCAGCCATGAAGCCATTAGTGACTCATCTGCAACCAACAAATGCATGACAAAAACTCTTAGATTCTTCACCTGAACTGCAGGATGTGCTTTTTTGCAAAATGCATAATCCAAGGAATCCAACTTGTTCCATCCATCCATCATCTATACCAGTGGTTCTCAACTGGTCCAGCCTCAGGACCCACTATGTCTCTATAATAATGATTGCGACCCAAATTGTTGAAGTTTGCTGTTCCTGTTAACAAATTAAGGTGTATTTGGGTGCAGTCTCAACGCATTTTGATGCAACTTGGGAAAATTTTGGCTTATTTTGTGCTCATTTTGGTGTATTTGGACACTTTTGTCAAGTTTTGGGGCACATTTTGGCCCATTTTGACAGTTTCTGAGCACATTTTGGTTCATTTTTGGGACGTTTTGGCATAAATTCCTCCAATAAGCTGGCAGAGACAAATCTAGAGGTTAATAGTGGGCAACTACTGGTGTCACCACCACTAAATATCCTGCTACTGAAAGCAAACTGAGTCGTAAGAAACACTTCCTTTAAAATAAAAGACTTTATACCACTACTTTTTTGGGGGGGGCATGCTTCTACGACCCTCTAAAAACGGCTTCCCGACCCACCAGTTGAGAACCACTGATCTATACACCGCTTAATGCTCTGTAGGGTCATGGGGGGGGGCTGGAGTCTATCCCAGCCGACTCGACACCCTGGACAGGTCTCCAGTCTATCACAGGGCTACACATGGAGACAGACAACAAGCACACTCTCATTCACACCTACAGACAATTTAGAATCATCCTCAGCATGTTTTTGGACCGTGGGAGGAAGCCGAAGAACCCGGTGAGAACATGCAAACTCCACACAGAAAGATCCCAGGCGTCCTAACCGGGACACGAACCGGGGACCTTCTAGATGTGAGGCGATGCTGCTAACCACCGAGCCACCGAGAAGCCCGAAATCCAGCTTTTTCTTTGTGCAAAATGACAGAAAAAACACACAAAAACACACATAACTGCCTAAAAAGGATTGAAAAACGACCCCAGGCCTTGTTTTCCCTTCCATTAAACCCCCCTAGGGCGGATGCACATTATGCAGAGCGCGACATCGTCAATGACCGTCCGAGTATTCGGAGGATTCGCTTTGAATAACAGAAGAGCGGCCTCATTTGGAAGACCAGCGCTCACTTTATTTTCCTAATGCCCTCTCGTGTGCCTCTGAGTGGCTGTGAGTGCCAAGCTGGTGTCTCCTTGATCAATGCGCCGCTGCGAAAACTCTCCAAAAGTAACTGAATAACACAGTTCGCTAATGCTTAAAGTGCACTAATGGACTGCAGAAACATCCCCTCCCTCACGCGCTCGCCCTCGGAGTTTCTATTTGATTAATTTCAACACCAATTCAATTCTTTGCCTTTCAAGTCTGGTTTTCTTTCAAGTTTATGACTTCAAATGAATCCTTTTGTTTCCTGTTGCTGCGTCTGTAGAAGTGAAGGGAGGCAGAGACTTCAAACAACACGGACAGAATCCTGTTTTGTCTTTGCTTTCGGCTCTTTGAGTCGTACTTCTGATCAACCACTCGCGATTCATAATAACAGCCGTCTTCCTGGTGCTTCTCGTCGATTCATTGCCGGCCCGACCAATCGTCTGTCTCCATTATTCCCGAACAATCTCCGCCAGCTGAGGCTCACCGTTAACTCAGACTGATAGCATGTGGTTGCACAGATTGGACAGTCGATGGCTGAAAAACATCTCCTGAGTTTATGCCGGTGAAAACGATCCTCTGCGCTGATAATATCCCCACAATAATCATAATAATGTCTCTTTATCCGCTTAGAATTAGCAAAAACAGTCATTTTTGCTCAATGCTCACACTGGCAATCAGCATTTTCTCCTAAATTCTATTAAGATGTTGAGTTTTTCCGACCTATCTAGGCCAATAATGGTCATCTTCATGCCATATTTTGATTTATAGTGATTTTATATTTGACCAACAGGTTTCTTCTGGTTGGAAATGATAGAAACAAGCCTTCATTTTCCTCCACATCAGTCCACCAGTACTTCTAGTGTCTATCAGTCTTTCTTCAGGTCTCCACTGGGGTTTAGTTCCTCCAAGGTTCCATCTCCAGCTCTTTGAAGGCTTCCTCTCCATCACTCTGCTCTTCAGCTCCTCCTCAGATCCTGGATGGATTCAGGTCTGGACTCTGGCTGGGCTCCAACATCTTCTCATTGTTTCCTCTCCACCATTTCTTCTCCACTTTGGCTCCATGTTTCACATCGTTGTCTTGCTGGAAGCTCCAATGCTGCCCAAGGAACAGTTCTTCTGCAGACCGCCTGATGTTTTCCTCCACAGTCTGAATGTTTCCTGTTTGCTTCAGACATGACTTGTAATGAAGAACTTGACTGTCATTGACGGTCGGTCGTCAACAAAGCTGGCCAATAACAACCAGCATCCACTCCACGAACACTCCACCCCCCAGAAGCAGCTCAGCTCCAGGAGTAGTTTCTTGGATTCAACTGAGGACCTTGAGGCCAGACCAACCGACGCCAGAATCAACCTATGGCATAACCAGTGGAACAGTTACGGCAGCCAGTCAACCCAGAGGCATCACCTCTACACGAACAACCTTGGGCTGTCTGGAAGGCCTTGAACCATCTGTTGGTTGGTGAAGGACGCTGTAAGGTGTCCATGAAGAAGTGGAAAACGTCAACCACTGATGCTTGTGTGTGAGGTGAGCCCCAGACCATGGAACATCTCATGGGAAGTGCTCCACAATGTACTGGAGATGACCTAGCCATAACTAATGCTGCGGCCATCACCTTTACCTACTACTGGAAGGACGTGATATAGAAGATATAGAAGACGGACGGACATGAAGAAGAAGACTTGAACTACTACTACTGTCTTGGAGAAGTGGAGTCCTCCTTGGTCTGATCCATGGAGACCAGCCTTGTTCTTCTGATGGACATGTTGCTACCAGAACTGCTCACATTCATCAGGATGCTCTTGGTGCTGGTCCTTGGATTGTTCTTGGCCTCTACCATTGTTCCAGTGCAGGGCTCACGTCTGTCTTCCCAGCAGCCCTTTGACATGTTTCTCAGTGAGGAACTCCTTGGACTTTTCCATCATGCTTCAAACTGTGGACCTTGGAGACACTTGGATGTGACTTTATGGCCTTTAAACGTCTTGTGAGCAGCAACAATGCATCCTCAGTGAGTTCTTTGGCTTCAGTAATGACTTGAAAGTGCCTGGAGAACCACTGCATCATCTGTTCCACCTTTACAGTGCATTAGAACGCTCTAGAACATGGTAGGAATTACCAGGAACATCTGCATTTTTCCAAACAATGGCAACAACTTCAAGGACATTTCTCTCCTTGGCGCTAGATAGTTTCCACGTATGCCGATGACCTATTTCTATACATTGATGAAAAACCTTCTTTTGCTCTTGACGTATTTTGGAGACATTTGGAGAATTTGTACATTTTTTTCAAGCATAAAAGTTGAGTATTTGAAATGATTTGGTCGCAAATATGCAACAATTCCAAGGAGTGTACATCAATTTGACCATGTGTTTTTGGTAAAAACGTAAGATTATGTCGTTTCCAGGCAGAAGAAAACTGTAGGTCACATATAAATACACTATAAATCAACATTTCCCATGCGGATGATTAATTCTGGGTGCACTTCCTGGCTTTGTTGCAGTCGTCATCGGCCCAAATCCCCCAGATGTCCTTTCAAACGAATCTTCGGCTACAACAAGGGGGACACTACTTGAAGCAAACTATCAGACTTAACTCGGCGCCACAAAAGGCGTCTAAACTTCAAACCCTCTCCTGACAGAGGCTGTGCAGCAGACTTCAGTGAAATCGGTGCTTTCATACGCTAAAGAAATCTTAAAACAGCTGCTAAAACAAAAAGAAACAGTCCTTCAAGCGAACACGTGAACCGAGTGGAACTTGCAGCCGTGTGGGAACAAACTGCTCTTTTTTTAAAACGCTGCAAATCATTTATTCCAGACCGCTTTCAGATAAAATGTCACAACTTTTTCCGCCGTGCCAGCGCCAGCAGGGCTCTGATGGCCACTCGCAGCCCAATCTTGTGCTTTTATGCAAATCACAGAGCCGAGCTGGAAATACCAGACGCGCGACCCGCCAGTAACCACCTGAACAAGCACTCGAGAATTTACATTTCTGCCGAGACGTTATCAGGACAGACGGAGCGCTGATTATCCTCGCGCCGGGAAATAAAGAGGGAAGCAACAAACAGGAGGGAAGTGTGTCGGATTCTCACCGATCAGGTTTAAGCGTTTTCCTTAAACGGCATCAGTTCGCTAATTTGTGGGTCTAATGGGTTTTAATGCATCATCATCACCGTTAATGGAACAAATACAAGCAGGAATGGAAATAAATGTTAAGTATCAAAAAGCTGTTGTATCGATGAAGATGAATCCTGCTGTAAATCCCTGAAATATCTCATTCCTGTTCAGGTTTATTTCTTTTGCTGAAGGTCAAGGTTAAACTATGCATTTGTCATGAATTATATTAAATTAAAAAGAATTTAGACAGTGCTTTACAGGTCATGTCATGCAGTTACATCATACTGTAAGCTGTAAGCTAACGATGACCCTAAATTTAGGTTTAAAAGGCATGTTATCTTTATTTAAACTCTAAAAAATGACCAAAATTGTACCATTTATCTGAAAAACAAACCGCAAAAACAGAAATAATCCTTAGATTTTTCCCTTTCTGATGGTCCTTGAACTAATCATTTGCGGTGTATGGTTCCAGTGAAAAAATTAAATTAGTTAAAATTTGATATTACACAATTACAGTGACGTGTCGGGGGAATATATGTGCAGTTACCTGAAATGCAGCACATCGTACCACAGATATGAAATAGATTTACCTCCAGCTGGTTGACAGATGTCCATTAAACACCTAATTCTAGTTCTGGATGATGGTTTAATCACTGGTTTCACCCTCTGAAGCCCAAAACCTGCCAGCAAGTTGGAAAAGCCATGCTATCCTCATCAATATGGCACCATCTATCAGCTGGAAACTGCAAAAACAGAAAAAGATTGCCAGATTTCCAACTCTCAGACGGTCCTTGAACACATCATGTGACGCGCTCAGTTCTGTCCAACCAAATCTAAGCTGCAAATTGTGATATTTCACTCAAAATCACTTTATTCTGCACGTCTAGTTCAAAAATGTGCCCAAAAATAAAAAGCTTGAGCCAGATTCTGTAAAAAACTAACAATTCTGCCTCGTGACCAGCAGTCTGAGTCTTCAGCTGAACTGCAGGCAGTGTTTCCACAGAGCAGAGAGGAGACAAGTATAGAAACAAATTAAAGAAACTGCAACTAAAATCCAACCTACTGGATCAACAAATAAATGCAGCACGGCTCAGAAACAGAGAACAGAGGAGGAAGATGTTGGAAGATACATCCAGCATGGTGGAACATCTTTCTAGAGAAATAATCGAAGAAATTCTGCATGTCTCATTTTGAAATTTGCGAAAAAATAAACCGTTCACACTAAGCAGATTCTGTAAAAAACAAAAAATTCTGTAGTCCTTTGTGCAACTAAGAAGCTATAGTGGACTCCGCTGTGATGAAGAGTCATGCGACAAAAATTCTGAGTCTTTACCTGAACTGTGGAACTTACTAGAGAAATAAATTCTACATGTCGCATTTAGAAATCGACCACAAATCAAACCACTTACATTAAACAGTTTCTGCAAAAAGCAAAAAATTCTGCAATCTGTTGCGCAAATGAAAAGCCATGATGGACTCAGCTGTGACCAACAGTCACGTGACGAAAATTCAGAGCGTTCGGCTGAACTGCAGGCAGTGTTTGAACACAGCAAAGAGGGCACAAGTATGGAAACAAATCAGAGAGACGGACAGAGGAGACAGCAGTTGGAAGATACATCCAGCATGGAGAAACGTCTTTAAAGAGAAGTAATCAAAGAAATTCTACGTCTCATTTAGAAATTTGCCAAAAAATGAAACCATTTACACTAAACAGATTCTGCAAAAAACAAAAAATTCTGCTGTCTTTGGCGAAACTAAGAAGCCATGATGGACTCAGCTGTGACAAACAGTCATGTGACAAAAATTCAGAGTGTTCGGCTGAACTGCAGGCAGTGTTTCCACACAGCAAAGAAGAGACAAATATGACGTCTTATTTAAAAAATTTGTCAAAAAATAAACCCTTCACACTAAAAAGATTCTGTAAAAAGCAAAAAATTCTGTAGTCTTTGGCAAAACTAAGAAGCCATGATGGACTCAGCTGTGACCAACAGTCATGTGACAAAAATTCAAAGCGTTCGGCTGAACTGCAGGCAGTGTTTCCATAGAGACAATAGGAAAAAGTATGGAAACAAATTAAAAATGCAAGCAGTAAAAGATCTATAGCTCCTAATATTGAGTCAAATTTTTCCCCAGAGTTGGTAACATCTGGGGATACTTGGAAAAATGCTCGACATGTTGATTCCAGGTTTTTTTTAAATTTTTGTAAATTGAATAAATTAAGAAATTTAACTTTGATTTCATTTTTTTCAATGATCTCTGTCATTCTAACTGTGTCATTCTGCACAACAGACATTTCTGAGTTCCTTTGCTTTTAGTCACAGTTGATCTGCTTCCACAGAGGGGCAGGGCTTTAGAAAAATGCGACTTCAGAGGGTTCAGAGTTGAAAGGGGGCTTATTTGCTCAGTGAAGTCAGTGAGAACAATCGAGATAACCTAGATTAAATTAATGACAAAGCAGCGTTTTCTATTTTTTTTGGCCAGGATGTTAACGCTCCAGTTTGCTGGATTAAAAACGCAGGAAGCCAAGCCTGGAGTTGGAGCGTGGCTCAGCCGACGGAGCACAAAACCACAGTGTTCTCGCCGCAGATCAAACATCCCTGCTGTCAGCTCCTCGTCTCCTTCTCCCGTCACTTTCCAACTGTAACGCCCGACTGACAGAACCCTTTGAAACACACGCTTTCTGCTGCACGTCACGGCTGGATTTACCTCCGGAGTGGCAAAATAAACCTCACTCTGGGCTCCTTGTTCGCACCCGCATGGCGGCTTCACTGTCGGCGGCCGGAGAAGCAGAAGCTGGAGTGATTAATCAATTAGACGATCGGGAGATTCACTGGCAGACGCTTCTGAAATGTGAATATTTAGTCGGTTTTGCATCAAATTCTCATCCCTGGAATCGCTGTCAAAGTATTTACTGCATCAAATGAAGCTGCAGGATTTGACCTTTCCAACAATATCAGCTGATTGTGCAATGAAGTGGCAGCGAGGGGAAAAAGTAATGCTGAAGTTGCAGCAGGTCTCCCCCTGAACTCATCACTGCAGGTTTATGTATTAGGGGGGGGAATCACAGGGAACCTCACGATACGATACGATACATGGCTCATGATACTGCGATGCTACGATAATCGATATATTGCAAGACAATCACATAACGATACGCCACGATGTCTAAAGGGCTGGTACAAATAGCAATTTCTGTGCTCCGGATATTCGGGTCCAAATACTGACGAATATCCGAATATTCAGCTGGGGCGGCGGCGGCGGAGGTGGGGGGGATTAGTGACTTTGATATACCGATGCTTCATGACAGCAAAGCGGCCGAATATCCGGATATTCGGGTCTGGACCCATCTATGACTTGGATATATTCATAGTTTGGTTCCAGTCTGTAGCGTTTTTCCAAACCCTTCATTTTCCACAAGTAAGATTTCTCGGCCTGCATTTGACAACGTCGCTGCAGAGAGACCAAAAAACGCAGTAAATAATGCGACCGGCTGGAGATCCGGACCCACAACTGTCGGCCGCAGCCCCGTGATTGAATAAAACCGAACCCGAACGAGGCAGAAGTTTAATAAAACCCGACAAATAATCACAAAACGAAACGGAAATCTAGAAATGGAGAACCAGAGCTGCTTTTACGCTCCGAGCCGTGCACGTTTCTGATAAACCTGCAACACGCCGTGAAGAGAATCCAGCCTTTATGTAGAGGAGAATGAGCGTTTTAATAAGATTATTATCGTCTGTAGTTTCATTAGAAGTCGTCACAACTTAAAACGACTGATGCATTTGTTTTCTTTTTAGTTTTTGAGCAGGTAGCAGTGGATTCAACGGCTAAAAATTCAGATTGTTTTGATGTTTGTGTGTAATTTAAGCTAACATTTCTGCATTAATTGGTTTAAAACAACATTCAACTTCATTTTTTTTCACTTTTAGGTCCTTAAAAACTCAGGAAAAGGCTCTTTACTGTAGACATTTGTAATTAAGTTGGTCGAAAAAAACATTTCTGATCAGTTTTCCAGGTTAAATTTAACATTTCTGTGGTTTCTCCTTACAGAAATCCACAATTCACACCTTTAAAATCTACAATTTAACTTGAATATATCTATAGAATAGAGAATCCAGCCTTTATGTAGAGGAGAATGAGCGTTTTAATAAGATCATTATTGTCTGGAGTTTCATTAGAAGTCGTCACAACTTAAAAAGACTGATGCATTTGTTTTCTTTTTAGTTTTTGAGCAGGTACCAGTGGATTAAATGGATTCAAATGGATTGTTTTGGTGCTTTTGTGTAATTTAAACTAACATTTCTGCATGAATTGGTTTAAAACAACATTCAACTTCATTTTTTTCCACTTTTAGGTCCTTAAAAACTCAGAAAAAGGCTCTTTTCTGCAGATATTTGTTATTAAGTTGGTCATAAAGAACATTTCTGATCAGTTTTCCAGGTTAAATTTAACATTTTTGGGGTTTCTCCTCATAGAAATCTTCAATTCACACCGTTGAATTCAACAATTTAATTTGAACACATCTATAGAATAGAGAATCCAGCCTTTATGTAGAGGAAAATGAGCGTTTTAATAAGATTATTATCGTCTGTAGTTTCATTAGAAGTCGTCAGAACTTAAAATGACTGATGCATTTGTTTTCTTTTTAGTTTTTGAGCAGGTAGCAGTGATGAAACGGCTAAAAATTCAGATTGTTTTGGTGCTTTTGTGTAATTTAATCTAACATTTCTGCATTAATTGGTTTAAAACAACATTCAACTTCATTTTTTTCCACTTTTAGGTCCTTAAAAACTCAGGAAAAGGCTTTTTACTGCAGATATTTGTTATTAAGTTGGTCATAAAGAACATTTCTGATCAGTTTTCCAGGTAAAATTTAACATTTTTGGGGTTTCTCCTCATAGAAATCTTCAATTCACACCATTGAAATTAAACAATTTAACCTTAACACATCTATAGAATAGAGAATCCAGCCTTTATGTACAGGAGAATGAGCGTTTTAATAAGATCATTATTGTCTGTAGTTTCATTAGAAGTCGTCACAACTTAAAACGACTGATGCATTTGTTTTCTTTTTAGTTTTTGAGCAGGTAGCAGTGGATTAAATGGATTCAAATGGATTGTTTTGATGCTTGTGTGTAATTTAAGTTAACATTTCTGCATTAATTGGTTTAAAACAAAATTCAACTTCATTTTTTTCCACTTTTAGGTCCTTAAAAACTCAGGAAAAGGCTCTTTACTGCAGATATTTGTTATTAAGTTGGTCATAAAGAACATTTCTGATCAGTTTTCCAGGTTAAATTTAACATTTTTGTGGTTTCTCATTATAAAAATCCACAATTCACACCATTGAAATTAAACAATTTAACCTTAACACATCTATAGAATAGAGAATCCAGCCTTTATGTAGAGGAGAATGAGCGTTTTAATAAGATCATTATTGTCTGGAGTTCATTGGAGCTCTTTTCTCAGTGAATAAGGGAAATATTTGTAATCCGTAACGATGAATTGTTTCCTCTCGTTTCACGCTGAGCACAATTAGTTTGGTTCGTCCCCTGACGGATCAGTCGGAGGAAGCTGGAAGCGAAAAAAAAAAACAGGTTTAAGAGGAGTTAAGAAGAAGAAGAAGGAGGTGAGGAGGATGTGGAAGTCGACGAAATTGAATTGAGGCCCGGCCGAGGAGAAGGAGGCCGATCTAATCTCTGATAATGACGGAGGAGAGGTAAGGCTGGAGACGAAGGGAGGCGTGCTGATGGTGGTAAACACGAGGAGCTCCTTCTCCTTCTTCTACATGCACATACGTGTAATATCCGGTTACACGCTCCAGCAGAACGCCGCGATCCCACAATGAGATCTGTGTTGACCGGAGCCTCTCGTTTCTGTTTGCATTCGAGCCGTCCGACAATAAAAAACCAGACGAACGAGAGCATTTCCAGCTGCTCATGCATGAAGACGGGCAGGTGCTGCAGATAAAACCAACACGCATGTAATAAAAAGACTCTGGGAGGCTGCACTCGATGTTATTATCGTTTCTACTGATGCTAATGCTAACGCCGTGAGCTCTGTGGGTTATCCTCGATCTTAGTCAATATAAGGACAAAGACATCTTACTTTATATCAGAAGAGTCCAGGTTTTCCACATCTGTCATGATTTAATAAGATAATATCTGCACATTTTCTATATTAGCCTTCATGTGGAGGGAAGCCCTGTAGGTAGCACTGGAAAAACAGCATGGTTGCAAGATAAATATTCAGATTTATTGATAAAAATAAACCTTTAAATGAGCCGTGCTGACACAGTAATGTTGCATTAATGTAATACTGAGTGGGATTTAACCTGGAATGTTTGCGTCAGCTCATTTAAAACAGCACAAATGTAAGTTTTTAAGGTTTCTATGAAGAAGAGATGCGTCTTCAAGCCAGTTTAATTCATTTATTACAAGCTGAATGCTGCTTTAAATCAATTCACACAGAAGTGACAGTTTAAATTACACAGTAGAAACTGGTAAGTTCTAAATTTGGCTTAAAGTTCTTAAAAACTCGTGTTCATAATTAGCCATTTAAATAGACATAATTTCATTTATTTTGAGGGTAATCGCACTTTCAAGCTCTTTTCTTGGTTATTATAAGGACTAGCCACACTTACTTTATCTCATTCTTTTCAAAACAGTCCAGTCCATCCAGCTTTTATTTGATTTAATAAGATAATATTTGCAGATTTTTAATATGAGCCTTCATACGGAGGAAAAAACACAGCTCATAATCTGACATTTCACCTCCAGCACTGTCAGTTACCTCATGTTTGACCATATGAGCCTGAAGGTAGCAGTGAATTCAATGCATTAAATGATTTAAAACAACATTTAACTTGACATAAATTAATTAAACGGGCATGAGAACTTTTCTGAAGTCCTTAAAAACTTAAAAACATGCGTGTTTGCTGCCAAATATTAAGTAAATGTCATTTAAAATTCCTTTGATTGCAGAGAAAAGACTAATTCCTCTAAATCGACAGTTTGTTGGCTGAACATTATTTTATTAGAGGATGTAACCGCTAACGACGACTGATACATCGGACATTTTCAGAGTAATGTCACTACTTTTGCTTTTATCTTGGTTATTATAAGGACGAGCCGTGCATGTAGTGTCTGTTTTTCCAGTATAGTCTGGTCTATCGAACTCTTCCATCATTTAATATGATAATATTTGCAGATTATTTATGCAAACATTGTTTTGATGATTTTGTGTAATTTAAATTGAAATTTCTGCACTGAATTGATTTAAAACAACATTTTTCTTGAAATAAATGAAGTAAACTGGCTTAAGAACTTCTTTTTTCTCCACTTTCACGTCCTTAAAAACTTTAAAAACGTGCGTTTTGCTGCCAAACATGAAGTAATAATCATTAAAAATAGATTTCATTGTAGAGAAAAGACTAATTCCTTACCTTTGCATTTTTTTGGAAACTTGTTAATTATAACATTTTTTAAGGGAATATTTACAGAACAAAGAACAGAGGAACCATTTTCCCAAAATCAGCAAGATTAATGATGAAAAAAAGAGAATTAAAATAAATAAAATAAAAATAATAACAATAAAACAAAAAATATATATTAAAAATAATTAAATAAAATAGCAGTAACAATAATAATAATAATGATAATACCAATAATAATAATACAATTTTAAAAGAACGAGAAAATAAAATATATATTTAAAAAATTAAATTAATAATAATAATAACAATAATAATAATAATAATAATATAATTTTAAAAATGTAGTAAATTAAAAAATATATTTAAAAATAACTAATTAAATAAATAAATATAATAGCAATAATAATAATAATAATAATAATAAAAATTTCCTTCCTTCTTTCTTTCTTTTCTCCTTAATAGGTTTTTCCTCCTACTTTCCTTTAGTCTTAACTCATTTTCATTGCTATCATTATCCTCTCACTACCTTTATTATTGCTATTTTCCTTTTTCTTTTATCCTTTTTCATTATTATTACTTATTTATTTACTTTTGCGTGTAGGTTCATGTCTGCATGTATATTTTATAGAAACCCTTGTCAGTTTCTAGACGGCTAAAGCAAACCCTAGGACAGTTTACTGTGGGGAAGCTGCAGTATTAGTTATTCTGAGGCTAAAAAACTGCCTTTTAAAATGCAAAATACATACAGGAATGATCAGACAGAGGAGCTGGTTTTCATCGTCGTAGCCGAAACATTTCCAGAAAACAGACGATGCTGTGTTTATTTAGGAAGCAAATCCCCAAGTTCAGGTTTCATTTCCTGATCAGATCAAAACAACGTACCTCCAAGTGAATGCTGATGCTGCTTGATATCTACCTGAGCTGTTCACACGTTCACCAGATGATTAGATGAGCATTTCTGACCCCTCAAATAACCTCCTATTAGGACATTTTAGCTCTCAGCTGAGTCCTAACAGTTTAAATTATTATATTCTGCTGCTCTGCTAGATTCCAAGCTGCCTCCAGTGCAGACGCTTCGGAAATACGTGCATTTTCTCTTGATTTCTGAGATGCGTTTGCCTTTCGTTGACACAATACGTATGTTTTCTTGCTCCTGTAACATTTTTATTCACTGTAAGGCTCATTTTTCACTGCGATATAAAGTCCTGCATCTCTATGGAAACAGAACAACCATGAAGACGGAGAGAGAATTAAAGAAATGTCAGTTATAAAGCCAGAAAATCACAAAAGAAAAAGTAAAAAGTAAAATTTCTTTGATTGTTCTATTCACAAAAATTTAAAAAATGGAATCGACATGCCCAGTATTTTTTTAACCGTCCACTTTTTCTACCAAATACTGGGAAAAACAGTGAATAATAGCGTTATACTGCTTTTAACTTTCATAATTCGATCTGCTCGGTGGAAACACTGCCTGCAGTTCAGCCGAAAAGTCTCTGAATTTTTGTCACGTGACTGTTCATCACAGTCGAGTCACCAATGCCTTCAGGGTTGCACCAGGAAGCACAGAATTTTTTGTTTTCGACAGAATAAGTTTTGTCTAAATGGTTTATTTTTCAGAGAATTTCAAATTGAGACATGCAGAATTTTTTTGAACGATCTTCCACCATGCTGGATGTATCTCCAACTACTGTCTCCTCTGTTCTCTGTTTCTGAGCCGTGCTGCATTTATTTATTGATCCAGTAGGTTTGGTTTTCCTCTCAAGATCATTTTGGATGAGTTTGTGTCATTTTGAACATGTTTGGGGTCATTTTGGATATTTTTTAATCATTTTAAACAATTTTATGTCTTTTTTTGACACTTTTTCCCCACCGTTTTGGGCAAGTTTCTGTCAATTTGGATCCATTTTGAGTCACTAAGAATCGGATTTTTTGTCACGTTACTATTAGCCCCAGCTGACTCCGTCATAGCTTCTCAGTTGCATCAAGGACTGCAGAATTTTTAGTTTTTTACAGAATCTGCTTGGTGTGAACGGTTTATTTTTGGGCGAATTTCAAATTGAGACATGCAGAATTTCTTTGATTACTTCTCTAGGAAGATGTTCCTCCATGCTGGATGTATCTCCAACTACTGTCTCCTCTGTTCACTGTTTCTGAGCCGTGCTGCATTTGTTTACTGATCCAGTAGGTTCGAACACCGCCTGCAGTTCAGCCGAGGAGTTCTTGGATTTTTGTCAGCTGACTGTTTGTCACTTGGCGATTCGCTAATGGTTCTTTGGATGCATCGAGGGGTGCAGAATTTTTAGTTTTTTACCAAATCTGATTCATGCAAACGGTTTATTTTTAGTGAATTTCAAAATAAAACGCGCAGAATAAAATTATTTTGATGAAATATCAGTTTTAAGCTTAGATTCTGCATCATTTTCATCTTTTTTTACAGCTTAAAAATGTTTTGTTTCGCTACGTCAGTGACGCAGAGGACTTTTTTTTTGATAAATTTCTACATGAGACACGAAGAATGAAGTGATTTTGATGAAATATTGCAGCTTTAGATTTGGCTAATATGAGATGAGCAGTTCAAAGACCGTCGGAAAGTTGAAAACCAAACTTTTTTTCTTCTTTTACAGATTCTGGGCGATTAAAATGGCGTTAATTTGGAGATTCTTTTAAAAACAGCGTGCTTTTTAAACCTCCTGGTGCGTTTTGGAGCTCAGAGGGTTAAAACCTCGATCATATCGTTACTGCGTTCCCAGATTTATGCCGATTCCAGTGACGACGGCGTAGAAATGAGAGGCGAGATCACATTAAAAAAAAAGCTCGGAACCAGAATTATTCATAAAGCTGTCACAGTAAAAGAAATGATCACCGTCATTCTGGGTTAAATCCCACCTCATCCCCCTCCATCCTGCTGCGATTCCCACCCAAAAACCTCGACGGCCTCCTCCCCAAACTCTCCTCGGCGTCACTTGATCACAGGGAATTATTTCTCACGTAGATTAACCGAGGAGCGTTTTATCTCTTCCTCTTCTTCTTCCTCTGCTGCTGTCGATATCAGGGTTCCCGTCACGTGCAGCAGCCACAGAGTGCGTGGGAGGATGGCTGACTCCGGCATCGAACTTGAGGGCTTCTTTTATCAATGAACGCTCAGCCACATGTGCACTCGCTCCTTATGAATCCTAACACGCCATCACAGGCTGATCACCGGTCTATCAGCTGCGGCGCATGACAGCGAATAAGCAATCACCTTCTACTTATTGATCCGAGCGGCCGAAACCCCATCACAAGCTAATCCAGAGGAAAAAAAAAAATCGCAGCATTAAACTAATACGTAGCTGGATGGATGATCCGTGGTTTAGCTGCTGGGAGTAATAGCCGGCGTGGGGGCCTCCTCATCGGGCCCGAATCCTGCAAGGCTCCCATAAATAGTCAATGCGCATCGATTGCAAATGGCTCCGGATGAAAACGGCGGCTAAATGAGCGTGCTAGCGCCGCATTAGCGAGATGACAAACAGCAAAGCAGATACCACGGAGCGTGAAAGCGTCGCTGATTGATTGTTTCTGCCGTGCGGGAGCCGTGTTTGTCCGCCCGACGACCAAGATTGTTATTGGCCGGGCGAGGCTTTGACGGCGGGCGTGGAGCGGCTTGATGCAAAGCCGTGCAGACCGTTCAGTCGATCCCACCAAGACTCTCATTAATGTGGTTAATTGGCTGCGGTCGACACACACCTGAGTCCCTCCGGTTTCTGTCCGGAGCCGCAGGGACGACAACATAATGTCGACAATATGGACGCAGATCAGACGGGCCTCCGCTGATGGTTAAATATTAATCTGAGTGCCGGCTCGGCTCAAGCAGCCTGGAAGTCCCCATCCGAAGTTAACAGAACCCAAACACCAACATCTAAAGCTCACTAATTAACCCTCTGAAGGCCTGAGAGGTGTGTTATCATTAAAAAATCACCATAAGTACAGCATTTATCAAAGCTGGAAGCTGTAAAAACAGAAAAATCCAGCAGATTGTCAACTTTCAGACAGTCCCTGAACTACTCATCTGTGAAATGTCATTGCTTCAAGGAAATTAACCAAACAAAACCTTAAAATCATGATTTTTTTAAAATTAAAAAGACTATATTCTACATACATGCTCTACATTCTGTCTTATTTAGGAATTTCCTAAAAAACTATAGTATTTGCAGTGAAAAATAAAAATTCTGAGCTCCTTGGTTATTTATAATTGTTATAATTGTTAGGCCGTGATGACTTGAAGAACTATTTAGAAAGCATGGAAAAACTGAAAAAACTAATAAAATCCAGCAGATTTCCAACTTTCAGACAGTCCTTGAACTGTTCACCTGTGTAGTGCCATTGCATCGAGGAAATTAACAAAGTCAAACCTTAAAATCATGACTTTTTTTTAACTAAGTGAATATATTCTACACGTCTAATTTAGGAATTTGCTAAAAGTACACCGTTTGCACCGAGCAGATTTTGTGGAAAAATATAAATTTTGAACTCTGGTGCCACCGTGAAGCAAAGATGAAACTTAAAAAAAACCTTAAAAAACAGAAAAATTCAGTGCACTTTGAATATTCAGACGGTCCTTAAACTGCTCATCTATGAAATGCCATTGCAAGGAGGAAATTAACCAAATAAAACCTTAAAATCATGCTTTATTCTACATGTCCTACTTAGGAATTTGCTAAAAGTAGAATATTTGCACTGAGCAGATTTTGTGAAAAATGAAAATTCAGAGCTCTGGTGCCACCATGAACCAAAGACGACTTGAATAACTATTTAGAAAGCCTGGAAAAAATGAAAAAAAAATCTTAAAAAACAGAAAAATTCAGCAGATTTTCAATATTCATATGATACTAAAACAGCTCATCTATATTGTGCTGTTTCCCTTTAAGAAAATTAACCAAATTTCAGCTTAAAATCATAATATTTCATTTAAATTACTATTCTTTTTACATGTTTTATCAAAGAACTATTCAGAAAGCTCTGGTGCAACCATGAAGCCATGATGACTGGAATAACTATTTAGAAAGCATGGAAAAAATAAAAAAAACAAGAAAAAAAACTAAATAAATTCATTGGATTGTCAATAATCAGACGGTCCTTAAACTACTCATCTATGAAATGCCATTACATGGAGGAAATTAACCAAATCAAACCTTAAAATCAGGATTTTTTAAAATTAAAATGACTTTATTCTGCACATCCTTTTTAGGAATCTGCTAAAAATATACATTTTACACCAAGGAGATTTTAGGGAAAACTAAAAATTCAGAGCTCTGGTGCGGCCATGAAGCAAAGACGACTTAAATAAGTATTTAGAAAACATGGAAACCAGAAAAATTCAGCAGATTTTCAATATTCAGACGATACTAAAACAACTTGTCTATAATGTGCTGTTTCTCTTTAAGGAAATTAACCAAATTTCAGCTTAAAATAATAATATGTCATTAAAATCATATTACTCTACATGTCTTATTTAGAAATCTGGTAAAAATAAACAGTAAATTCTGTGAAAAACTACATATTTTACCCTCTGATGCCACCATGAAGCCAGGATGACGTGATTAACTATTTAGAAAACATGGTTAAAAAAAAAAAAAAAGAAAAATGGGAAGAAAAAATAATTAAACAGCAGAAAAATTCAGCAGATTGTCAACATTCAGACAGTCCTTAAACTACTCATCTGTGAAATGGCACCACATCGAGGAAATTAACCAAATCTAAGCTTAAAATCATGACGTGCTAAAAAACCGGGATGCCTTGAAAAACTATCTGAAAATAATGGAGAATAAAAAATAATAAAAACGCTGGAAAAGACGTGATTTTGCTGTAGATGGCATCTAGATCTGGCTTTCTTAGTTTTTGTAGCAGAAATATTCCCATCCAGTATCTACAGTATATAGTATAACATTCAAGTACTGGTGACAGCTGTGGTCACTTTGAAAAAATGTTTTTAATTTTTTTTTTTAAATATTCAAAAAAAGTCATTTGTTGTTTTTTTCCTTATGATTAATACACTGAACAAAAATATAAACGCCCCATGTGAAATATTGATGCCACATGAAGTGCACCACCCAAAGTGAGCGTATACTGTCTGGTACTTGGACTAAATGGATATTTCTCTTGATTAGTGTCCAAATCTGAGTCCACCACTGCCTCAGTGATGCATTAATTCCATTCAGTCCATGGGTGTGGCATATCCAGACGCTGCTCCAACACAATGAGCAGTACTCAGACACTCCTTATACTGGGGACAATAAAAGACCGGCAGACCGGCAGTACTGCAAATCCACCTCATCCACGTCGGCCACGTGTGACCACCCCAGCACAGGATGGACACATCCGGCTGGTTCACTGGTGGGATGGTCTCAGACCAGCGACACGTACAGCAGATGAAACCTTTGGTCTGACAACAGACGCATCACACCAACATGCCAATGACACGTTCCCTCATGACCGGAGTCATCTGAGGCGTTGCTGCTTTGGTCAACATGTGACATGTTGGGGTGGCCTTTTATTGTCCCCAGTATAAGGAGTGTCTGAGTACTGCTCATTGTGTTGGAGCAGCGTCTGGATATGCCACACCCATGGACTGAATGGAATTAAAGCATCAAATGGACTCAGATTTGGGACACTAATCAAGAGAAACATCCATTTAGTACAAGTACCAGACAGTATACGCTCACTTTGGGTGGTGCACTTCATGTGGGATCAGTATTTCACATGGGGGGTTCATGTTGTTGTTCAGTGTAGAACCATAACTGCGTCATATTACACGTGACATTTTGTCCAGTATGAAACCGAAAAATTGCTTCAAAAATTAACAGTTAAAACTGCTAAAAACACTAATTTTCTTACAGTGTAGCAAAATACACATCATTTTCAGAGTCTACATTTTTTTTAGTTTTGTTGACACATGAGGACAGAGGTGCAGGACTTGACGCTGCAGTTAAAAATGAGCCCACAGTGAGGAAAAACGTGGCCAGAACAGCAAAGGAAACCCCTGTGCAGGTGCGTGGGGCGTGCAGGTGTTTTACCTGGACCTCCCGAGCGTGGTAGGCGATGATGAGGCCCAGCAGGATGACTGTGGACAGGCTGATCAGACACTTGAGGGCCAGAGAATACATGGAGCTCTGCAGAGACACAAGACACGCAGTCAGAAACAGGCAGCACAAATATAATTCACGTTTAATGTGTTGGAATAGGAAAGAATGTCAGGGATTTCCAGCAGATGACCCGAATATGTCTGTTTGTAAAGAATTAATCATTACAGAATGATTGGGGTGATTTTTAGAGGAGATAATCTGCATCAGAAGCTAAAAAGATCGTTTAAAAGAACCCATCTGATAAAACACCGACGCAGAGACGAGGACTCGAGTCGCACTTAAGTCGCATGCACAAAGACTTCAGACTGGATGGACTCGTGTTTTGGGACTCGTGAACAATCATTAGGGCCTGAGCGCTACAGTGCAAGGACCCTATTGTTCCCTTACTGTTTCTTTGTTCCTTTATTTTTTTAGCCACTTTGAACCCCAATTTGACCCCCTAAACATGCTCAAAAACTCCCCAAATTTTGCACACACATCAGGACTGGTGAAGAATTTGATATTTTGGTGGAATTACACATATGAATGGCAAAATGACTCAATAGCGCCACCTTGAAAATTGGGCTTTAGTGGAGTTAATACGGCTACTTTCATGTACAGCTATGAAATTTGGTACACAGGTACAGTAGCCCGAGACAAAAACATTCCTGCTTTTGAAATTTCAAAAAAGCTCCATGGCGCCCCCTACAGCACGTGGTGCGCAGGCATTGGAATTTAACGAACTACTCCAAGGATTTTTATCACATCTTCGCCAAATTCACTGTGTGGCATCTAGACCCATCCAGGATGAAAAGTTATTAAAATCTTGTGGCTGCATCACACGGTGTGGGCGTGGCGTGGCGGCCATTTTGAACAAAAAAACTCAACGGCACCTCCTGGAACACGTGGTGCGCAGGCATTGGAATTTAACGAACTCCTCCCAGGATTTTTGTCCGATCTTCGCCATGTTCATTGTGTGGCATCTAGACCCCTCCAGGATGAAAAGTTATTAAAATCTCATGGCTACGTCACACGGTGTGGGCGTGGCACGGCAGCCATTTTGAACAAATTCGCCATGTGGAACAAAATGGGTTTTGGAGGTGAAGGGATCCATGTAATATCAACAAATTCACACAAATCCTCATTAATCTCAAAACCTAACGTTTGATATACAATTCAGGAATGGGCGTGGTCAAACGGCTCCACATCGCCCCCTACAAATATTCAAATACTCATAAAATCACTGCTTTATCCTACAAACATGAAATTTGGTACACACGTACAGTATCCCAAGACCAACAGATCTGCACGCTCCAAATTTCAAACAGCTCCACAGCGACCCCTAGGAATTTCAAAAATTCATATCAAATCAGTGCTTTGTCCTACAGACATGAAATTTGGTACATGTGCAGAGCAGGATGAGACAAACACTACTGCGTGCTATAGACATTCAGATCGTCTCCACAGCAGTGGTGCAGAGGGAAGCGAGGGCCCGTCCGACGCTGCTTGCAGCTTTAATTATTCCTTTCTTTTCTTTTCTTTTCTTTTTGCGTATTAACATTGGGGAAACTCAAACGTCTGACGAGCTTAATGTCAATCCCTCCTGTTTTACGTGGTAAAGATCTTCTGATCTTATAGTATGTGGTGTTAGCTCAGTGGTTCTCAACAGGTGGGTCGGGACCCAAAAGTGGTCACAAAGCCATTTTTAGAGGGTCGTAGAAGCACATCACAGGAACATAAGACACCATGTTGTTTGCAAACATCAGACAATCTGGTTTTGATCGTAAGGAGATCAGGACAAAGACCGGCCCGATTTTCCTGTAGTGTGTGCCGGCCTTTATTACGTGTCACGTAAACAAGTCAAGACAGTCAATAACTCCAATGACTTTCCTTTTTGAGTTTTGCTTTCATGCAAGGAATCATTTCCGTCATGCGAAGAAAGGTGCCTTTTGGAACAGAACTGGTCATGTTTCGACATCACAGGTTATAGATTCAAGATTCAAGATTCCTTAGTGTCATGTGCTTGGAATAATGTAACACCAGCAATGAAATTTACTGTGCTTAGTGTCCGATTAAACTTCACAGTGCAACAATAAAATAGTAGTAGAATAAAATAGAAATAGAATAATAAATAAGAATAGAAAAAAATATAAATAATAAAAAATAACAATAAATAAATTATTATTAATTTATATTAATAAATTATTAATTATTATAAATATGAATATATATTTTATTTATGTATATTTATATATTATAAATAGTAATATATAATTTATATTTTTAATAATAATAAAATAAAGTCCAAGGTGCCAGATTGCATTGTGATAGCTGAGTGCAAGGTAATTTCACATTATTATTATAACGTGTAGTATAATAATATTTTTTATTTATCAGTATTTATCAGTATTTTTCAATAATGTGGCAGCAGTAGTTTTGCTATTTTTGTGAGCAAATGTTTTTAATTGCAAATGGCACAGAAGTAACATATACAAGCGTTTAAAGTACTTTTGTTTCGTTTAGAAGTTGTTTGCATTTAGCTGAAGTGTGATGTTTTGCACTAATTAGAAGGATGTTAATTAGCCTGCAAAGCCTTCAACTGGGTGAGGTGTAGCATTTTCTATATGTTTGCTCTTATTATGGTCCAACTGAGCCTCCACAATAAGGGGCGACGTGCACTGTAACTGTAAAGTGATCATATAACAAACAACTAATCAGTACTGATACTTTATAGATAACGGAGGGATGATAATACAGTAGATGCTTTGGGTTTCTAAGATATAGCTCTGCGGTGTTCTTAGCAGGCCGAATAGCAGCAGATGGTGGAAGGCGCATTAAAACAAGAAGAGACATGAGAGATTTATTTTTTAGAGACTTGCAAACTTGCAAAAGAAGACTTGTGAACATCTCCAGGTCAACGTCTTCCTTTCTGTAGGTAAAATATTTCCATACGACTGACTAAACCTGCGTGATTAAAGCCAAAATGATACTCTGGGTTATTTTAATCACTACTGAGGTCATGATGAGCCTTTTTAGTACACCTAATTACTGTTTTAAGAGAATAAATACTATTAATTATACAACTAGAGGTCTCTTTTCACTGCATGCTGTCCTACATTCCTGCTAATTTGCAAATCTGCACCAAAGTAAGGCCTTAAATAATAATAACCACCTGAAATATTCCCATGTAACTGACTAAACCTGCAAGCTTAAAGCCAATTTAGATCCCTTCTGAGGCCATAATTAGCCTATTTATCACACTCATTCATTGATTTTTGACTAAAAATATTCAGATTTCACTGCATGTCGCGCTACATCCCTGCTAATTTACACATTTGCATCCAAACAGGTCTTAAAATAACCTTCACCTGCACTCAGAGCATCTGCTAAGGGAAAAAATATGACTAAAATTGCACCTCATTTGCTGAAAATCTTCACATCAACAGACACAACATGCAGGTAGAAGCTAACTGTGCACGGAGAAGCTTCTAGTCTCCACAGCTCAGACAGCGAAATGAGATGTTCTGGTGTCAGATTTACCTCATTTGAACCAAATAATTTCACCTGCATGAGCCGTTTTGTGCAGCGGAGGATTTTAAACGTCAATATCACGGTCGATCGCATTCATTTAACTGTGAGACGCCAAATTCCTGATTGTGATTATGAGAAACAATGAGCACGACGACGACGGAAGAATAGCACAATCAGTAGAAAGGTCTTGATTGTAAAATTCAATCACTGGTCTGATTCGGCTCCACTCGCTCTGCCGGAACAACCTGTTCCTCTTCCTCGGCACAGACGGAGCGTTCACAGAGTTTGCAGCCGTCGATGCTTCGCTCCGCGGCCGAGCTTCAGGTCCTCTGCCTGTCTGGTTTCAAACGGCTTATAATCAATGCACCGGGGAACTTCCGATCGATGCAGCTCATAGCACTTCAGTGGCTTCTTTAACCCCTTCACCTCGACGGCGCAGCAGCACCTTCTCAACCCATCAAGCCTGAACGCAAACAAGACACTCACAACCTCACACCTGATCTGGAGGAAGGGATTCAAAGGAAAACGTGTTCGACTGAGTAAATTAAAGCATGAGAAAGAAGGAAATTTGCGCAACACAGTTTAAAAAAGACACTAAAAAGCTTAAAAAAGACAGATTTTTGTTATTACCTATAAAAATAACACATTTATATCTGACTAGTTGACAGACGTCCATTAAACACGTCTGTAGTCGATGGTTAAATCACCATTTTAAACCTCTGAACCTCAAACCCCACTGTAAAAATATTCAAATCAAATTAGAAAATTTACACCATTTATCAGCCAGAGCCTGTAAAAACTAGAATTTTCAACTTTTAAACACGGCCCTTGAACTAACCACATGTGGCAAATCTCAGCTTAAAATCGCGATATTTCATCCAAATCACTTTATTTAAAAATCTGCCAAAAATACACCGTCTGCAATAACTGTGCTCTGTAAAAAACAAAAAATTCTACACTCCTTGGTGAATTTAAGAAGCCATGAATGACTCAGCTGTGACCAACAGTTACATTACAAAAATTCTGAGAGTTTTCAGGTGAACTGCAGGCTGTGTCTAAACGGAACAGAAGGCACGGCTCAGAAATGGTGAACAGAGCAAGTTGTTGGAAGATACATTCAGCATGGGGAAACATTTTTCGACAGAGCATAGAGGAAAACACACAGTTTAAATAGGTTATAAAAGAGGAATCATCATTGTTTTCACTGTTGGTAACACCCTTGGAAACTTGGAAAATGTTGGACATGTTGATTCCTGATTTTTCCAGTTTTTGTAAAAAAAAAAATATTCAAGCAACACCTCGGCTATGATGTGTGTCATTCTAACTAGAGGTGGGACAAAATATCGATACAGCGATACATCGTTGTTCCTCCTCGTGCGATATGAGCATCGAGACGCTGGCGCCAAAATGTCGATACTTTAATTCATTTAATAAGCCGCTCTAAACCCTGCCAGCTGCCATTTCCCAGCGTCACTACTTAATGTCTCCACATGGTGGCGTTTATCACATGAATGAGGGAGACTGGAGTGGAAATGAATCGGCCCAACAAGGGTTAGTACAGGTATAATGGAGGACAGCAACGCTACCGTAAGAGACGGTACCGTAAGAGAAAGCTTCTCGCCGGGAAAGCGGCTGATGCAGCTAATGTTTCAAGTCGGCCCGTTAACACAGTGTTTAAAGCAAAGATGGCCGCCAGCATTACAGCGTCCATCCCAGGGTTCATTTCCCGTACAGTGGAGAAGCCCCTGACTGCAGTGTGCAGTTCGGGGCGGAGCTCAACGTTCAGGGTGGCGCTCAACGTTTGACTCCACCCATCTGAACGTTCCATAAACCAATCAAGTTCAGTCGTGCTACATACAACTTTACTTCATTTTGCAACAGTTTGGTGGCGATCTAACCCTCACCTTAACCCCTCAGGAACGTTTATATCTAATGCAATTCAGAGTGGAACCACATACAGGGCCAAATACAGGTTTGTGACTATGCTAGGAGGATAAGACGGTGCTCGTTTTTACATGCAGGCAATGTCCCCGTGGGCGGAGTCAAATGTTAGATTCAGCCAATAGCATGCCGACGTTGAGCCACGTTGAGCTCCGCCCCGAACTGAACACTGCAGTCAGGGCTACTTGGAGAAAGCGGCTAATGCAGCTAACGTTTCAAGTCAGCCAGCAGCCGTTAACACAGTGTTTAAAGCAACGCCGCCAGCATTACAACGTCCATCGCTGGATATATTTCAAGGACCTCCGCTTGTACAGTGTGGTCTCAAATTAAGGGTTTGGAAAAATGCTATACCTTGGAACCAAAGTATGAATATATCCAACCATTTGTCTTGCAAGAAATCGATTATCGCAGTATCGTGATAGTATCGGTATCGTGAACCATGTATCGTGTATCGTATCGTATCGTGAGGTACTCTGTGATTCCCATCCCTATTTCTAACTGTGTCATTCTGTACAAAAGACATGTCTGAACACTCTCCACTTCCAGCCATGGTGGGGCCGTTGCCATAGGGGTGCAGGACTTTATATTGCAGTTAAAAATGAGCTCACAGTGAGCTAAAATGTGACGGGAGCAAAAAACATCATTTTTGGCCTCGCTCGGATTCACACAAGTCCACAGCTGCATGTTCTGGGGGTTAAATCAGTCCACGGAGTATTTCAAACTGCCCGTAACCATAGCAACAACGCCGATACCTCACGTCGTCAGGTACGTCTCGTTGAATAAAAACTTTCTGACTGACTGTGAGGAAGCATGTTAACCATCCGAGCAGGTTTCATTCTTGGCTTTTGAAGCATTCTGGTGCTCAGACAAAGAGAGGATCCAGCGAAGGACACGTCAGACTCTCTTAGTTTTATCCTTTACAGTCATGAATCAGGCGCATGGAGGCTCGTTTGAAGCGCTGGAAGACAAGCAGTTCAACATTTAATAGTGAGGCTGGATCTGTGCTGCAGAAATCTGGGATTCAATTCGTAAAAAAGATGATTTAAGACCCAAACATGGTCATTTTTCCAGGACAAATGATGTAGTTTTGTGATTAGTGATATCTAGAACAACTGTAGATCTGCAGCTGAACTCTCAACCAGTTCCAGATTTCTACAGTTTAATTCTGACTCATTTCATTCTAGTTCAAGACGTCTTTAATTCCCTGTCATATAAAAGCTCTACGCTTTCCTTTTTAGAATCATATATGAAGTTTGAACTGGTCAGATTGATGTTGTACAGTCTCAAACAGGAATTCTTCCTGGTCTAAGTGCCATTACAGATGTTTTAAATTGCCGATATCATTCACGTCAGAGCAGCCTGAAGATGGACGTTTTGGTAAATTTTCACCACAGATCTCTAGGGCTGGTCCCGAATATTCGTTCGTTGTGGTGGTATTCGGATAATAATTTTGATATTCGAATAGTCGTGCGCGCCGCCACCAGGCGCTGCTGAGCGTCACCGAGGCCTGAGTACGCCGCCGACACCATGGCACGAACCGAATATTCGAATATTCAGTAATTATTGGATACGAATGTCCGGAGCATAGATGTTGCTATTCAGACTAGCCCTACAAATCTCTGACAAACAAATCTTTAATTACCTCCGCCAAGAAGGTTATGTGATGGCCGGTGTTGGTTTGTTTGTTTCTTTGTTTGTTTATGTTCAAAATAACTCAAAAACTCATGGACAGATTTGGATGGAATTTTCAGGAAATGTGTGAAATGGGACAAGGAACAAATGATGATATTTTGGGACTGATCCGGATCACCGTCTGGATCCAGGAATTAAATGCGGTTTACTTTAAAAGCCACCAGAGGGCACTCTTGTTTTTGGGGTAACCCCCTCTGACCACATGACATTTTGGGGCTCCACGCGACAGACAGCGACAGTGAAGGAGTTCTCTTTCCTTCCTGAGCGACATACGCACGGTTGGGCCGGCATTCTTATCTCCAGTTGTTGAAGAAGCTGGGAGGCTGTTAGGAGCTGCCGCACTAGAGGCCGCGCCTGTTCATTAGGTCGGATGGGGTGAAGGCTGCATTGTCGGTAGGACATTTGAACTGTATGTAATTACATTTGTATCTGTAACGTTCCATACAAAATATGTGAATTGGGAGATTGTGTTGGGGGTGGACTGAAGCTCCTTGGTGGAGGTATGAGCTCTCTTGTTCTCTATAAATTCTTCGCTGATGACCTCTTTCTGTTTGCAGGCAATCTTGTCCACCACAGCACCAACTTTTGCATAGAAAATCACATTTACCACATGATATATTTGACTTTTTTGAGTTGTTAACATTCAGTGGAAACATTTTGCAGCAATACAAACTTGTTTCTTACAGGTTAAGTCTTCCTGACTCCACTGATTTCAACGTTTTTGCCTCTTGTGCTGCTACAACGATGAGATTTCTGTCGTTAAATGCAACGTCTAACCCCTGTCGCTTCCATCTATCATCATGTTCGTCTCTATGTTTTCTGTTTATCCACTTCTTGGGTTTACGGCCAAAACTCCTCCTCGGAGCCACTCAGATGGATTCATTTCATGGGGTGATTTTTATATTCTCTGCCACGGTCAGCGGTTTTAATCCAGTTCAGAGTGGACGTTTTTTCACCCCCCGCTCGGGAGTAATTACAGCTGAAATTACCCCACTGCTTTTTTTGAGCATTTTTCGCTTTAGAGTGGAGAAAGTTTAAAAAATGAAAGGAACCAATTCGAGGAAAGGAAGTGAATTAAAGGCATCAGTGGAGCTGCAGCCCAGAAGCTCATTAATGACCTGTGGTGATGTTTACAACATGCAGGCGCTGGGATTCTGCTTAAAACTGGTTTTTAGTCTGTTATTTTTGCTGTAATACATCCATTAATGTACAGCTAACTCTCACAGGATTATGCTGACACTAGATTTTAAAATACTGATGACTTTTAGGTAAGTTTCTACGTTTTTTTATGTGAAATTATGGAAGTTTATCGAGTTATTCCATCTCAAATCGTCAGGTTCCTTTTGCCTGACCATCTCTGATTTGATTGAAACTTATTTATAATAAACTTTGGATATTTAAAATGGTATGTGTGAAATTTCAGACTGACACTTCAAATATTTTTGGAGATAATTTTTTTCAAATTTAATCTAATTTTTTTTCGTACATTCAAATTTGAGGCTGTTTGAACGACTATATCTCAGGAACTATTAAAGACAAAAACCTCAAATTGTCACTGTTATTTCTGATCGTGTCATTGATTCAGAATCTCCAATATCGGACAAGTGGATCAAATAATCTCAAATTATGGCCGAGTTGAAATATGAAATACAGTCGTCCCTCGCCATATCGTGGTTCACTTTTCGTGGTCTCAGTGTATCGTGGGTTTTTAAATTGCATATAAATCCGTCGCGTACAGCAGATGAGTAAACGCATGTATGGAAAACACAGCTACTGCCGCTTCCTCTTGAGCTAGTCGGTCGCTGATTGATCGGCGGTGTTTTATGCAATAAAAATCTGAAATGTCCACGTCTACAACAACCCATATCGTGCAAAAGCTCCACTTCTGCACCAAGCTTTACAAAATTCAGTTTGGAGGTTTTTGCATAAACTCTCAGAGAAAGAGACACACTAGGAATTATCAGGAACCATAAGGAATATTTTATCCTCCAACTCCACTTGTAATGTTAGTCCCAGTCGAATGGGGCTTCAGTCTGGTTTATTTTTATCAAAAATTATGATATTAACCCAAAAAACTGGTAAATGCTGAGTAAATAATCAATTAAATTAACTATTGTATGAAATAAAGTCAACAGATCCTGCAGATAATGGACATATTTCAGGTTAAAGTGGTGTTATTCTACATTTCTATTGCAGACAGGTGACAAATTAAAGGAAAACCCAACATAAAGCGTCTTAGTAAGTTGCCGAGCCACCATTCAGCACCAGAAGAGCTCCACTGCTTCCTCGTATTGATCTCCCAGGTCTCTCCTGGACTGATGATGATGATGATGGTGGAGAATTATGTCCAACACTATAATCTCTCAGAGGTGTTCGGATGTGGCGACGGTGGAGGCCACAGCCCATAATTCCCGTCATTCTCAAGCTCGTCAAAGCGATCAGTGACCCCTGGTGCCCCTCGGGTTGGGCCGGACCCTCCCACCAGGATGAGGACTGCTCCATCACAGGATGAAGGTGATCGTTCAGAACAGCTTTGCATTGATTCTTCCCTCTGAGGGGACCAGTGGCCCCAAATCATGCCAGCAGAAAGGCCCCCAGAGTCCAACTGAGGGGTTACAGGGTTCAGGACTTCCTGTTAATTTGTCACCGGTCTGCAAAGGTGCAAGTCTGCCGGGGCGACTTCCTGCTTCGAGAATATTAACTGCTCGATTAGTCGCATGATGTAGAAGTTTTTACATCACGTAAGATCGATGAAGGTTTGGAGATGCAAGAGAGCAAATAAATATGTGGAAGGTTACAGGGACATTTAAGGCGTCTTGGTTCATTCATGTCAGCTCATGCATCGAGCAGCACGCAAGAAAATATTCCACCTTAAAAGCTGCTGTTAGTTTTTTGAGTAGCACAGAGAAAAGTACGTAAATAACTGGCCTGATTCTGATCTCCTCGCTCATAGAATCTCCAATTTTGAGTTACGTTCCTGCAAAGATTCTTCTTCTATCATGCGTCCAAACAGCCGCAAACTCTCCTTGGGGGCTCGCCCGGAGTTCACGGCGAAACAATCCTGCATGAACGTGCTCTTTAGACTGCTTGGTTGTCCTCCCCTTCGACAAAATCGACACAAACCAAGCGCGACTGGTGCAAGAAGTCTGTTTGCAAGTTTACCTATCAGCGCCACGCATCTGGCTGCTCATTTTTACGGTGAATTACTGCACGTTTGCGGAGTTGTTTGTGTTTTAAGTGAAGCATCTGCTCAGGATTTACAGACGCTCTTGGCTTTTATGAGTTTTGGTAGCTCGCTAAAATGTAAAAGCACACTAAAGGGAGCGATAAACTGAGCGAACACGAGCCCAAATTCACTTCATTTCGTAAAAGATGGCGATGCAACGTTCCCATTTGTCATATTTATAACAGTTGAAACAGGGACGTCATGAGTAGAGATTGATCAGAAATAGCAGCAGTCTAATCTCAATCATTTGACTCTATCCGCTGCCATACAGATTAAAGATTTTCTATAATTTTCGTAAAGTTTTAATCCCTAAAATGCAAATTACTCAAGTTATATTGCACCAAAAATGACACTATAGACTCTTAATCCCAATATCTAAACTTGTAAGATGCTAATAATAATCAGAATAATCATAATTTTTACTAGAAAGCCCCAGTAGTGCCCATTTCACTCCTCTACATGCCAAATCTTGATTTATAGTGAATTTTTATCAGATTAACAGGTTTATTCTGGCTGTAAATTCCATTAACAAGCAACAGAAGACAGTGAGACATTGTGTTAATGATTAATATTTTTCGTATTTTTAGTAAAAAATGTAAAAAACTGATCAGAGAGCTACTGAATCAGGTGTTCTCTGTTTATTAAAACACTCTACAATATGGTAAAAATTACCAGGAGGCTGCATTTTATCTAAAATTAGCAACAATCTCGGGGGTTTGAATAACTTTTAACATCGAAGTCTTCATACAAATGTGAAGAAAAAAGAGCTAAGATGATAATTAGATGTTCATTTTCACAATTTCTATGCCTTTCTTTACATTTTTACCAAAAATGCCGTGTCTAATGTTACTCATATTCCCTAGAATTGTTGAGGAAATGCAGCTTATTTGTGATTCCAGATGTTCCTTGAAGTTTCTAACATGTTCTAGATGCTCTAATGCACTATAAAGTGAGAGCAGCTGATGCAGTAGTTCAAATATGTTTAGTTAAACTGAATCTCTTCAGTCCTCTGGCGTCCTAACCCTGTATACTGTCAGGACTTCTGGTCTCCAATTCGCCTCTGTGTTGATTATTTGTTCCCAATTTTCAGATGTGGGATCGGTTGTTGGGAATGACACAGCATTCTACAGCACTCTTATAGGATTCAGATAGCACTGCCCGTCTGTACCCTCCCTGTTCGTCTCGTCTTGCCCTGTCCTTCATTTGTTTCCCCCTCAATTCACTGAGGTGCTGCACTAGTATAAATGCAGAAATGCTTCTATCCCATTTCAAACCATGTTCTAGATGTTCTAACACTCGATGCAGTAGTTCTCTAGTCAGTTACTAGTCCAATGCAAGTCTACAGTCATAAGAAGCTTACACAAATTCACTATAAATCAACATTTTCCACTGATATGAGTACTTCTGGCCTCACTCTGACTCATCCTACGAGTCTCCGAAACAAAACCGGCTTCGTTCTGCGTTTTGTTTTGCCGCTAAACGGATTCATTTGTCCACATCAGCTCAAGGCCGGCGCTTTGAATTGCAGAATGTAAAAAGAAGAAGAAAAAGAAAAAAAACCACACAAACACTCCAGAGCGCATTCATTCAGACGAGCGAGGTCGCAGCCCGGCGCTCAGACCGACGCTCCTCACATCAGATCCGTCGGCCGCCGTCGCCGAACGCTCGTCCTGATCCGAGCGTGCACCGAGAGTCTGCACACACATTACTCAGCCTTCCCCCTCCGTGACGTTATTAGGCAGAGTCCACATTGCATTTTGGCTTCATGAATATATATTGCGAGTCAGCCTGCCAGAAAATGGAGTGTGTTAGTGTGTTATCGTGTTTATTTAGGGTCTCTGTAGATGCTCCGTGGCCTTAATGGTTATTAATTCAACATCAAACAAACACTCAGAATCTCACACACACAGTCGGGTTTGTTAATCCTCGCCGACGCCTTTCTTTCCTCTATAATTAGCCCAATCTCAGGCCCTTTGCTCTCCACATTTCTCGCCGCTATCAGTGCGGTTCTGGGCCGCTGAGCAACTCTGGGAAAATACCAACCGGCTTTGTGATTTCACAGAAATCTCACCCAAAGCTCCGGCTGTCTTTTTTTTTTTTTCTGGTCTTTATTTGCTCACTTTTCCTGTCCCGGTTTCCTCCTCTACCGCTAACGTCTCATTTGTACCCGCTGAAGCGAACCAGGTGCTGAAGGAAAAGCCCAAACCGCCGCACTAATGAGAAAAACGCAGGCTTCAGCCTCGACTTTCGGCAGCGGATCTGTTTAAGCACAGCCACTGAGCTGAACTGTGGCTGTGCTTGGAGTTTATGGCCTCGCTTCGCTCCTTACATTTACCTCCAGCCGTCTGACGGCCGTTCGCTTTCCTCATTACTCAGTCAGGAACCTTTTGTTCCTGCTTCACTTACTCTAACTGTACGGCGGGTAACTCGACTGCGAGGGAGACGTACGTTCACACGAGCTCCACTTGTCTTAATTTGGGCTTCTTGATGCCGCGACCACCGCCGAGCCTCCGTTGTAATTGGCTGGCAGGGGTCCATTAGCTTCTAGTAGTTACGCCTCTAGTGCAACTCAAGATCCAAGCCAATTAACTCGGCAGCGTTAAACTCTAGGTAAAAACAGTGAAGTGGGAACGTAAAGACGTGGACATGGCAACCCTGACGCACAAAAAATGATGTTTCTATAGAACTAGACGAGATTCTTAACATGTTTTGAGGCTATTTTCAGCTGAATTAGGTTTGTTTGTAAATGGCAAATGGTCTGCACTTATATAGCGCCTTCTTCTAACTTAGTGGTACTCAAAGCGCTTTACAATGTGTTTCGCATTCACCCATTCACACACACATTCGCACACCGATGGCGACATAGTTGCCATGCAAGACGCCTGCCTGCCACTGGGAGCAACTTCTGGGTTCAGTGTCTTGCCCAAGGACATTTCGGCATGCGGAGAGGCCGGGGATTGAACCGCCAACCTTGCAATCAGTGGACAACCTGCTCATATATGAGATAGGAAAGGACCTGTCTCTCTTGCCACCCCAAGAAATGGAGGAGAATCTTGAAAAACATCTTACGAAAGGATTGTATTTTAACCCAAACTGGACTACTTCCACTAAACGGAACCAAGTAGCTTTGGTGCCTAAACTTAACTAGGTTTCCAACATGCATTTTTCAAGTGTATAAGTGTCAAACAAAGCGCGACATTTTCCTATGTCCTATGTTTTAATCATGAAGAAGTCATGATTAAGTGAACTCACAGACTAATCAAGTAGTTTCGGTGCCAAAACCAAACCAAACACCGCCATTGAACGATGTGCAAGAACGAAACTTTAGTACGAGAATATTGGAAGTCCAGTTGCTGTATTATGTGTCCTACCTCCTTACCAGGACCTTGAAGCTTTTTCACACAGGACACCTTTCGTACCACATCACAGAGCGTAAATAAAAATGCAGTTTAATTGTATAGGAACATGATTTTGGGAAACAGGGTTGCATGGATCTCTGCATCTATGCACGATACATTTAGTGACGTATCCCCAGCATGTGCACTGCCATGCTACCACTTCATATTTCTAGTCTACACTCAGACCTGCACACCTCAGTCTGGAAGGCGTATCTGAGCAGCAGATTGCCTGACATTGACTCAAAACCGGTCAAAAAGGAGTTGAAAGCATCTAAAATGCACCAAAAATCATCCTAAATGATACACAATTGCCCAAAATGATGCAAAAATTGTACAAAGAAGTAAGACAAAAGTAAGAGGATGAAATTGTAGAGGGTGATATGTATTGCAAGATACACAGATCAGCTACAACATCATGACCACTGACCGGTGAAGTGGATAACATTGATCATCTTGGTACTATGTGGTGTTCTGATGGAAAACCTTGGATTTTAACATCCATGTTGATCAGACTTAGACACCCAAATAAACATTGTCCCACAACAAACACACTCCCTCGTGCTAATGGAAATCCTAAATGTTACTGGCCTACCCCTGCAGGAAAATGCACCCCACCACATGGAAAAAACATCCAACATGTAGAGGAACATGACAATGGTCCAACATGTCGATCTGACCTCCAGACTTCCTACACCTCATTGTGATCAAGCATCAACAGGATGCAGTGGAATTGAAAGTTGGATTGACAGAGGTCCCACTGGACAAGCCAGAGTACCCAAAGGATCCAGTACCAACGTCCTGGTTTCAGACCCCATAGAAAAAAGCTATTTGGAACCTTTCTCTTATGGTGTAAGACTGGCAAAGACATCCAAATAGTATACAGATCTGGCTTCGCACTCGTCATACTGAGCTTGTGCTGCCAAAAACGCTTTGTTGTCATCTTTAAATTATTGTATAAAATAGCTTTGGTGTGTTTGCTATTGTGATTAATAGATTAAATGGACATATTATTTTTTAAAAACTGCCCAAATGACACTACGTTTATCAGACAGAGGAACTGTAAAAACTGAAATAATTGCTGAAATTTCAACTTTCATGTGGTCTTTGAACTAGGCATGTGTGATGTGCAGCTTTGTTGGAGAAAATAATCAAATTTCAGCTAAAAATCAGGATATTTAATCTACAGATGCACATCTCATTTTATAATTTGCACCAGATTCTGCAAAAAAAAAAAACAAAAACAAAAAAAAACTAAAAATGCAACCAAGAAGTCATGATTCAGTGAACTCACAGACTTCTCAGCTGAACTGCAGGCAGTGTTTCAATAGATAAGAAAGGGGACAAGCATGGAAACAAATCTAAAATGTAAATAGTAAACTAGAGAAGCACTCAGAGAGCTCAAACCTCCGCTAAGGAGCTTCAGTCCACCCCCAACACAATCTCCCAATTCACATATTTTGTATGGAACGTTACAGATACAAATGTAATTACATACAGTTCAAATGTCCTACCAACAATGCGGCCTTCACCCCATCCGACCTAATGAACAGGCGCGGCCTCTAGTGCGGCAGCTCCTAACAGCCTCCCAGCTTCTTCAACAACTGGAGATAAGAATGCCGGCCCAACCGTGCGTATGTCGCTCAGGAAGGAAAGAGAACTCCGTCACTGTCGCTGTCTGTCACGTGGAGACCCAAAATGTCATGTGGTCAGAGGGGGTTACCCCAAAAACAAGAGTGCCCTCTGGTGGCTTTTAGAGTGAACCGCATTTAATCGTCTACCTGGTTACACTTACATTAAAAAAATATTCCTGGATCCAGACGGTGATCCGGATCAGTCCCAAAATGTCAAAATTTCTTCTTTGTCCCATTTCACACATTTCCTGAAAATTTCATCCAAATCCGTCCATTACTTTTCGAGTTATTTTAAACACAAACTAACAAAGAAACAAACCAAAGCTGGGCGTCACATAACCTCCTTGGCGGAGGTTAATATCTAGTATTTTTCCAGTGTTAGCAACACCTTTGCTGATTTCAATGGTCAAACTTAGGGTTGTCTCGCGTTGCGGCAAGATATCCTGTATTTGGTCGACATCAGTAATTAAAATCTTCCTTTTCAGGGCTTTCTTGCTCAGTTTGCTGCACATGTGGAGGCTGCACGTCAACAAACTCTGTATCTTCTAAATAAAGTTTGCAGAAACTCCAGAAACCCTTAGGAATCATGGGGAATGAGAAGTTCTCCTTTTTGCACAAAGCAGCAGAAACAGTTGCAGCGTATCATGTTGGAGTTAAGCTGCCTTAATTCACATTGCAACGTCGATAAAACGATAGCGGTGCAGCCCTAAGAGCCACTTAAACGTCTATAAAATGTGAAATATGCTTATCTGGAGTCTTGCTGGGAGTCAGATGAGAAGATAGATGGGAGGTAAAACCAGCAGGTGATTAGCTTTAGCATAAAGACCGGGAGCAGCTCCGTCCAGGGTTCAAAGACCTCCCACCTGCCAGCGCCTCGGAAACCCACTAATTAATGACCAGCGGTGGCGTCACAGGTGGATTAGGAGCTGGAAGGGTCTTGGCCGGTCACTTTTTAAACCCTAGAATATACACCATGGGACCACATTACACCCTGTCCACTTCATTTATTACTCCTAATTAAGCTCCCATTGTCCTGGTGTTCATCTGTCTTTAGGAATGTTCTGGTGTAAAACTGTCACCAGTGCATCTGAAATACTGGGTTTCACAGAGTTCTGTTCAGGTAATGCTGTATTTTTTAGTTTCCATGATTAAATTCAGACAATTTCCCCTTAACTGTAAAATGATGCTGCAGTTTTTTATTGACACTGGGGAGTTTTAATGACCGTGTAAGTGAAAATTAAGCCTCTATCTGAGGTTACCGATGTGAAAATTGCTTTTGTGCTCCCGAAGAACTTCTGCTGAACATCACATCGGTGCAACAACAACAAATCAATGCTGACTAATGTGGGTTTCAGTCTATAAAAAGGTACAGGGTCCTTTTTATGATACAGAAAGCTGCACTACAAACTAAAAAAATCACTTCTCTGGCATCTATAAATTTGTTTAATAGTGTTTTGGTGTATTTGTTATTGCTAATAATAGATTTAATAGAAGTGTGATTTAAATACGTGGCTTCAACATCTGAACCCCGAAACCTGTCGGCGGGTTTGAAAGGCATGTTATCTTTTAAAAACTGCCAAAATTACACCATTTGTCAGAGCTAGAAACTGTAAAACAGAAAAAAATGGTGGGTTTTCAACTTTCTAACAGTGTTTAAATGAACCATGTGTGACGTGTAGTTTTGTTGTTAAAATTAATCAAATTTAAGTTAAAAATCAGGATATTTCACTATCAAAAACACTTAATTCCACACGTCTTATTGAAAAATTATCCAAAAATTATCGACTTTTGCTCAATAAAATCGGTAAAATACTAAAAATTCTGTGCTCCTTGGTGCATTTGAAGAGTCATGAGTGACTCAGCTGTGACCAAAAGTCACATGACAAGAATTCTGGGATTTTTCGGCTGAACTGCAGGCAGTGTCTCCACAGAGCGAACAGCAGACATGTATGGAAACTAATTAGAGATGTAAGCAGTGACCTATCTATAGTAGGTGGAGGTACTATTTTGGTAACATCTGTGAGGACTTGGAAAAACATTGAACATATTGATTTTAGGTTATTTCAATTTATGTAAAAATAATTAAACAAATTGATTTTTTTTTTGTTTTTTCAAATTCTACAAGCTCTCACTGTTTTGCACAACCGCCACTGTACATATTGGGGTGTAACAACACAACAAACCAAACCGTTCGGTACAGAGTTGAACCACGGTATGAAAATTTTAAAACTATTAAGAATGACCGATGTACAGAATAGTTTTAACTGTGAACCTCGTAGTGCCCACAGTTGTGTTGGACCTTCTCCGTCTCACAGTTGCACAGTATTGTGGAACCAAAAACAAGCAGGAGTTTCCAGGGGAACACAGGATGTGACGGACCGTTTTGTCTCCTTCTGTGACGTATGGCTAGCTAATGGGATGCTAATGCTAACAGCTGGAAGACGCTCCGCCGTGGTTAAAACCACCCGTCTGGGATCACTTGGGTTTCCTGGTAAAGTATGAAAAAGGAGTAAAACAAGTGGACCAGACCAAAGCTGTAAGGAGCTCCAAACGTGGAGGAAGTATAGTGTTTATTATCTGTCATAACTCTGGTTTTACTTGGCCGATCAACACAATTCAAAGACTGGTGGATAGTTAGAAATCTGCACTTTGGACACAAGTTGGAACGGAGACTCAGCGCTGCTCTTCTTAAATCAGTCATGTCATTTTGGCGCGTCCAGGGGGTTTCGTACCGAACTGAACCGCGACTTCCGAACCGAGGTACGTACTGAAATTTGACCGTTACAGCCCTAGTACATAGGTTGATTTTTATATATTTTATTGAACTTTACTGTATTTCTACTGTATTTGGATCCTTTTTATTTTATTTATTTATTTTTATGAATGGCACTAATATGACGGTGAGAGAGAAACGTCTTTTTAGTTCCTCTGTATGTCCTGGATACATATGGAGAAACTGACAATATACATCTTCTATTCTAACGGCGTCCGACTGCACAGAAGACATTTTTAATTTCTTTCTACTGCTAATCGGGGCTGTTCTGTCTCCGTAGAGGTGCAGGACTTCAGTCAAAAATGAACCAACAGTGAGGAAAAATGAGACAGGAGTAAAAGAAACGGCCAGGGTGTGGTGTTTAGGGTCTCCGAGGGTCAATCAGCTGATCTGAGGCGTGTTTGAAAAATTAGTTCAACACTGAATTTTGCACCTGAACATGGACCGACTGTGAGAATCTGCAGTTTCATGGGGGGGTTTAATGTTCTGGACGTTTCTTGATGAACAACAGGAACTCCAATTTTTATTTATTTATTTTTTTTGCACGGTTGTGTTGCCAGGCAACCGGCAGTGTGCACAGGTGCATTTAATAAAAAACAGAAGTGATAAGTGGCTGAATTCCATTTCACTGCTTCAGGTTCAGTTTCTGCAGACTCACCGTTCCACCGGCGTCACCTCCAGGGAGGACAAAGAAAAGTTATTGTAGATGTTTTCAGAAACACCTGAGCTTTAGCATCACTGGAGGAAAGAAAGATGATTTTTTCCAGGTCTGATGCTGATTATTAGAAATCAATGAGGCCAATAAGGAATATCTGGATCTACATTTGCAGCATTATTATTGTTCTACATGTTTAAAGGGAACTTTTAACCTTTAATGTTCCCTGTTGATTGGAAAATGTTGCGTTAGTTTGTTCAAAATTAAATTCCAGTTGAGGTAACTTCAAGAAATTAGGTTGAAGACAGGATTTTAAGTTCCTTTTTTGTTTAAACTACATTTAAATCCGTTAAAAAATAGAATTATTTTTCAGATATTTACCATTAAATTAAAAAAAATATATGTATATAAATTATTTTAAAAATGCTTTTTAATTTTTTTCTTTACATATTTTCCCCATTTTGTTAAATTACAGATAAAATCTAAGAAAAACTAAGAAAAAAAAACATTAATTTACATGTTATAAAATAAAAAAAATAAATAAAAAAGGCAGAGTGGAAATAATGTTCAAATCAAAAGTTTAACTGTAAAATTATACTTTTTAAACTGTATTTAAATCAACAAAAATGTAATTATTTTACAGTTATTTGCTTTTTAAATTTTTAAAAAAATATATATTAAGGACTAAAAATTGATAAATCACTTTGTTATCTTCTACCTCACACATTTTCAGTTTTGTTCAATTACAAATAAAATTTAAGAAAATCACAGAAAAAGCAGTTTTTTTACACGTTGACTTTAAAAATTAAAAATCAAAAACATCAAATATCTGCTTTTTTTTTAAAAAAAAAAGTAAATTGTTGTTTTACAAAGTTTGACAGCGGTTTAATTTTTTGTCATGTATTTTATTTATTTTTTGACTTTTTATATTTTTAATGTTTTATTATTTGTATTTTTTGTATCTTTTAATTGTAAGGGTGCCCAGACAGGCGTCAACAAATACATATTATTATTATTATCATTATTATTGGCAAAATTCTACTATTTTTACTTTATTTAAATCAGCAAAAATATCACTAATTTACAGATATTTACAATCATTTAAAAAATTTCAATTTAGGATTGAAAAATAGTTAGTCTATTTTTTTTTAAAACTGTTTTGTTAAATTACAGATAATATCTAGCTAAATCACTGAGAGGCAGCATTAATTTACATGTCAACTGTAAAAATAAATAAATATAAAATTGTAAAAATCCTGAGTTTGGATGTGAACATTTAGTCTGAACATAAAATTAAATTTTTTATTGTATTTATATCAGTAAAAAAAGTCATTAATTGAAAAAAAAAATGTACATGAAGGACTGAAAGTTTTTACTAAACTCTTATTTTACAAATTTTTCTGTTTTGTTAAATTACAGATAGCATCTAGAAAAGTCACTAAAAAATAATGTATTTATTTACAAAAAAATGTTAAATAATAATAGCAATAATAATAAAACTGTTAATAACTTCCACCCTTTAAATAAATCAGTGTTTATATAAATGTGACCATAAAATCAGTGTTTTACTGCATTTAAAGACAGATATTTAAAACTATTTACAGTTTTTTTAATGTCTTTCTGTGGATTTTTTGTTTTTGCAAAGCTTGTCATTATGGGATGTCCAGCTTGTTCCCTCTGTTTGCCTGCATGTGGAGGTGGAACGTGAGTTTCCTTCCCTCGTCCTTTATTTTTCCTCCCAGCTGTGCGTAAGTGTGCGATTAGTGCGTATTGATCAGCGGCTCGGTGGACGGCATGCAGAGATAATGAGCTTTTTGAGCTTCTTTAGTTCAATTAGTCGGTTGACGTCGACACACACATGCACGGAGACACACACTCGCAGATGGAAGGGGGAGATCCGGTGGGTTTTCCCCCCTCGTTGTCCCCACCTCACCCCTTATTGACACAGATGTAGCAGCAAATACTCGTCTCTTACCGACACATTACTCCGGTAGTGATAAGTCGCTCGCTACATGCGCAGGTAATGAATATCAATGAATACGAATGTGTGCGTGTGTGTGTGTTGTAATGACTTAGCCTTGGGGGTCTCTCCCTGTCAGAGTGATGCCTTCTTGCAATCAGTCTCCAGGGAAACAGGCAGCAGACAGAGGAGCGATGTCACCTCGCCAGGATAAACACACACACTCGCCGTCGACTGCACGTCAGCACACACCATTACGGCCACACACAATTAAATCCAGACAAAGGGACATGTGAGCACACACACTTTAGCAGGTGCATCCGCGGGGCGCTAATATGACAGGGCTGCAAACATAAAGACGGCGCTCCATAGGCGTGTATACACAGGAGACGGCGCGACTGTTTACCGACCGACGACACCGACGTCTAACACACCCGTGTGTAGCAACACGCGCGGAGGTAGCAGGTAGCATAGCCGCGGCGCGCTGAAAAAACGAGCATATTTGTACCTGTTAGTAACAAGACCTGTGGGATGCCAGGTCCCTTAGAAGCCTGTGATCTGGAAGATGAAGGGAGTGCTGGAGTGGAGGAGGAGGAGGAGGAGGAGGAGAGGAGCTGTGCAGAAGTGCTGAGATGGCTGATGGCTACTTTGGAGAATATGGTTGGTGGGTTTAATTCCCCCGATCGTGCGCATGGCACCGGGGCGGCAAAAGGCCCGGCGGAGGAAAGGTCCAACAAGTAAATGTCAGGGAAGCGGCGCGAGGGGGGTGTTGTAAGCCTGCTGAGATGGCAATGGCCCCCCTCGAGGGAGATGGAGACATATTTAAGACTCGCCGAGGGAGGGACGCAAACACCGGCGGCAAGCGAAGGAAAATGTGGAGCGGCTAATCAATGAAACCACCGACGCTTGTGGCGAGAAGCAGGCAGTGAGTGGGCGTCGCTCGGCCTCATTGACAGGTGACAACAATTCATCAACCTGAGTCATTTTTGAAAGAGAACAAGTCGAAATTCTCTAAAGGCAGCTTCTAAAATATAAATATTTTCCATCATTTTGGATTTTGGGAATCACTGATCGACATTTTTCACTATTTTCCGACATCCTCTTTTGACAAAACAGCTAACAGACGATGGAAATAATCATCAGTTGCGGCCCTGCTAACAAAATAAATGCAAAAAGCAACCAAAATGCCAAATCCATCCACATCACAAAGCTTTTGGGAATCATTTTTCACCATTTTCTGACATTTCCTTTGACAAAACAACCAATCAACAAAGGAAATAATCATTGGTTGCGGCCCCAATAATAAAATAAATGCAAAAAGTGACCCAAAATGTTGAAATTCAGGCTGGTCAGCGCCGCACACGACCCCCTAACCAACACAGGGTCATCTAAGTGGGTGCATTTGATGATAAACTGGTTAATTTGGCTCTAGATCTGGAAAAACTTAGTGCTTCTGTGACCTGGAGGGTCAACAATGGTTCAACTTAACACTCCAGGATCAAATCTAGCTCACCATTGCTGTTCACTGGCCGCTAACACACGAATCTGCAATAAATAATGACTGACTTACCAAATATCGCATTCACCCCCAACGGTTCTGAGGCAAAATTCGTCCATTGGAGTCATTTTTTAAAGAAAACAAGTCAAAATTCTCCAAACACAGCTTCTAAAATGGGAATATTTTCCATCGTCTTGGGCTTTGGGAATCACTGATCGACATTTTTCACTATTTTCCAACATTCTTTTTTGACAGAACAACCAACCTACAACGGAAATAATCATCAGTTGCGGCCCTCCTAACAAAATAAACGCAAAAAGCAACCAAAATGCCAAAATTTATCGACATCACGAAGCTTTTGGGAATCATTTTTCACCATTTTCTGACATTTCCTTTGATAAAACAACCAATCAACAAAGGAAATAATCCCTGGCTGCGGCCCCAATAATAAAATAAATGCAAAAAGTGACCCGAAATGTTGAAATACAGGCCGGTCAACGCCGCACACGACCCCCTAACCAACACAGGGTCATCTGAGTGGATGCATTTGATGATAAACTGGTTAATTTGGCTCTAGATCTGGAAAAACTTAGTGCTTCTGTGACCTGGAGGGTCAACAATGGTTCAACTTAACACTCCAGGATCAAATCTAGCTCACCATTGCTGTTCACTGGCCGCTAACACACGAATCTGCAATAAATAATGGACTGACTTACCAAATATCGCATTCACCACCAACTGTTCTGAGACAAAATTCGTCCATTGGAGTCATTTTTTAAAGAAAACAAGTCGAAATTCTCCAATCACAGCTTCTAAAATGGGAATATTTTTCATTATCTTGGGTTATGTCAACCACAGACTGACATTTGTCACCATTTCTGGAATTTTGTGTCAATTTTCTGGCATTTTTTTTTGTCAAAACAACTTGTCGACAATGGAAATAATCATTAGTTGCAGCCCTATTAACAGAATAAATGCAAAAAGCACCCAACCAAGCGAAATGCCGATACTTATCCACATCCCGAAACTTCAATCAGCATCGACACCAACTGTTTTGATTCCCAATTCATCAATTTGAGTCACTTTTTGAAGAAAGTAAGTCAAAATTCTCTAAAAGCAGCTTCTAAAGTGGCAATATTTTCCATTATCTTGGGTTATGTGAACCACAGATTGACATTTTTTACCATTTTTTTGACAGAACAACTAACTGACAATGGAAATAATCATTACTTGCAGCCCTGCTAACAAGGCAACAAGCATCATGTGTGTCGCCTGGTGTCGCATTTGTAGACTTGGATGCCATGTAACTGCATTTAATGGGTAAATCCAACAGTTTATACGTCCCAAATGCTGCGAGACACAGATTTTAAAAATAAGAATCAAAGCAACAAAAGGCAGAGATACCAGGGTTGGACAATTTATCGTTTCAGCATTGACACCAGCTGATTTGTTACCCAATTCATCAATTTAAAGAAATTTTAAAGAAAACAAGTCAAAATTCTCCAAACACAGCGTCTAAAATGTGAATTTTTTACATCGTCTTGGGTTTTGGGAATCAGTGATTGACATTTTTCACCATCTTCTGACTTTTTTCACCATTTTTGACAAAAAAAAACAACCGACAATAGAAACAATCATTAATTGCAGCCCAAAAAAAAAGCAAAAATCAACCCAAAATCCCAAAATTTATCCACATCCCAAAGCCACAACCATCATGTTTGCCACCTGGTGTCGCATTTGTAGACCTGGACGTCGTGCAGCTGCATTAAATGGGTGAATCCAACAATTCGTACGTCCAAAATGCTGCCAGAGACAAGAAGAATCAAAGCAGCAAATGGCCGAGATATCAGGGTCGTACGATTTACTGTTCCAGCATTGACAGCACTGCGTTACATCATCCAGAAGCTTTAACTGTCTGACATTTTCAACATTTTCCCCCATTTTCCAACATTTTTTTGACAAAACAACTAAACAACAATGGAAATAATCATTAGTTGCAGCCCTACTATCAAAATAAACACAACAAGTTTCTAACTTATCCACATCCCGAAGCTACAACTGTCATATTTGCCACCTGGTGTCGCATTTGTAGACTTGGACGTCATGCAGCTAACATTAAATGGATTAATCCAACAATTTATGCATCCAAAACGCTGCCAGAGACATTCTAAGAAACTCTGACGGCTGTCATTTTCCATACTCATCTACAGATCTGTCTGATAGAGCATCATTTACTTTATTTCTAAGGGTTCATGGAGTAGTAGTTTGTTGACATGCAGCCTCCACATGTGCAGCAAAATGAGCAGAAAAACACTGGAAAGGAAGGTTTGGTTGTGATGTATGGAAATATTACAGCAAGCAAACAAGCTGTAAGTGAGAAGAAGGAATGAAGGAAGGAAAATCAGGAGCCGCTGCCGCCAATCAATGAAATCACTGATGCCTTCGGTGCGAAACAGGCAGTAAGTGGGCGTCGCTTTCACACTAGATACGCCGTCGCTCGGCCTCGCCTCATTGACAGGTGACAACAGCTGTGCATTCCCTCATAATAGCCGTCGGAGGCATGAAAGAACAAAATGATCTATTGATCTGACGGCGGCAGGCCACATGCTGAGGTGCCGAGTGTCCGAAGGGCCGCGGTTATTCTCAGATAGAGACGCACGTTGAACCCGGGACCTCGTGTTCCCTAATAAAATCAATAATAGAAGGCTTTTAAGAGGAACTGTACTCATATTGCTGTTAACATTTCCAGGTGTCAAGGTCCGAGGTCGGCGCCGGTGAACCGGTGGCTCTGCTCATTAAGGGAGGTCACGGAACATGTGGGGTTAAAAATATCTTACAGTAGAGGAGCCGCGGTGGTGATTTTAAAAGCTTTAGAAAGCATTTCGCGTGAAAAGTCAGCATTCTGCCTGAGAGCAAATTTAATTATTTCACATTCATGAATTATTTCATCATCCAATATTCCCTCTGCATAATCTACCCGGGCTCAACATCTGTGAGTGAATATTTACAGTACAGCAGTTTACCGCTCAGACTGCTGAATACTGAACGTGGGGACAGTCTTTGCAGCATGAAGCAGAAGTGAGTACACCCCAGTAAGAAATGTCAACCGCGTCTCAATGATTGCATTATTTCTGAGTTCTGAGTGGAGTGTTTGCTCCTACGAACAATCTAAAATGAAAACTTTAGAAAGACTAAACTGAAAATGCAAACCACAAAGTCGAAACTTAGTGCGAAAACAATAAACCCACCCGTGAGCCACCATTTCCAATCAGTCTAACTGCAAGAACATGGTTATAAAACGAGCTCTGGACAGCAAAGCTTTGTCAGTTTTGGACCTGTGGGCTGGGTCTATGTCTGCATCATGGCTCCACATGGAAAAGAAACGGGAAAATCTGAGTATGAGACTTCACAAGGATGGAAACAGATACACAAAGATCAGAAATAACTAAAAATCAGTGAACCACAGTGTCAGCAGAAATCAGGAGGTCTAGAAGGAGCCGTAGTACCACTAATCATGGCTGCAGTGGTCGTCCTCCTAAAGAGACTCCACAGACAGTGAACTGCTTTCACAATCTAGCTGTGAAAAACAGACGACAGCTGCTTCAGACTTGGCGTTATCAATGGAAATCAGAGTTTGTGTGACAGATCTGGCAGTGAAGAACTCTTCAGAACATCAACCTCTATGGACGGCATCCAAAAAAAAAGAACCACGTCACAAAACTACAATATGAAAGTTTGCTAAAGGACATGAAAAGAAGCCTAATGAATGTTGGGAGAACATTCTTTGGTCAAATGAAGATAGATTAGTTGGGCTTGGATGGAGTCCAGCATGTTTGGTGTGAACCTGACCAGGACTACCACAGTGGATGCATAGTCCTGACAGTGAAGCACGGAGGTGGGAGTGTGGTGATATATAAAGGTGTTGATGACACTTATAGATGAACGTCTGGGGATAAACCAAAGTCCTGGCTGACAAGAAGAAGAGAACCATCCAAAGACTTGAATCTAATGGAACACATCTGTGGCATTTTAAAGAGAGCATCTAAAGAAGACATTTGTGGACGATGGTGTCCTCTTGGCTTCATGTTGCATTAACCTCCTACTTTGACCCCTGTATTTATCATATAATAAGTCTAGACTCTTCACTTTTAATATCGTGCCTTACTTTGAAACTTAATGAAACCACTATAAGGTGACACACTTCTCAATCATCTGACGCTCACTGTGTACAACTAATCTTACTGCTATCAAGGCGCCAACTAAACCGGTGACATTTGCTACAAAGAGCAGTGAATGGAAAATCCGAGTTGCAGCACCACGATGTGCTGACGGGGTTGGAAATCTGTTCTCGAACATGAATATACATATGCTTACTCACTATACCCGCAGTCACGAACACCATGTCCTCCTCTGTTAACCTCCCTGCCTTTATCCTTCCCAACACACACACTGAACACACACACACACACACTCCGCACAATCCAACCCACCCAGTTTAGTTCCATTCTTATTCTTCATCTCTATTTTTGGGAGCAAGATAGAGCAGCTGGACCTCCGGAAAAAAAAAAAAAAATAGAAAGTGCACCAGCTTTGTTGGATGTGCGCACGCTGGCATGTAGTTTACAGCTATTGTCAAAAACACAAGCTGTTAACAGGATATATATAAACACGCGTGCGTATATTTCGGTAAAATAATCTCCGGCCGTCACATTTCACGGCTGTCGATACGCAAAATAGCCCTCCTGAAAGGCGGCATCCGTTTCCAGTGTGCACAAATGTGTGGAAGCGGGGGGGTGGAGGGCTGGCGCACGTGTGGGCGTGAGTGATTATCAATAATCAATACGAGGGATCATTCAAAGCTTTCCCCACTAGACTGGTTTAAAGCACTGCGCGAAGCTCTCCACCTCATCTCCCACGTCGCTCTCATCCTCGTGATCTCGCCTCAATTATCCGAGTGAGGGTTTGTGACGGGACGCCGGGATCAGATTTACAGCCGAGACAATTAGAAAAAGAAAAAAAGAAGTATTTATAATTAATTCTGAAGCAGATTTAATCGCGCGGAAGCCCCGAGATGTTCCTCCTCAACTTCTTCTAGCAGATGACTTAGTGATTAATCAATGCAACGCGCCCAGATTTGCAGGTGTCCATCGTTTAACTGTTTTAAGATGCATCGATTGCAACTTAAGGAAAACCTAAATCAGGATTTTCATTATCGCCTTTTTTTCCCCTCTCTCCTTCCACAGACTTTCATTCTCGCCGTTCTCCGATCACACTCCCCCCAGTTCGACGCCCACCGGAGGAGCCGAGGAGAGAAAGTGGAAGGGAAAACGTGAACGAAGGGAAGGACGAAAGGGACGGACGGAGGAAAAACTGGAAAGGGAAAGTGCCGGCCATCTCCTCGGAGGAGATCGAGGAGGGATCGGGCGTTTTCATTAATAAAATTTTTTTTAAAATGACAGAAACAGTGATTCTCATAAAGTCATGAGTGGGAGAGGAAGGATTCAAAAGACAGCTGGCGAAACAGAAGATTCCTCGAGCGATGACAAATAAAACAAGCCGCGCACGGACACGCCCAGCTGGCCTCCACCTGTAAATCTGTGCACTCACATGATCCCACGCACTCCTTCACATGATCAGTGATCCATGTGTGACGAGCTGCACAAGTGGAAGTAATGTTTCGACCGGCGCCGTGTCACATGTGAGAGCGACGGGAAAAACGAGGACGGACCTTCGCAGGAGGAAGGTGAGACGCTCCGAGGCTCGCCGGCGCTCTCACAGAATAAACAGACAATAGCAGCCAGGGGCCGATTCAGCCTATTACACTCCCCATTACACAGACAAATGAGATCCCGGCCTCCTGCTGGTAATCTGCCCCCCATGTCCTCTGCATTGCTGCGTTACATCACCCAGAAGCTGCAACTGTGGAGGCTGGTCAGCGCCAAACACGACCCCCTAAACAATACGGGTGACACGGGGCCATCCGAGGGTGGATCTGGTTAAACTGGCACTAAATCTGCAAAAAACCTTGGCGCTCTCGTGACCTGGAGGGTCGATCTAGTTGGTGTAGCTTCTTAAAAGCTCCTCGTTGCTGTTCAGCGGCTGCTAACGCACGAAGCTGCAATGATTAATCGACTAACTTATCAAATATTGCATTCACTACCAAATGTTTTGATCCCCAATTCATCAAATTTAGTCATTTTTTAAAGAAAACAAGTCAAAATTCTCTAAACACAGCTTCTAAAATGACAAAATTTTCCATTACGTTGAGTTTTGGGAAACGCTGGTTGATATTTTTCACCATTTTCTGACATTTTTCTGAGAAACCAACTAATCGGCAATGAAAATAATCATTAGCTGCAGTCCTACTAACAACCCAAAACGTCGTGCTCATATTTGGTGCCCCATCACTCGGCCTCGCCTCATTGACAGTCGACAACAATCCATCAATTTGAGTCATTTTTTTCATCATAAAACGTGTTTTGGGAATCACTGATCAACGTTTTTTCACCATTTTCTGACATTTTTCACCATTTTCCGAACTTTTTGTGACATTTTTCGACATTTTTGACAAAACAACTAACCGAAAATAGGGGAAATCATTAGCTGCAGCCCTTCTAATACAATAAACACAAAAAAATGACCCCAAATCCCAAAATTTATCCACATCCCAAAGCTACAACCATCACATGTGTCACCCGGTGTTGCATTTGCAGACTTGGTCGTCATGCAGCTAACATTAAATGGGCAACCCAAAACATCGCTCTAACAGTTGGTGCCCCATCACTTGGCCTCACCTCATTGACAGGTGACAACAATTCATCGAGTCAAAATTAATTTTCCTCCATTTTTTTGACAAACCATCTCATCGACAATGGAAATAATCATTAGTTGCAGCTGTGCTAACAAAACATTTGATGACTCACTCATTGACAGGTGACAACAACCCATCAATTTGAGGCTTTTTTTTTCCATCTTTTTGTGCTAAAATGTGTTTTGGGAATCATTGATTGACGTTTTTCACCATTTTCAAAAAATTTTGCCCCATTTTTGACAAAACAACTAACTGACAATGGGAATAATCATTAGTTACAGCCCTGCTAACATAATAATGCATTGGTTTTATACAGCGCTTTTCCAGACACTCAAAGACACTTTACATTGCATTATTCATTCACTCGATATTCGATGGTGGTAAGCTACATATGCCATCGGCCCCTCCGACCACCACCAACCACTCACTCTCACACTGCATCCACCCAGGCTTCCTGGAGTTCCCTCACGGTCTCCCATCCAGGTGCTGACCAGGCCTAACCCCGCTTAGCTTCCTGGATCTGACGGGATCGGACGTCCACAAGGCGGTATGGCCACATAACAAATGCAGAAAGTGACCCAAAATGCCAAAATTGGTCCACATCCCGAAGCTACAACCATCAAATGTGTCACCCGGCGTCGCATTTGCAGACTTGGACGTCATGTAGCTGCACTAAATGGGCAACCCATAGTGTCGCTCTCACGCTTGGTGCCTCGCCTCATTGACAGCTGACAACAATTCATCAATCTTAGTCATTTTTTAAGGAAAACAAGTCAAAATTCTCCAAATGCAGCTTCCAAACTGTGAATATTTGCCATCATCTTTGGTTCTGGGAATCACTGATGGACATTTTTCACCAATTTCCAACACATTCCGACAATATTCACAATTTTCAGTAATTTATTTCCATTTTCGGACTTTTTTTTTGACAAAACAACTAACTGATCTTAGTTGCAGCCCTACTAACAAAATAAACGCACAAACAAAGCAACTAGGGCTGAACCCGGCTGAATATTTGGATATTCATCAGTCCTTGGACCCGAATATCCGGAGCACAGATACTGCTATTCAGACCAGCCCTAAAAGCAACCCACAATGCTGAAATGTATCCACGTGCCAGCGCTACAACCATCATGTGTCACCTGGTGTCGCATTCGTACACTTGGACGTCATGTAGCTGCAATAAATGGGTAAATTCAACAATTTATACATCCAAAATGCTGCCAGAGACGGCAAGATTTGTTGTTTCATCATCGGCATAGCAAGGTTAACGCAGAAAACTGTCGTGGTTCTCATTTTCCATGACTGACTGACAAGAAAGATCTGCCTGGTAGAGCATCATTTACTATATTTTTAAGGGTTAATGAAGTTTTTTAACTTTATTTACAAGACACACAGTTTGCTGACAAAACAAAACACTAGTATTGGTTGCAATAAAGAAATCAGCTACATGGAAACTTTTCGGCTACAGGCTACAGAATGAATGACCAAAACCAGGTTCTCTCCATTTTGGATGTTTTCGCCAGTTTTACGCCGTATAAGAACGGTTCCGACTTGCTTTTTTCGGGTATTTTAAGATTATTTTACATTTTCGATGCAGATGCACACGCAACATTGCAATGTCAGCTCCTCTGCAGAAACGTGAGTGTCTTTCACTTTTGTTTTAGAGATACTTTAAAGGGTTAAACTCCAACTACGTTCGCTCCTACAGCTCCCATGATGCTTCATGACTGGTACACTCCCATGTTTTTCCACCCTCCCAGTTTGTATTGAATGCTTTCCTGTGTACATTTCAGAGCTGTTGATTTTGCTGCACGGGTTTTACAGCTGCAGAGGTGCTAAACTGTAACTGTAACACAGTAGTGCCCCTTTAAGAACCGCCGATCCGTCGGTTTTGCTGCATAACTGGTCACACATTGAACACAAGATGAGTAGCTTTCACTTTTGTTTGGGGTTTTTTATGGAAAAGTGCCAGAAAGCTAACAATCAAAATATCGCAATGTCAGTTTTTTTCAATATTGTGCAGCCGAACGAGATACAGGGTTAAACTCCAACTACATTCATTCCTACTTTTCCCATGATGCATCCTGACTGGTAAACTCCCATGTTTTTCTACCCTCTCAGTTTGGATTGAATGTTTTTTTGTGTAATTTTGCGGCACCGATTAGACATTTTACGGCTGCAGAGGTGCTAAACTGATCAAGACAATCACTGTACTGCCCTTTTAAGAACCGCCAGCCCGCCCCCTCACCTTAGTGTACACGCCCCACGACAGCTCCGTCTCGATCACCATGACGACGATGCCAAACATCCCGAAGATGAGGGCGTAGTCGCTCAGCCTCTTCCTCTTCTCGAACAGCGCCCTGCGGTGCCCCAGTTTATAGCCAATGTTTTGGTTCTTCCGTTTGGGGGCCTTGGAGGTGCTGCCTCGGGCCCCGGTACCCGGTGCCCCGACTCCACCCTGCCGGCTGCCCCGCCCCGACTGCGACCGCCGGCTCTCCACCAGCGAGTGGTTCTGGTGGTAGATGGACATCTGGTTGGATGTGGAGTCGGTGATGTCATACCCGGCCCGGGGGTATGGCGAGTCTTCTTTGGACGAGATCACGATCTCCGGGGGGCTCTGGATCGCCGGTTGGTTGGTGGAGGAGGACTGGGTCACCGAGCAGGTGGGAGGGGCTTCCCGCTGTCCGCCCGTCGCCCCGGCAACAGCGGAAACGCCGCCCTCTTTGGTTTCGCTGCTGCTGTCCGACTCGATGAGGTTCCTCCGGGAGGCGCTGAGGCGGCTTAGCGGCTTCATGACCCCGCCGGTGTACTTGCAGGAGCTCATGGCGATCTCTGTGAAGGGGTTGCTGTCTCGACGGTGCACCAGAGGACTGGCCTGCCGGTGTTTGCAGCCCCGATCACGATCCCGGTCGCGGTCGCGGTCCCGGTCCCGGTCCCTCTCCCTCTCCCTCTCCATGGAGGGTGAGTGGGAGGAGTAAAAGAGGGCGTTGTAGATGGGCGGGTTATCACCGCTCAAGCTGTGCTGCGAGCCAAGGCAGGAGGACAACGGGGTGCTGGTGGGGTGCAGGGCGTTGGGGATGGGCGGCGGCAGAGGCTGGGCTCCGGAGGACGACAGGGGCAGCTTGGGGAGCGACCCCGGGGGCATGTTGGGCGTGGCGGGCGACGGGGACGGGGTGCTGCCGTTCAGACGGTCCAGGCTGGACCCTCCCATGTGGTTGGAGTGGTTGGAGCCGGGCTGGTTGGCGACGGCGGCGGTCGGGTGGGAGATGCTGCCCAGGGGGAGGAGGAACCGCTGGTCCTCGTCCTCGCTGCCTCCCAGCAGAGCCAGGCTTAGAGAAGGGGGAGGCTCCATGGTCACGCACCTGTCTACAGGCAGAGAGAAGAGAGTAAAGACAGACACATATTCATCATGATGGTAGTAATGAAGGACGGAAGGGAGGGAGGAGAGCGCTGCGATGGATGACGGCTGCTTAATGAACTCCAGAAGCTGCCATACAGAGTGAAGGGAAGTGGTCGTAATTGGGGAATATGTTATTTCCTTGAGTCACATTTGAGTCAGCTGCCCAGTCAGCCTGTGTCAGCGCTCCCTCTGCTTCCCAGAGTCTCCCTGTTCTCTCACATCCCACAGCAAGCTTCTCCAGAAAACATCATCTGTTGGGAAGCAGCCTGGAGATCAGGGAGAACTGAGAAGAGCGGCTGCTGCTGTCAACCACAACTTGGCTGCGTTTTGATTGATCCAAAACAATAACCTACTTTCGGCAGCCTGTGATATAACCAGACACCTTCACGGCGCCCTCCTCCTCCTCCTCCTCCCGGCCGCCTGCTCCTCCACCTACCTCCGACCTCCTCTCTCAGTCCCTGCCGGTCCCCCACGGTGGTTGTCTCGAATCGCTGGCTGGATGAAGAGCGCACTTTTTCTTTCTCATGTTGTCACGGCCATCCCGTCATGATGTTGTGGCGGCTCCGTCTCCTCTCATGCGTGCAGCTCCTCCACAGGTCCTCCGCCTGTCTCTCTCTTCTCGGAGATTTCTGCGCGTCGCTTCCCCACAGATGTTGCCTCCCTCTGCGCTCACTTTGCTGCTTCTTCTCCTTCCCCGATCACCGCCGATGGATCGATGGAGCCCATTTTGATCCGGTGACAGTCGACACCAGATGAGGAGGAATAATCCACGGATTTAAAACAAATAAAATAAAAAAAAAAACAAATCGCTCAACCTGTGGCTGCGCGTCGCACACAAAAATAATCGTGCGTAAAAACCGGAGCGGTAAAAAAAAAAAAGACGCTCGGCGCTCAGATGGTAAAGATCTAATATGTGACTCCGCCGACTGACACTCAATGTGAAGCTCGCTGTCTCTCCCAATCTGTCTCTCACTCTCTCCTCCAACTTCTCCGCCTGATTTCTCCGCCTCCAGACCTGCCGTCCGCTCCCATTGGACGGAGCCGGAGAGGCGCAATAAGCGGTGAAAACAGGTGGCCGGATTTGGAGAGATGTCTAATTTATTGTACCCGGGTTATTTCGGGGTTATTGTTATTACTGTAGCGTCGGACAGCGCTCGTGTGGCGTCTGTCGGTGCGATGAAGGATCCGATTGGGGGGTTTGTGTCACCTGTTGAAGGAAACCTGAAGTCACGAAAGCAGCCAGAGAGTCGGTTTTTTAATTGTGGCACTAATCCGTGCGTAAAAGCAGGTCCCAGGAGGGGAAACAGGAACCAAGTAAATCCACCTCTGCTTCTACAAAACTGTGACGTCAGCTACCAAACAAAAACAACAACAGATGTAAACAAAGCTATTATGTAAATCAACAAACATATGTAAGCAAAACTATCAAAACTATGACGTCACTTGGTCTAAAACTACAGCAAACAACAACAAACATATGTAAACAAAAATATTTCCCCTAAAATCAAAACTATGATGTGAGATTCCAAATAAACCCTCAAAGAACAACAACACATCTAAACAAAAACAGATATGATTGCGTCACAGTTTTTGTATTACAAGAAACAAACAAAAACAACAACAACAAACATATGTAAACAATATATTTGTTCCAACAGAGCTACAATGTAAAAGACCAAACAAAAACATACATATGCACACCAAATTATTCCTTGTAATACCAAAACTATGACGTAAACTGCCAAACAAAAACAACAAACATATGTACAAAACTATGATGTATGCTACCAGACAAAACAACAAACATATGTAAACAATATATTTGTTCTAGCAAAACTATGCTGTAAGCTGTCAGACAAAAACAACAGATGTAAGCAAAGCTGTTATGTAAATCAACAAACAATAACAACAAACATATATAACCAACACTATGACGTCACTTGGTCTAAAACTAACCAAACAACAACAAACATATGTAAACAAAAATATTTCTTCTGATACCAAAGGTATGATGTGTGCTCCCAAACAAACGCCAAAACAACAGCATGTCTAAACAAAAGTGTTTCTATGATTGCATCATAGTTTTGGTATTACAATAAGTAAACAAAAAACATAAACATATGTACAAAACCATGTAGGCTACCAAACAAAACAACAACAAACATATGTAAACAATATATTTCTTCTAACAAAACTATGATGTAAGCTAGCAAACAAAAACAAGCGTATCTAAACACAAATGTTTTATAGCCAAACTATAATATAAACTACAAAGTAAAAACAATCTAAATATCTAAACAAAAACATCTCTTCTAACAACACTAATGTAAGATACCACACAAACAACAATAGCAACAAGTTAGCATACAAGCTAAATGTTTATTTTGCTAACAACTCTATGACCTAAGCTAAGAAACAAAAACAACAAACACATGTAAACACAAATTTCTTGTTTTAAATAAGCTATGAAATGATAAACAAGCTTGTAAAAATCTCTCATCAACAAACAACAAACAAAATATTGAAACAAAGATATCTCATTCTAAAAAAAGCTATGCTGTAAGCTAGCAAACAAAAACAAGCGTATCTAAATACAAATGTTTTATAGCAAAACTATAATGTAAACTAAAAAGCAAAAACAATATAAATATCTAAACAAAAATATCTCTTCATACCACACAAACAACAATAACAACAAATTAGCATACAAGCTAAATATCTATTTTGCTAACAAAACTATGATGTAAGCTAAGAAACGAAAACAACAAACATATGTAAACATAAATATCTTGTTTTAAATAAACTATAAAATGATAAACAACAACTTGCCTATAAAAATCTGTCGTTAACAAACAACAAACAAAATATCTAAACAAAAATATATCTTCTAACAAGACTAACATAAGCTACCAAACCAACAACAACAAACTAGCATACAAGCTAAATAGCTCTTTTACTAACAAATCTATGACGTAACCTAATAAATGAAAACAACACATATAAACACAAATATCTTGTTTTAAATAAACTATGAAATGATAAACAACAAATATATATAAAAATCTCTCATTAGCAAACAAAAACAAGTCATTCTAAAAATTAAAAGAACTAGCAACAAGTTAGCATCAAGCTAAATATCTTGTTTTCTAACAAAACTATGACATAAGCTAACAAACGAAAACCACAAACACATGTAAACACAAATATCTTGTTTTAAATAAACTATGAAATGATAAACAACAACAAGCATGTAAAAATCTCTCGTTAACAAACAACAAACAAAATATCTAAATAAAAATATCTAATTCTAAAAAAAAGGTATGCTGTAAGCTAGCAAGCAAAAACAAGCGTATCTAAATACAAATGTTTTATAGCAAAACTATGATGTAAACTACAAAGTAAAAACAACAATCTAAATATCTAAACAAAAACATCTCTTCTAACAACACTAATGTAAGATACCACACCAACAACAATAGCAACAAGTTAGCATACAAGCTAAATATCTCTTTTTCTAACAAATATATGACCTAAGCTTACAAACGAAAACAACAAACACATGTAAACACAAATATCGTTTTAAAAAAACTATGAAATGATAAACAACAAGCATGTAAAAATCTCTCGTTAACAAACAAAAACATCTCATTCTCAACATTAAAAAACTAGCAACAAGTTAGCATCAAGCTAAATATCTATTTGCTAACAAATCTATGAGGTAAGCTAACAAACCAAAACAGAAACTGGTGAATAAATGTGTATAGTTGTCATGTAGTTTTCCATCTCTGCCTTCAGGTTGGCTCCTATAGAACTCATTTAATTGAAAATCCAGCCCTAATTAAAGCCTCATTTGAGCTAAAGAAAGAGCGTTTCTGATGCACAGGAGACGGATGTAACCGCCGTTTTTCATTAGGATGCTCCGATTACATTGCTATAGATTTATCAATTTTTAATTCCCACTCAGCCCAGTTTAGCCCACAGCGTAATCCTGCATAATTAGACCATTCTACCTGGCCTAATCTGTTTAATATTACGGATTTCCACGTGCGTTATGAGCCTTAATCGGATGAGGGCCGACGTGTAATTGTATGGAAGCGGATTAGACCATTTTCCCTACAGCAGGTCGACCTGTTCTGCCATTATGCAACCTGACAGACATCAATAAAGGGAATAAACACTGTGGAGGATGAAGCGCAGCAGCAGACGGTCGAGGAGCTCTGATCTCACGTCGCTTCCTTCCTTCTTCTCCAAAACCTTCCACGCTCCTGAATCTGACAGCAGATTATTTCTTCCTCGTGTCTCGGAATAAGCAGGGCGACGTTTTGTTTTTCGCCCCGGGGCAGATCGTTGTCGGGTCGTTGCCGATGGAGACGAACGGTCCAACGATCGGCCAGTTCTTCATGTGAGATGAAAGGTCGGAGGTCACGGCTGCAGCGCCACCAGTCAGAGCTGCTTATTTGTCTTTATTATTCGGGAACAACAGGGCAGTTCTGGTTAGTTATTGTCTCTATTGTTTGAATAAAGACCTTGAACAGTATTTAATAATTTAAATTTAAGCATTATGAGAGTAAAATATAAGTATGTTAATCACAATTTTCTATTTTCCAATAGAACTTTTAAGATCGTATGTATTTTTAAAATTATGTTGATGCAAATTTGCTGCATTTTAAAACAACAGCAATAACTTAATTAATTTTCAAATTTTATTTGTAGTATTGTACAAATAGACTAGTTTCAACAATGAATATGAATCTTTACTAATATTTGTGATTAAATAAAATTTGAAAAAACGTTTGTGCAAGGCTAATAATAAAAATAATAACAATAATAATTAGAATAATATAAAATAGTGATTATTATTTCAAAAATTGTTACCAATAGAAAAATCAATTATATATATATATATATATATATATATATATATATATATATATATATATTAATAATAAAAATATTTCTAATAATAATACACTTGTGCTAATGCTACCAATAAAGTTATTATTCATATTAATAAGTTTTCTAATAATATAAATATTTTAAATAAAAGTAATAATAGTCTCAATGTTTCTAATATTATTATATATTATTTCTATTAAATTATGCTTATATAATAATATCAAGTCTATATTTATTATTATATTATCAGTATATAATTCCTATTATTGATGTTATTATTATTATTATTCAAATCTTGTTAATAGAAATATTAATTGTATTAATATTACCAGTAAAAATAATACTGGTTCTCATTGTTATTTTTATTTTTATTTTGAAAATGCTGATTCTAAATTAACTGAGGTAATTAAAGCTGCAAAAATTAGTTGATTAATTAGACAACGGAATATTAATCTTCAGCTATTTGTTGACGTTAACAACAAATAACTGACATGCTAACTTATTGTATTTCTCTACTTTTCTCTGTTTTATACCAAACTAAATATCTCTAGGACCAAATCAAGGCCATTAAAGATGTTTTTTAACTATTTCTTCACATTTTGCAGATCAAAGTGTAGATTTATTTATTTATCACGACTATAATTAGATTTATGGATGATTAAATTCTTTTTACGCACTCAGGATGGAAGATTTGTGGAGTTTTGTCGCCTCTGAGTTCAAAAAGTCTCCGTTAAATTATGTAAAAGGTCCAATAATGTGTCTGAGCTTTAATGCTGTGGCTGCAGGTGTTTGGTCCGTAGAACGCAGCAGAGAAAGAAACAACAGACCGAGCAAAACAAAAACAAAGGGGCTCGGTAAATGGGAAACGGGGAGCCGGAGGCCCAGCGGGAGATTAGAAGTGACAGAGAGAAGGAATGATGGCCGGCCGCACCGGGAGCCTTTCACAAGCCTTAATATTGTCAACAGAGGTGAAGGGGCAGCGGGTGGAGATGGAGGGTCTGGAGGAGTGACAGCGAGGAGGGATGATGGAGCTCCGAGTGGAAAGGTTAGTCCTCGGCTCTGCCCTGCAGCTCATGTCAGACGTATGGAGAAAGAAATATGTGAAGGAGGAGCTGAATAATAGAACACAAACAGGAATAATGAAGCGGGTCATGCTAACAGTGGAGTATACAGATGGAGTCCGTCTCCACCTGAGCTGCACTTAAACCACACATCATTCATCCCCATGCAGAACTCTGACGTATAGGGGATTTCTATGTTTTATATGTGGTTTTTTCTGACCGGAAATGGCTTCAACAAGCAACAAAACATGCTAAAACACTGTTTAGACCATTTACAGTGGATTAGAGCGCTCTAGAACATGGCAGAAATGACCAGGAACATCTGGAATGAGACAAAAACTGCATTTTGTCAAGTATTTGCACCAGTGAATAATTTGGGGCGTTGCATTTTCAGTGAAAATGTGCCACAAACAATTAAATAAATTCTCATTAACGTCTCCGACACACGTGTTTATGTCATTTCAGGCCACAAGAAACTTACTGAACAAATAAAAATCCTTCTAAACAAGTCAAAATGTGCAAAAACATACTTAAAAACTGTTCACATTTACGATTAGCATCTCTAACGTATCGTCTTACTGCTGCATTTTATCAAAAAAAAAGATAGTTTCATGATGATTTGGATTTTGGACGATGAATTTTCAGTAAAAATGTGCAAAAACACTGATTTAAATTCTCACTGACATCTCTAACACACTTGTTTATGCCATTTCCCGCAATAAGACACTTAATTAAAAGAAAAAGTCATCCTAGATAGGTGCAAATGTGCAAAAACAAACATAGAAATAGTTCAAATCCATCACTCACATCTCCAACATGTCGTCTCACTGCTGCCTTGTCTCAAAAACACTGCTCATTTCAAGGGCATGCGTAATTTTAAGCTATGAATTTTCAATAAAAATGTAATAAATCAATCAAAAAACAGACAATTCTACTTTGCAATTAGTGAAAAAAAGTCTTCAAAACCAGATCTTAGTATCTTTTGTCAAATAAAAAAGCAAAACTTGGCATAAGTATGAATAATATGCAACTGTTTGCAGGAAATTACACTTTATAATCCTTATAAATCACATTAACCTTCAGCTGTTTTCAGTTCACACTGCATTAAATAGAACATGGTAGAATCCACCAAAACTGCATGTTCTCAAATATTTGCACCAGTTTCAAGGGTATGTATATATTCGGGGTGTTGCATTTTCAGTAAAAATGCACAAAAACAAACATAGAAATAGTTAAAATTCATCATTAACATCTCTAACATGATGTTTTACTGTCTTTGGTCACTTGTTTGAGTCATTTCCCAGCAGAAGAAAACCTACGAAAACGAATAAAAACTTACTCTGAAGCAAAAGTTTAATACGAGTACGAATAATTTGCGGCTTTAGCGTCTCCCTTCCTCTGAGTTTAAAGCCACATAAAAGCCTTTCTGCAGGAAATGACATCGGATAAGTCTCACAGAACTTCTACAACAGGCAGGCGGGTGCAGAGGAAACGTGAGGATTTGGACGAGGAGCGAGCAACCGATTAGATTCCGATGGATAAATAAGCCGCGGTCGATGCCTTCTGTGGGTTCGTCATTTCTTACTGTTGCATATTTCATCCTCTGACGCTGAATTATACATGTTCGTCCATTCAGAAGACCAGCGCTGGCCGTTAAGGTTCTCCTTTAAACCACACGAAGGGTGGAAGTAAAGTCCTTCACTTAGAAGCCAGACGAGGAGATCGATACCACTCTCGCGTCTCTTCGTCCGTCTTCTTCTGCTCATTCAGGGTTTGCTGTGTTTGCTGACCTGTGCAGAATCTGAAAGTGGGTGTTCATACTACGATAAGTACGCATCACACTCAGAGCTCCTGTTAACGCTGCACTTTTTGCACATTATAGCAGCTGGTTGCAGGTTGGACGTAGTGAACTTAACACAGGATATCTGGAGATTTTAGGACTTCTCATACACCCTTCTCCACCAAGAAGAACCAGGTCCTAGTTCTGGTGCTTAGCTGGTTCTAATCTGGTTCCTCTTAAGAACCTGTTTCCATCGGCAAGGAGCCAAGTTGGAGCCATTGGGTCACCATAAAACCACTACGCTAGCATCCATTACATAGCAGTTAAACAAAAGCAGTAAGTTGATGATAATATCTATGTTTATCTCTATAGATGGTCTTAAGGCTGATTGTGAGGCGGAGGTCCTCCTGTTGCCTGGACACATCCGTGATCACGCTACTGGTGGGACACAACTGTAGCGGATTTCAGGTCAACAGTTTGTGCTAAACTTCCAGGAGTCATTCCAATACATGTGTGATGGGACCAGGGACGTCCTGGAGAACAAGGACACTAATTAGCGCTTGTGTGTCCCTTTCCACCGTTGATGGTTGGTCACCATAACCCCGCCCGCAGCCCCTGACGTACTCGGTGCTTAGCTCTGGACCAGCAAAGAGTTGGTGCTTGCTGAGCTCCAGTTTATAGAACCTGGAGTCGGTGCTTAGGTGGAGGAAACACAAAGAAGTGGAGCTAAGTTAGGATCTGGCTCCGAACTAGACCTGGAACCAGCTCGGTGGAAAAGGGGTATCACAGTGTTCGGGCTCCGTCTGTGGAGATCGTGTCTAGATTTAAAGTTTGACAGCAACTATTTCCATTTAAAGGTGTGGATGACACCATTCACTCTTTTGTTTTATGAGCAATTGGGAATAAATCCGACCTTTAAAGGAGACGTCACAAGCTAAACTCTAGAGAAAGTTAAACTGTGAGCTCACGTATAGAAGGATTATTCCATCTCAAATCATCTGGGTCCTTCTGATCGACCACTTCCGATTTGTTTTTATTCTAAAATCTGGATATTTAATGTGGTATCTTTGAAATTTTAGATTGATATGTTAAATACTGTCCAAGAAAACATTAAAAAAAAATTTAAAATCTGCCCTTCGACCCACTTTCATCAAGTTTTTTCTCTCATTGAAATTTGAGGCTGTTTGAACGACAGTATCTCAGGAACTATTAAAGATAAAAACCTGAAATTTTCACTGTTAATTCTCACCGGAGTTGGCAGGTCCACGTTCTAGAGCCTTGGCGACGCTTGGCGACGCTCGGCAACGATTGGCGACGCTCGGCAACGCTTGGCGACGCTCGGCAACGCTTGGCGACGCTCGGCGATGCTCGACGACGCTTGGCGATGCTTGGTGACGCTTGACGACACTTGACGACGCTTGACGACGCTCGGCGATGCTTGGTGATGCTTGACGACGCTTGACGACGCTCGGCGATGCTTGGCGACGCTCGGCGATGCTCGACAACGCTCGGCGATGCTTGGTGACGCTTGACGACGCTTGACGACGCTCGGCGATGCTTGGTGATGCTCGGTGGCGCTCGGTGGCGCTCGGCGGCGTACAACAGCCTTGGCAGCGCTCGGCAGCATTCAGAGTGGGGGGTGAAATGTTTTTTTCTTCCTGGGGGGGTGTAACAGAAAATAATTGAGAAGCACTGTATTAAAGTAAGTCGCTGCAAGAACACGGGACCCCAAATACAGTAGGAAGTTGTAAAATCTCCAGGTATCCTGTGCTAGCTCCACAACTGTAATGCTGGACAAGCAGATCAAATATTCTCTGATTATGGGTGAGTTGAAATATGAAAAACAAACTGAAGTCGTCATAAAAAACGTCTCATCTTCGAGCTCATTATCAAAAATTTGATAATAACAAAGGTCAGCTAGTGATATTATGTGAACCACATCAAGCTGCATATCACAATAATGCAAAACATAAAAAATAGTTTAATATAAAATATTTGGACACAAAAAACGAAAAGAAAGTCACTTTTCATTTAATTTTCATAAGTGATTGAGCAGGTTTGACGAGCTGGAGCACAAAAACTAAAACATCAGTAAACAGTCTGGAATTTCAAAATAGTTCAGTTTCATGAGGGGACTGGTCATGAAGGGAAACAACAGTGAGATTTCAGGCTTCTATCTTTAACAGTTCTAACATTCAGACCTGCTGAAGGTGATTCGACAGGTGTTTGTTTATTCTTGATTAGCTTGAGAACTATTCGATACATGAAGCTCAAGTTTCACAGATGACAGTTTAAATATCCAGAGTTTAGAATAACAATGCAAACAATCAGGAATCAAAAAATCCAAGATGAAGCCGGACTCAAATGGTAGAAGTTTTAAAATTCTTACTGGTTTTGCATCATGCACATGAGAAGAAACTCCAGATACACTTCCTTTCTAATCTCTGTCATGCACAAAGACTCAAAAATAACACTGCAGGATATTATTAAAAGCACATCACATGAGCTCACAGGGAAGCAGACATGGAGACTGTGGTGCAACAACTTCCTGTAATGCTAATTATACTTAGCACTCTTAGATTTTAAACATGTTCAACATATATTATCAACCTAAGAGTCTGTGAGCAGCTCAGACTGAATCTCCAAAGGGTCCACATCTGTCTACCTTTAAGCTACAAGACTGGAGCTTTGTCAGTCGTTTCCTGGAGGTCTTTTGCCTCGAATGTCTTTGAGACGAATGGAGATGCTACCCTAACATTCTTGTTTATTAATGACACAGTGGAGGAAGTCAACCAGAACGATACGACCGGTGATGGAAGGAGCTTCAGTAAAAAACAGCTGGGCTAAGACCTCCAACTCACATGTCTGGTGGCCCAATAATGATCCAGGACTTGAGGTGTGAACAGTCATGAAACCAGGTCTCCCAACAACAGCAAAGATGGTTGTGAAGCCTCCAGATGTTGAGATGTTAATGAAGGAGAAACTTACTGTGGAGAAACTTCAACACTGCGTCAAACTTACTTGATAGTTGGTGTCTTTGGTGGACCTCCTTCACTGTTTAGAGTTGGATTCCTTCACTCTTTCCTCCAAGCATCTGTCTTCTCTGTCCAGAATATGAAGTCCGCTGTCCTTAAAGAAGCATCCTCGATCCTTCAGATGCAGGTGAACTGTTAAAGCAGGCGCAAATCAGCCTAAAACTTCCTTAAATCTGGGTTTGGTTGGATGCATGAGTGTGGAGGACAATGGCAAGATGGCAGGTCAGGGTGGACTGGAGCTGATTGGACAGCTGGGAACAGGTGAGGTGGGTGTGGCGGTCAGGTGACCAGAAGTAGTAGTGCTGGTTGGATGAGGGGCGACAACCATAGACATATATATGTAGACGCTGCACTGACTGTGGAGGGACGTGCCTAAAGCTCCGCCATCTTGGTACAGGGCTAGCAGAGGCGGGAGTGAATGTAAGTCTATGGAGGTAAGAGGTACTCCACAATCTTAAAGTAGAATTATTCACTGAATTTTCGACCGATTTCCAAACGGTTTGGTTTGTTAAAAACGTCACACATTTAGCTATGACACAGGATGCTTGGATGCTTTTGTTCTATTTATGTCTGCCTGTCCGTCCTCCATGTCTGACGATTGTAACAAACAATATATGTTGACAACTGATGGATTTATGATCACTTTTATAGTGCAGACATGTCATTCCTCTATAGACGTAATGCACTGTAGGGGCAAGTGGCACTGTACCAAGATGGCCGCCGCGTAGGCACGTTGGCTCCAATCGACAGCAGCAGTCAACGTATATATGTCTATGGCGACAGCCCCCAGTCTCCACCTTAAAACCCAGAACTGAACCCTCTCTGAGGCTGCAAAGACTTGAACGGTATAAATATGAACAAAACATGCTTCTTAGTAGATTTGAGACATTAAATTAAGCTTTTTACTTCCCCCAAAGCACCGAAGCAAGAGCGCGTCTGGAATTTATCATCGTGCATTAACATGACAAACAGCCGCACTCATTTGTGGCTCTGAATCACCAGGGAGATGTGTGTTTATACTTGGATGTAAGCTTATTTTCCCTTGTAGCGTTGGGGTTGGTTTACAACGTCTTCAGGTTTCTGCGGATAACTCCATGTTTAACGCTACTAACGGAGGGTAATTCACTCAAGAGCAGCGTGCAGAAATGCAGACTTATGGAAAGGTTGCAGAAAATCTTTGCAACCAGTGGGACAAAACTAAACCCAAAATTTATCCAGTAAAGGCATCTATGTCACGGCCCACCTTGCCGCTGGTTCGTTGCGCCGTGCATCCTCAGGGTCGAATCAGAATCAGAGAAAACCCATGCAGGTACAAGGGGAGCACGCAAACTCCAAACAGAAAGACAAACCAGCCGATTCAAACCCCGAACTTTCTTGCTGTGCAGCTACAAGGGTGAGAAAGCAAAACCAAATGTTGCAGAGAAAGTCCTGTCTTGCAAAAAAAAAAAAAGTGAGCTTCATTGCTTCTAACTTTCCGGACATATTTTTCTCCTCCGTTTAATTAAAAGTTTTAATGCACTTTTGCTTGAGAAAATGTATATTAGCAGGGAAGTGTGTTTACTGTACGTCTTAAAAGCAATGAAGCTCATAGAGAATGTACGTTTTATGAGCGAGCTGCTAATGCATCAGAGTTTCTGCAGCATTTTAATGATGCAGCAGTGGAAGGAGAAGAAGAAGAAGAAGCTACTTTGACTGTTTTAGAGATGAGAAAGAAAGAAAGATAGATGCTTTATTCATCTGGTCGGAGAAATTTAAGTCATCCAGTAGGTCACACGTGTTATATTCAATGAAAATGAGGTGCAAAATAACATACAAATTGTGCTGGTAGAAGAAATAAGGTGCAAAATCACGCCGGTGTTTTGCAAAAAAAAAAGAGGTATAAATACAGTATAACAATAAAAACTAGAAGAGCCCTCAGAGAGCTCATACCTCTGCCAGAGAGCTTCAGACCACCCCAACACAATCTCCCAATTCATATATTTTCTGTGGAACGTTACAGATACAAATGTAATTACAGACAGTTCAAATGTCCTACCAACAATGCGGCCTTCACCCCATCCGACCTAATGAACAGGCGCGGCCTCTAGCGCAGCAGCTCCTAACAGCCTCCCAGCTTCTTAGACAACCGGAGATAAGAATGCCGGCCCAACCGTGCGTATGTCGCTCAGGAAGGAAAGAGAACTCCGTCACTGTCGCTGTCTGTCGCGTGGAGACTCAAATGTCATGTGGTCAGAGGGGGTTACCCCAAAAACAAGAGTGCCCTCTGGTGGCTTTTAGAGTAAACTGCATTTATTGGTCCACCAGGTTACACTTACATTAAAAATAATCCTGGATCCAGACAGTGATCCGGATCAGTCCCAAAATGTCATCATTTGTTCCTTGTCCCATTTCACACATTTCCTGAAAATTTCATCCAAATCCGTCCATGAGTTTTTGAGTTATTTTGCACACAAACAAACAAACAATGCAGTGGAGCAAAAAGTCTGATGTTTTTCTCTAAAATGTGGCGCAGAAGAAGCATAAAGTCATAGAATAATGTGCAAAATAACTTCTCTGAGGGAACTACAGGGAAGAAAAGGAAACCGAGAAGCAGATTTCTCCTCGAACACCTGTTTTCTACCACATTTCTGATAAATTCAAGTTATCCAGCAGCTCATGCATGTTATATTTAAGAAAAATAAGGGAGAAAAAAGAAAAAATAACATAAAAATCATGCAGGTAGAAGAAGTAAGGTGCAAAATCATGCTGGTATTTACAGTAAAGAAGAGTTTTAAAAGGTCTAAATGCAGTATAACATTAAAAATACTGATGATAATGAGCTTATAGGAGGTTCACAGCACAGATTGCTGCATAGTTTTGTGTGTTTTTACTGTCAGACGAATGCAACGGAGCAAAAAGTGCGATATTTTTCTCTGCAATGTGGTGCAGCAAAAGCATAAAGCCACATCAAGACTCAAGTAGAGCAGAGGACTTCTCTGAGGGAACTACAGAAGAAAACCGAGAAGCAGATTTCTCCTCGAACACCTGTTTTCTACCACATTTCTGATAAATTCAAGTTATCCAGCAGCTCATGCATGTTATATTTAAGAAAAATAAGGGAGAAAAAAGGAAAAATAACATGCAAATCATGCAGGTAGAAGAAGTAAAATCATGCTGGTATTTTACAATAAAGAAGAGTTTTAAAAGGTCTAAATGCAGTATAATGTTGAAAATACTGGTGATAATGAGTTTATAGGAGGTTCGTTGCACAGATTGCTGCATAGTTTGTGTGTTTTTAGCTGTCAGATAAATACAGTGGAGCAAAAAGTGCAAGTCATTAGGATAACAGGCCAAATAACTTCTTCATTGTGTGAAGAAAAGGAAACAGAGAAGCAGGTTTTTGCTCAAACGCCGGTCGTCCGCCGCGTTTCTGGTGAGTCTGAACTGTGATGAGTGAGTGGATTTGCACAGCTGCACGGCTTCGCTCCATCAGACGGCCTCCAATCGCTGCCCTGCATCCACCGGACCCTGATGGCTCGGATTGCACCGAAGGCCTGGAAGCCATGCAGCCGAACCCGCGGCCTCAAACCAGCACTCTGAGAGGAGCTAATCAGATCCGGAGAGCGGGAGGCTGCGGGGGGGTGGGAGACACGGGGGAGGAGAGGGCGAGGCTGTGGGTAATGCGTCCGCTCTCCCGTTTAAGTGGCGAGCAATCAGTGCGGAACATCTCGCCTCCAAACAACTGTGGCCTTCTAATGAAAGGACTCACAGCTTATGAGGCTCTGTGCTGCTAATCGCATCACAACACCGAACACTTGACAGGAGACATCGACGCCCCGGACTGCAGCTGTCATAGTACTCATATCTGAAGTCTTTGCAGGGTTCAGGGGGGTAGCCGCAGTTCTGCAGAGTCAGCATGATGGCGGGCCGTACAGCGGGTGTGTGTTCTGTGGTGATGCTGATGGACCGGATGTGTGTTGGTGTCAGCTGTCTGCCGGCTGGAAAACACGAGTCAGCACACGGCCGGATTTCCACTCACACTCACTTTTCCTGACGCGTTCAGGGACGCTGTCTTTCCCCTGTCCTGGTTAATGGGTGGACTTCAGGTCATTTTAGTTAGGAGGCGATCAGCTGATCAGTGATGACGAACACAGTCACAGAGTAAAAACAAAGATGAAGTTAAAACAGAGGCAAGTATCTCTAAAATATGATATTTTTGTTGATTTAAAAACAGTAGAAAAAGCTTTTTTTTTTTAGTCAAAGTGTGATTTACTGTTTCTTGATTTTCTAGAAATTATTTGTCATTTAACCAAAAAGGGAATATATAAAAATAATAATAATAATAATGACATATAAAATTATAACAGTATATAATAAATAGTAGAACAATTACAAATTATTTTTTTAAATTTTTAAATCTCTAATATACATACATTTTCTTTATTATTATTATTATTATCATTATTATTATTAATATCTTTAAAATAATGATTTTTAAAATTGATTTAAATATAGGGAAAATCGTATTTCTTTTAGTCAATGTCAAATTTATTTGTTTTTTTTCCGTGATTTTCTAGATATTATTTGTCATTTAACAAAACAGGGAATATATGAAAATAATAATAATAAATTTAAAATAATAATAGTATATAATAAATAACAAAACAGTTTAAAATTATTTACCATTTCAATTTCTAATATATGTAAATACATTTTCTTTAATATTATTGATAATATCTGTAAAATAATGATTTTTACTGATTTAAATACAGTAGAAATATCATAATTTCACAGTCAAGCATTGTGAAAGATTTTATTTTATTAAGAATTATTCATTTTAGTCAACATATAATTTATTGTTTTTTTGTGATTTTCTAGATATTATTTGTCATTTAACAAAACAGGGAAAATATAACAATAATAATAATAATAATATAAAATAATACAGTATATAATAAATAATAAAAAATATTTACTGGTTTTCAGTCTCTAATATATATAATTTGTAAAATAATTACATTTTTGCTGATTTAAATACAGTAAAAATTGTATAATTTCACAGTCAAATGTTGTGAAAGAACAAATTATTATTCGTTAAACCAGATTTGTTAATGTGGACATTATTTAGAGTTTTGACCCTTTTTTAGTCAATATGTTTTAGATATTATTTTTCATTTAACAAAACAGGGAATATATGAAAATAATAATATTTTAAATGATAAAATTATATAATAAATAATAAAACTGTTAAAAATCGTTTACCATTTTTCAGTCTCTGATATAAAAGGTTTTCCTTTCAAATTACAGAAAATATCAGTAGAACAATGATTTTTTTTTTGCTGTTTTAAATACAATAAAAATAGTATAATTTCCAGTCAAGCATTGTTAAAGAATTAATTATTATTTGTTAAAAAACAGATATTTTTTTATCTGCACTTTATGCACAGTTTTGAGGTCAATATGTAATTTTTAAAACTTTTTTCTGATATTATTTGTAATTTAGCAAAACAAGGGAGATCAGCAAAACAACAGCTCAAAAATAATTTAGCATTTCTCAAACCTTAATATACATAAATGTTTCTTTTAAATAACTGAAAACATCTTTAAAATAATGTGATTTTGCTGATATAAATACAGAAAATATAATATAATTTTATAGTCAAAAATTGTAAAAACAAAAAAACAAAACAAATTAATGTTTGTAAAAAAAATGCAGATTTTTGATGCAGACACTTTTTACAGTTTTAAACTGTTTTTAAATTTTTTTTTTACAGTCAACATGTAAATTTATTTTTTTCCTGTGATTTTCTCAATATTATTTGTGATTTGCCAAAACTGTGAATCTCTGTAAAATACCAATATGTTTTTATTATTTATTCTTTTATTTTATTGAATTAATTTTCAGTCCCTGATATACATAATTTTGCTTTCAAATGAAGAAAAGAAAACTGTAAAATAATGTTTTTTTTTTAAAAAAAATTATTAGTATTACTATGTGCAGAAACACAGATTTTCCATGTGGATGTACAGTTTTGACCTGTTTTTTTTACAGTCAACATGTAAATTAGCTCCTTTTGTCTGCAATTTTATTAGATATTGTCCATAATTTAACAAAATACTGGTAAAATCATCTGTTAAATATCAGTTAAGAATGTATTTGCCAGTTGTCAATCCTTAATATACATACATTTTCTTTTAAATAACAGCTAAAACCTGGAAAATAACATTATTTTAGCTGATTTAAACACAGTAAGAATATTGTAATGTTATGTTCAAATGTCATAAAAAGACTCATGACCATTATTTAGAGCCCAGTGTTTAGATGAGGGCTTTATTTACAGCTTTTTAACATTTAAAAATGATTTTTTCCTACAGTTTTACAAGTGATTTAATGCAATCTTGAACAAAACTGTTTTAAAACATGGTAAAATAAGAGTAATTAGTTCTAAAACCACAGCCTCCCTCTCTGAGACCTTTCACTCCTCACCGCTCAGCTCTGGCTGGACACTCTCTGATTGCCTCGGTCACTTTCTCTGCTCTTCTCCTGCAGACTGAAATCCAACACTGGGCTTTCAGACTCTGGCTTCATGCTCTCAGGTGTTTATCGAAGTGTTCTGATGCGCTGCTTCAGGTTCGGTTTCCCAGGCTGCTTTTAACTCGAGCCGATGAAGTTAGACTGTGGCTCAGGACTCTTACTCTGATGGGATAATTACACCCGGCTGCCATTTGATTCCAACACATCATCATTAATATCATAATTATGTTGTGTTTTGACCAGTCAGAGCTGATGTTACTGTCCTGATGCCTCTGTTAGTGGACACAGGAGCTCTGCTGATTACAGTATGCAACAGGAGCGACTGCGACCCTGTTTAATATCGTTTAAATGTCAAACGACTCAAAACTGTATCAGCCGTCAATTATTGCATTATGAGCAACAGAAGGACATTTCCAAAGATTTTTACAAAGAATCTGCTGAAAATACTGATCCCAAAGCAGAAACTCAGTGCAGCAAAAGTGAAAACACCAGTGATTTCTAGTGAACCTACATGTATGAACAGCAGAGGTTTCTCAGTGTTGGACCATCTGCATGCCTGCATCATGGCTCCACATGGAAAAGAACTGAACAGAGGAGATGAAAAGTCCGACTGTGGGAGTTTACAAAGATGGGAGAGGGTTCAGGACGATCACTTAAATCAGCAAAGCCCAGCATCAGCAGTAATCAGGAGGTCTAAAAGGAGCCGTAGTACCACTAATCATGGCTGCAGTGGTCGTCCTCCTATAATGGCCCCACAGACTGAACTACTTTCACAATCCAGCTGTGGAAAACAGACGGCAGCTGCTTCACACTTGGTGTTATCAATGGAAATCAGAGTTAGTGTGACAGATCTGGCAGTGAAGAACTCTTCAGAACATCAAGCTCTATGGACGGCATCCAAAAAAAGAACCACGTCACAAAACTACAATATGAAAGTTTGCTAAAGGACATTAAAAGAAGCCTGATGGATGCTGGAGAACAATCTTTGGTCAGATGAAGATCAATGAGTTGGGCTCAGATGGAGTCCAGCATGTTTGGTGTGAACCTGACCAGGACTACCACAGTGGATGCATAGTCCTGACAGTGAAGCACGGAGGTGGGAGTGTGATGATATATAAAGGAGTTGATGACGTTTGAACGTCTGAGGATGAATCAAAATAGTGGCTGACAGGAAGAAGAGGAAGATTCCAGCAGGAGAACCACCCAAAGAACTCGATCGCACAAGAGCTTCTACACAAGAACAAAGCAACAACCGTGAAGCATAACGCTGTTGATAATGAAGACGTGACACAAGGTCGGGTCATTTAGGTGTTCAGTATGTGACCTATTTGACCTCTGCAGAGTCTAATCTTCCCAGCCCTCGGGGACTGGCAGTGGTAAATGGATTCCAGTGATTGGAACCAGCAAGGCAGAAATACAATACAGATTGCAGCCACTTTACAAAATGTGAAAGGACCTACCTACCTACCTACCCTGCCAGGATGTTGGACACTTTTGGTATCTACACAGCGACTGTGTGTCGTCATTGGTTTATATCAGTGGTTCTCAACTGGTCCAGCCTCAGGACCCACTATCTCTCCATTAATAACGGTCGCGACCCAAATTTTTGAGGTTTGCTGTTCCTGTTAACAGATTAAGGTTTATTTGGGTGTAGTCTCAATGTATTTTGACACAACTTGGGAAAATTTTGGCTTATTTTTTTGCTAATTTTGGTACATTTGGACGCTTTTGCCAAGTTTTGGGCATATTTTGCCCCATTTTGACAGATTCTGAGCACATTTTGGTTAATTTTTGGGACGTTTTAGCATAAATTTCTCCAATAAGCTGCCAGAACCAAATCTAGAGGTTAATAGTGGGCAACTACTGGCGTCACCACCACTAAATATCCTGCTACTGAAAGCAAACTGTGTCATAAGAAACACGCCCTTTTTAATAAAAGACTTTATACCACTACTTTTTGCTTCTGTGACCCTCTAAAAATGGCTTCGTGGCCCACTTTTGGGTCCCGACCCACCAGTTGAGAACCACTGGTTTATATAGTCGTTCCATGGATCTTGAGATATGTTCTAAAGTTCCACATCAGGAAAGTCTGGACTGTTTCATTAAGTAGTCTCTCATTTTGCTGGGAGATTGAAACGACGCAGTGACAACATATTATTACACCTGAGAACTGGTCAGTCAGTTGTGTGATATATTTCATTTACTGTTATCAGGTTAGACCAGTCCGGCTTGATAAGAAGGAAAACCTCCATCGCTGGGGGACTGAAGAGCTGGAACTTTAACCTTTTAAAGCTGTGCAAGATTGTTTTAAAGTTTAATCTCCTCCTGTGCTTTATTTTACGACAACATTAATGGAACCACTTGTATGATTTTCCCTTTGGACTGACTGTACAGTACGACCCGTGTGTCCGTCCAGGTAGTTACCTTAGATCAACTGAAGCCCCACTTTTTCAAGAAAGTGTCCCAAAATATTCTGGTCGAAATCCAGCAGTGTCACTTAGCTGAGAGGTAGCAGACAGCTGACTCAGGGAGACTCACAGCAGCATAAACTTTACCGCGGTGCTGACACCCTGAAACTGCAGTTAGCTTCTGAACTCCTTTAATGCTTCCAAGCGTTAGCATCAGGACAGCTGCACACGCTTGAAGGCATACTTCCCCGACGGCCTCTTCAATCACAGGTGACACGACGGAGCATTCCTTTTGTCAGGAGGCTCGAGGCCTTGACTCCCCGCTACCTTTACGTTAAATGACGGCTAAATTTGACTCTCAGAAATGCGAGGACGCAGATCCAGGCCACAAATCTGCCTCCGTATAGCTGCCGGAGAGGGCGGCGTTAGAGGTGGAAGGAAGCAACCGTCTTCTTGCTTTTGCAGCTGATCCACGGAAAGGAATCAGAGGAGTTTAGGTTTAGCATCATTATAGATATCCGGATGCGCCTCGCATGTGTTCAGGGATTCAGCGAGGCTCATTAACGGCCGGTTCTGCTGGTTGGAGAAACAAGCCGACAATCAGAGATTAGTCGGGATCCAGAGCAGGGTTCCGGCATCTACATACATCCAGGCCTGGAGGTTTAAGGCGCCAACCACGAGCTAAAACATCCCTGGTGTTAGTCTGGCCAGTTACCTGTCAGCTCAAATCTCCAGTAAAAGCAATATATATCTAGCTACATGCTGGAATCTTCCTCTTCTTCCAGCTTCTTGTCAGCCAGTATTTTGGTTTATTCCACAGACGTTCATCTATAAATGTCATCAACACCTTTGTATTTATATTTTATCATCACACTCCCACCTCCGTTCTTCACTGTCAGGACTATGCATCCACTGTGGTAGTCCTGCTCAGGTTCACAGGTTCTCCATCTGAGCCAACAAACCTATCAAAGAATGTTCTCCAACGTTCACCAGGCTCCTATTCATGTTTGTTAGCTGCCTGTGGAGTCACTTTAGGAGGACGACCGCTGCAGCCCTGATTAGTGGTACTATGGTTCCTTCTGTACCTCCTGATTGATGATTGTTTTTCGTTGCTCAGTGATCTTCCTGCATTCTTTTCCATCTTTGTGAAGTCTCACAATCAGATTTTACTTCAATCTGTTCAATTCTTTTCCACGTGGAGCCATGATGCAGACATAGACCCAGCTCATAGGTCCAAAACTGAGAACATTCGGCTGTTCACGACTCATTTTAGAATCACGTCAATGCAGTTATGCCGATTGAAAATTCTACTCCGGGTCTTCTATGTTCACTGAAGTCTTTCTAAAGTATTTCTAGTATCGTAAATATTCCACTGTTGAACTCAGAAGTGATGCAGTTACTGAGAGGTGGTGCCAATTTTGAATCATTTGACATTTAACTGGTTTTTCACAGGGGTTTACTCACTTCTGTTGCATCCTGTATGTTAAAGATCGAATGGTATTTCTTATCTCTACTGCCGTACTATCATTTAAATACATTCCTACTGAGTACCACTTGTAAAATGACCGAGTACTCCTCCAGTGATTGTGCTATTTGTCAATTTTAGCGGCGCCGTGTTTGCTCTATCGCCGCGTTGCGTTATTACGGCAGGAAGGCAGTGAAGCCGTTTTAAAATGATGACCAGCACCATTCATTATCCTCGCAGCCACTTCTCCAGCTTCCCTCTTTTCCTCTCCGATGCTCCAATGATCCGGCGCTCCATCCATCCCGTCACACCTCGGATGACTATGATCTTGTGCTTTCTGAGCTCAAGCCGTTCCTCTCCTCGCTTTAGCCTTCGCGTATTCCCTCCATCCCAGCTCTCATTTATTTCCATCGGAGAGCATCGATTGGCTTGTTTAAGCCTCTTCGGTCTGGACTAATATTTCACTTCATGCAGCCTCATTCCACTCCCTCCGTCGTGCTTTGCTCCTCTCCCTCCGTCATTAGTCCTGCCCTCCCACCACCCAAACCCTCGACCGGAGAGACAACACGAATCCGACTAGATGGGTGCAGATCCTGATGGAAACAGGCCTTTAGCATCATCCGAACAAGCATCTGTATGTGAATGTTTATAACTTAGATTGATTCCTCAGCTCCTAACTGTAATTATGCGTGAGGGAGGTATTAACATATAAATTGGTAGAACCATTGTCCGTCTTTAAAATGCCTTTTTAAACGCCTTTAAATGCAGAAGTTGTTGGGATTCCACACACTGTTGGAGGGGCTTTATCAATAAAGCTATTTATGGGGCATTACGCTGATTGGCTGCTGATATTGCCGCCGTCGTCTTTGTCCCCCGACGGACACAAACAAAGCCGAGCCGGAGCCAGAACGCCGGCTTTACTGCTGCACTGAACCGATTCAGAATCAGGCCGCGAGCATCGCTGTCTGCTCCCAGTGAGACGTCATTCAGAGTGAGGGCTCTAAATGGCTTATTCGGATGTTGGCTGGGTTTATTGCATCCCATTACTGAAACAACACTCATCCGCTAATATGACTTGTACAGTACATAACTAACATCTCACAGGATGGGTGAATAACTCTCATCGTCACTGATCTACTGGCGTGTTGCTCGTTCATCCTCTTTGTAGAGTTACGCTCAAAATGACTGATCCGATTTCGAGTTACAATGAATTTTTCTTGACCAACATGATTCTTCTGGTCGGAAATGACACAAGCAAGAGACAAAAGGTGGTAAAACCTTGTGTTTCAGATGTTAATGATAAACTGTAATGTAAAAATGTCCTTGAAACGACCAAATCCTTGTGAGAAAATGCAACTTTTATGTCATTCCAACTTGTCCTGCTACCTTCTACCATGTTCTAGAGCGTTCTAACACACTATAAACTGAGATCAGCTGATGCAGTAGCTCTCTAGTCAGTTCCAAAGACCTCAATAAGGATGCATTTAGGTTACTGACAAGACGTTTAAAGGCTATAAAGTCATATCCAAGTGTTTTCGAGGTCCACAGTTTGAAGCATCATGAAGAAGTCCAAGGAGTTCCACACTGAGAAACATGTCAAAGGGCTGCTAGGAAGACAGATGTGAGCCCTGCACTGGAACAATGGTAGAGGCCAAGAACAATCCAAGGACCAGCACCAAGAGCATCCTGATGAATGTGAGCAGTTCTGGTAGCAACATGTCCATCAGAAGAACAAGGCTGGTCTCCATGGATCAGACCAAGGAGGACTCCACTTCTCCAAGACAGTAGTAGTAGTTCAGTAGTTAGCTTCTGTCAATTACAAGTCTTCTTCCTGGTGTCCGTCCGTCTTCTATATCACATCCTTCCAGTGGTAGGTACAGGTGATGGCAGCAGCATTTGGTATGGCTAGGTCATCTCCAGTACATTGTGGAGCACTTCCCATGAGATGTTCCATGGTCTGGGGTTCACCTCACACACAAGCATCAGTGGTTGACATTTTCCACTTCTTCATGGACACCTTACAGCGTCCTTCACCAACCAACAGATGGTTCAGTGCCTTCCAGACAGCCCAAGGTTGTTCATTAGGGGTGATGCCTCTGGGTTGACTGGCTGCCGTAACTGTTCCACTGGTTATGCCATAGGTTGATTCTGGCGTCGGTTGTTGTGGCCTCAAGGTCCTCAGTTGATTCCAAGAAACTACTCCTGGAGCTGAGCCGCTTCTGGGGGGTGGAGTGTTCGTGGAGTGGATGCCGGTTGTTGTTGGCCAGCTTTGTTGACAGCCGACCGTCAACGACAGTCAAGTTCTTCATTACAAGTCATGTCTGAAGCAAACGAAGAAACGTTCAGACTGTGGAGGAAAACATCAGGCGGTCTGCAGAAGAACTGCTCCTTGGGCAGCATTGGAGCTTCCAACAAGACAACGATGTGAAACATGGAGCCAAAGTGGAGAAGAAATGGTGGAGAGGAAACAATGAGAAGATGTTGGAGCGGCCCAGCCAGAGTCCAGACCTGAATCCATCCAGGACCTGAGGAGGAGCTGAAGAGCAGAGTGATGGAGAGGAAGCCTTCAAAGAGCTGGAGATGGAACCTTGGAGGAACTAAACCCCAGTGGAGACCTGAAGAAAGACTGATAGACACTAGAAGTACTGGTGGACTGATGTGGAGGAAGATGAAGACAAATTCTGGACTTGGAAAGAAAAAGTTAAAACCTAAACTACTGTATTTTTATACTTTTATATCCGGTTAGATTTTAAACTGCTCTCACTTGTCAGAGTTTAAACCCAAATTGGTTCACAAGAGACACAAATACAAGAACATCGGAGCCTAAACATGCAATTAGTGAGAGAACGTGTCACATTTTAACGTTCTGGCCTATAGATAAAACGTCAGCGGCTCACAGATCATTATGAGGATCTGAACCAACCCACCATGAGCAGCCTCTCCCTCATGTAAACAGCCTGCAGGCCGAAGGTGGGCTCACGCTTCCATCTGCTGATCCTTTGGAGCATTGCAAAAGACTGTGCAGCCATTAGGAGGCGAACGCCACCCCGAGGAAACGAGCCCCTGCTGCAGAAACCAGAACACTCTGCTCAGTTAAAACTTCCAGGTTAGAAAATCTGTCTGCTTAATTGTCTCCGCAGCGTGAAACGGCAACTCTAGACACAAATAATGCACACAACAACCCCCCGTTAAAATCTAAATCTGCATGCTGCTGTGTCACTCAGACGCCTCAACCTCCAGGTGATGCAAGAAGCAGAAACAAAAACGGACTGCCACCAATTTTATTTTTCAAAATTTATTTGGTAAAAAAAAAACAAACGGCATTTTTCATTTGCAATTTAATCAAAACACTGAGAAAAGAAAAGAAAAATATAGAAAATCAACTTCAGATGATTTACAAAATATATACATTAAACCTATACAAATACACACACACACAGACGGACTGTATTTACAGCGTTTATATTCAAATACCCATTTTTTTTTAGTGCACAGTGGGGTCCGGAAGTCTGAGTCCACTACCGAGAACTGGACATTCTAACGGTGAAAACTGAACACGAGTACAAGGTTTCGTCTTTTTTTAAAGCTTTTATTCAAGAAATGACGGAAATAAAAACGATAAAAACGCAACAAAAACAGTCGGTTGCCTTTTCCTTACGTCCCTCTCATACGTGCATATTATTAACTGTAGTGAGTCTGAGAGGCTACACATCGCTGTATATGTGTATATTTCACTGCAGGACATTGCGAAAATGAAAACATGAGGTCCACAGATCAGCGCGAAGAAGTAAAAGGCTCATTTTGAACCGTCTCCGTCGTTACAGTGCGCCGACTTGCATAGCTTCTCCGTCGTTTCGCTCGACTGATCGGAAAGACGCCGCCTCCCCGAAGCACCGAAAGCGACGCCTGCAAACGTCTCCAGAACAAAAAAAAAAATAAAAATCAAGTTCACCGTCGTGGGAGAGCGAAGGAAAGGGAAGAGGCTGGAATCAGAGAAGCTTCTCTTAAAAACTGATTAATCGAACATCGAAACAGCTGCTGATCGACTGAGTAACCGTTGCAGCTCTGATAAAAGAGCTTAACAAAAAGCACATTCAGACAAAACAAATCTGCATACTTGCATGGAAGTTTTCTTTCGATTCTCCTTCGGCGAAACTTTAAAGACACAAACGATCCGACTCAGACTTCCGGACTCCACTGAGCATCTGTGTGTTCATGTACCTGTATATACCTGATGTATATATTGCATCATCCGTCCAAATCAAGAACAATCCACTCCTGTCCTTCGCAGAACAGAAGCGTCCTCAGCGAGCGAGCCGCGCAGCAGAACCCGAGAGCCTGTATTTGTGTTTTTTTAAAGATGTAAAAAAACCCAAAACAAAACAAAAACAAAACACCGTGTGCAGGGCAGGACAAGTCGAGGCTTCGCGGGACTTTGCGGCACGGCGAGCTGCTGACGGCCGCTTTGACACGAGAGAAGAATAAAAGAAAAGACACTTAGAGAACACACACACACACACACACACACACACACACACACACACACACACACACACACACGAGCAGAAATATTGTACTTCTTCGTGGAGGTCGTGACATCAGCAATTCCATATAAAAGCTCAAAAGCACAGACAAATGATGGGACAGATCGAAGGGCTGCACTGCTAATGGAAACCATGGCAACGACATGTGGAGAGACTGTGGGTGTTTTTTTTTTAAATTTTACAGCAAGTTTAACCGAGGGAAGCCCGACTCACTCGGAGGAGAGCGGCGGATGAAGGTTCTCTTCCTCTGTACGGTAAATGAGTTCATGTGCACATCAGCTGGGACTAATCTCAGGAGTCGACATCTACGGAGGGTCGGTGCAAATTTGGAGGAAACCGTCGTTTTCGGCTCCACGTCCTTTTTATTTCCATGCAGCAGGGGAGCAGAAATAAGAAGACCTTAAAACGCAACGTCAGCGAGCAAAGACGGGCGACGAAAGAGGACGAATGAGGTGGAGTCATTTGGTCGTAGATGAAAATAAAAACGACAGAAACAGTACAAAGGATGCAGACACACTAACTGTTTATGAAATTAAAGCGGCCGAGCAGCGTCTGATTTCAAACTAGTTCTTCTTTCCTGTAGTGTTATGATGTTCTGTACACCCTGCGGATCCCCCACAGCTCAGCCGTGACCTCACACATCCCTCAGTCTTCACCCTCGACTTCCTTTTCCATCGCTCCATGTTCCAGATTCAGTTTGATTGTCCTTTTCCTTTATCTGCTTTGTGCTTTTCCGGTTCGTGCTCTCTGCTACTGAAGCTCCTCCTGCTTGAGCTCCGTCGCTCCTCCGTTTCTGCTGTTCCCGTATCCGACGGGGAAGCTCGACCCGTTGTTCCCCTCGCCGGCCTCGAAGCTCTTCTCCTCCAGCGGCTTGCCGATCCAGGCGCCGTAGCCGTGGTCGCTGAGCGCCCGGAAGAACTGCTGCTTGGCGTGCTGGAAGGTCGCGGCGGCCATCTTGGCCTGAGCGTAGGAGGGCAGCGAGAGGAGGTCGGCCCGGCCGAAGCGCTGGCACAGAGAGCGGAACAGGCAGAACAGGTTGGACTTGGACACCCGGGACACGGCCAGTTTGTTCCTGGAAGAACAACATGCGAGTGTTTTTAGCTGATAAAACACCGAGTCAGTTCACATCACGGCACCATGACACGATTCGCTCCGACTATGCAGCAGCTCCTGTTCAGCTCACTTGTTCTGGGTGATTTAATTAAAGTTAAATGAAGCTTTTGGGAGCCACCTGAGGTAATCAAATATGAGAAATCCTGCCAAGGGATTTAAATATATGGTGTTTTGTTCATATTTCCTGTTGCTGGTGGCGCCAGCAGCAGCTTAACACTCTGAAACACACCACATTTATCAGCCAGAAACTATAAAAACAGAACAGAATCCTTAAACGAGTTCAGTTCCATCAGGAAAAATAACCAAATATCAGCTCAGAATGGAGATATTTATTCAAAATCACTTTATCCTACATGTCTCATTTTTAAAAATCGCCAAAAATAAACTGTTTGCTGCAACCAGATTCTGTAAAAAACTAAATATTCTGAGCCCCTTGGCGCCACTGAGAAGCCATGACTGGATCAGCTGTGATCAACAGTAAAGTGACAAATATTCAGAGAGTTTTCAGCTGAACTGCAGGCTGTGCAATGATGAGAGAGAGACTGAGAGGAAAATAAAACATCCTGGATCAATGAAATAAAAGCAGCATGGCTCAAAAACAGTATCCGGAGGAGCAGATCCAGCATGGTGGAGCATCTTTCTACAGTTGATGAGCAGAGCGGAGGTTGTAAAAATGAAATTATTCATATTAAAAATGACTCAAAATTGGTCCAAACTGACATAAAGTCGTCCAAAATTACTTTAAAAATGGTCTAAAATGACGCAAACTTGTCCAAAATGATTGAAAATATCATTAAAAATGACTCAAAATGTGTCTGAAATGGTCGAAACTTTTGCAGAACGGCTAAAAAAATTATTTAAAATGTCCCGAAACTTGTCCCAAAGGATCCTGAGAGGAAAATCAAACCTACTGGATCCATAAATAAATGCAGCATGGCTAAAAAAAACAGAGAACAGAGGAGACAGTAGTTGGAGATACATCCAGCATGGTGGAACATCTTTCTATAGATGATGAGCAGAGCAGTTTGTAGAGGCTTTAAAAATGCAAATAGGACTTTATATTATAGTTAAAAATGAGAAAACAGGGAGGAAAAACAAGACAGGAGCAAAGAAAAACACCCAGAAACCGCTGCTTGGAGTTCAAGGAGTTAAGATGACGTGGAAGAAACGGCACTAACACAAACTGAACTCTTCAATTTCAACTGTCTTCAAATGTTAGTGATGTTTTTTTTTGAACGTCAACGAAAAAACTTTCTTTCTTCATCTTGATCAGCCCAAATTTTAAGTTAAGAGATTCTCCACCACACCAACAATCCTCATTATTATTAGAAAAGTCTGCGTCCCGATCAGCCGCTACAGGATCGACCCTACGTCCTACGTACCCATCGAGTTGTCCTTTGGTCCCGTCCAGAACCTCCACGCTGTGCTGGTCAGGGAAGCTCCAGTTCACGCTGGACTCCTTGGTTTTCCCTGTGTGGCGCGTCGAGTCGTACACGCTCACCCGGCCCACCTACAGTCCAGCCAGGTGGTGATGGGGGACAGAGAGCACAGGGCGGAGATTTGGGATCAATGTGAGTCAGATATTCCACAATTAGCCGCGTAATGCAAGAAGTGGTGGCATGAGGGAGCCGTCGCAATATGTCAAGTTCGCCAAGGTGTAAATGAGAGCTGGGAAAGAGGTAAAAAGAGGCTAAAACTAGCTGGATTGTGAGTCCGAGGGTGACTGATCAGTTTGTCTGTTGTTCTTCTCCATTTCCTTAATCTTTCAGTTTTCTATAAATTTTATTGGCCACTAAGGTCCAGATCTTAAAGACTTTTAAATCTGTGGCTGCTTCTAGCTTAGCTGTTATCCATTAGCATAGCATTAGCCACTGTGAGAGAAGCTAACTTCCTGGTTTGTGTTTCCTGTTCAGTTTTGGTGTTATTAGTTATCGTTTTCCAGACTCCACTTCAGGTTAATCTGTGGCTGCTTCTAGCTTAGCTGTTAGCCATTAGCATAGCATTAGCCACTGTGAGAGAAGCTAACTTCCTGGTTTGTGTTTCATGATCAGTTTCAGTGTTAATTAATATTGTTTTCAAGACTCTTCTTTAGGTTAATCTGTGGGTGGCTGCCTGCTAACTTAGTCACTAGCTGTTAGCATAGCATTAGCCACTGTGAGAGCAGCTATCTTCCTGGTTTGTGTTTCCTGTTAAGTTTTAGTGTGATTATCGTTTCCCAGACGATGCTTCAGGTTAATCTGTGGCTGCTTCTAGCTTAGCTGTTAGCCATTAGCATAGCCTTAGCCACTGTGAGAGAAGCTAACTTCCTGGTTTGTGTTTCTTGTTCAGTTTTTCTGCTTGAGAGACATTTCTGAGACCACAGAGTGACGACAGACACAGAGAAAAGGCTGCATTAGACCTGAAGTAGAGCATTTATCAATAAACGGCCAATAAAAAATACAGATAATCAGGAAAATGTCAGATATCTGCTACGATACTCAGTCCATCCCTACACCTGATTCACGCAACCTGCATCGTCTGACTTCCATCTGTTCCCCGAACTGAAATCCTACATGTGTGGTCGCCATTTTCAGAGTGATGATGACGTCATGCATGCCGTTGAGGAGAATCTGGAGGCTCAAGATGTGAAGGTCAAACATCAGTCGACCAAGTGCATTTAAGTTATGAGACTTTGTTTGAACTGTTGCTCCATGCAAATTACTCACCCAGCCGGCACCGTCTGACTTTTGTTTCCCAAACTCAAATGCGTAGTCGACATTTTCAGAGTGATGATGAAGTCATGCATGCTTCTGAGGAGTATATCTCAAGATGTCCTGAGCCTAACTTTCTTCCGCAAAGCATAAAGTGGACTGAAGGTAAAGGAGGCTACTTTAAAAACACTGCAGGAGTCTTTCTAATGTGGCCAGCTCCTGTACTTCCTCCATCTTTCCCGCCGGCGCGATAGTGACCTACCTGCTATTTTGCTAATTGATGGATGAGCCACATTTAAGATGAGCAATGAAGAAACAGCTGCCCGGACACAAACAGGAGCGTTTGGCAGCTTAATTGATGAATCTAGTGAGAACGACCTCAATATTCCTGATTTATGTCCAAGTGCGGCTGCCAAAAGCTTGTGTCGTTACCTCGGGGTGGTTGAGCTTGAAAGGAGTAGGGAGGCTCTGGGCGAACGCCTCGCCGTCTCTGGCCAGCCGACAGCAAACAGCGCGAGTCAGGTGACCGTGGCTGTACAGGTAACCTGGCAGACGAGAGCAGGTTGTAAAACAAGTCTGAGCCAAGCAGCAAAGTGAATGTGGGCGTTCATCCGGCTCAACAGCTGTCACATTATCGGTGCTAATGAGAAGCTTTATCCGGCGGTGTCCTACCGAGCGTGATGGACTTCAGGTAGATGGGGTGCAGGAAGTGGGAGAGCAGCGCCCCCTGCAGGCCCAGAACGTTCCAGCGCAGGATCTTATCGCTGCAGCTCATCGTCCGAAGCCTCTCGCCGTGCTGGATGCCGTCCCAGGTGGGCACGATGGCGCTGGACTCCACCGGGATGGTTCCCTCACCTGGTGCAGGTAACAACACAGTCAGCCTGGTCACATCTGCTGCTTACAGGCAGATAAAAGTGAGCGAGGTCGGTTTGGAGACTCACCGTTCTCCACTTTGGTGCGAAGCTTTCCCTGCTTGGCATTTTCAAACAGAGGCTGGTGGCCCTCGACTTCATCTCCGGCTTCACTGCAGGACTTATCGAACAGAGCGCCGTCCCCACAGGGTGCCGTGCTGAAGATGGATGAAAATCAAGACGACCCAACATCAAATTAACATTCAATTAACAGCCTGAAGCCAGATCTGAAGGATCGGTTAAGGCCGGCACACACTACAGGATGTTTCAAAACTTCTCAGATTTAGAGACCACACACTTGAAGATAACAAAAGACAGATCGCACAAGGTCTCTCTCTTCTGATCTTATAGTGTGGTGTTAGCGAACCACATGCTAACCGATTCCTCAGCAGACTATCAGGTTCTTCACGCTCAATATTCCAAATCTCGCGTAGTCAAACGTGACTTCAGTGTAAACAAACATGATGGAATAACGGCGCTATAAATAACGACGTTACTAACGGTGTTCCTTTTTTCAGTAACCAGTAATCTAATTGATCACTCCTCCCATCATTATAACTCCGTTACCGTTGCTGCTAAAAATGTGTCTTGTTACTAGAATTGAAGCTGTTTTTTCATCAGACCATCCAGATCTCTGAGCCGAGGGGCAGATTCTTTAGGACTGTCAAAATTGACGCGTTAGTGCGGATTAATCCATCATCATGATCAATCTGATTAAAGTTTTAGCGACGGTAACTCTACTTGTTTGTTTTTACTTCCTGTTCCGTCAGTCAGCTGAGTCAGCTCGCGTTCTGATTGGCTTAAATCTGGTACACGTGACATCACACACCAAGCGTGCTCGGCTGCTCTCAGAGGAAACCCCCACACACTACAGGGTTTATAGTCGCAAATATTAAACATGTTCATCATCTATGATCTCTCCTTCCGAGCGGATCGGATTGGACTAAATCACTCTTAACACCCCACACCACAGGAACATCAGACACCATGTCGTTTGCAAACATCCGACAATCAGGCCTTTGCTGGCTTTGATTGTAAGGAAGACAGGACAAAGACCGGCCTGATTATCCTGTAGTGTTTGTCTTCTGTCCTGTCCTGTCTTCCCTGTCCTCCATCCTGTCTACTCTCTTGATAGTGTAGTTGCTGTGATCCCAGTGCTCCATTTAAATGTGAAGTTGCTGGTTTTTGTGATCCCTCTGTTCCTCGTCCTGCATGTCGACCTGCTGTGTTGCATGTCGTTTTGTGACTCACCTCGTCTCATTGTTATGTATGAAATTTTTGACATCAGCCTGTCTAGGGACAACCGATAATCTGACATATTTACACGTGTTATATGTTCATTAATATGTACTGTCCCTATTTAAATAAATAAATAAAATCTGAGTGCAACAAAAGAATGATAAATGGTAGTTCAGGTAAGAAAAAGAACAGTGGATGCTTGTTATGCTTTATGTTGAATATGGCGATGCCAGAGAGAGCAAACACTAAAAACGGTGCTTGTTCTTCCCTCCGACTTTGATTAATTAGCTTTGAGACATGTGCAGCAGCTTTTTAGAAGAACTTCCCCTGGAGTAGGTGCTTTATTATCTCCTGAAAATGCTTCTACGGGGACGTTTTAACATTCAGAACACGCAAGGAGGTTCAGGCTTGCCCTCGTACGACCTGCAAGCTCCTGCGCTGGTAAAGGAATACTGATGTACGCGACGAACAGACAGTGACGGGAAAGACAGAGCGGGGCGTTGGGAGGAGGCGAGCAAGGAGAAAGAAAACACCCGATCCTCCCACCTGATGTAGAGGTGAAAGGTGATGTCAGATTTGATCCGCAGCTTGTCGTTCTCCGCTGACTCGAATATACTGTCGTCTGCGCCGTCGCAGTGCTTGAGAAGCTCGTTGTACAGAAACCTGAGAGCAAAGGAGACGGAGATGTTGGACTTATAAATAATGACCTGCAGGGCTGAGGAGACGAGGGGGGTATTTTTAGAGCGTTGGTATCCATTCCTACCGAACAAACCCCCTCCTGGAGATGATTTCGGCGTGGCAGTCATTGACCGTCTCCCCTTTAAGGCTCAGCTCCTCCCCTTTAACGCAGCGATTTCCTGACAGGAGGAGAGAAAAAAAAAACAACGTTCAATGTCAGAGAACATGGCAATGCGACGCCTCTCGGTTCTGCAGTGACCTAGTTTGAGACGGCACATGCCTCTGAGCGCCGTGAAACCAAACATCATGGAGAAACGCGATGGCGGTGCAGTTTTTATTCCTCCTGCTTTTTTTTTACCACCTCGCTTGTTGCGGAGGTTAAAAGGTGATGCACACGTACCCGTCCCGAGGCTGACAACAGTCCCCAGGCCCTCGCCTCTCCTCATGACGATGGTGGCGAGGATCTTGCGTCCCAGGAGGCTGTGCTGGATCCGGGTGGTCAGAGAGTTGAACCGCTGGTGGCTCAGCATCGCTATCTGGTCGTGCAGAGTGCTGCCGCTCACCGGGAGCTGAACAGAGGGGCGAAAACGAGACGGGACAGGCAGAACGGAGAGGAAACAAGGGTTATTTAATCTAATGTGAACTGGATATTACTCAGGCTTCTCTGCTGGTGTAATGAAACCAGAAACTAGACATGATTTCAAAGTCATATGTAAGAAAAAACTGATTCAACTCTGAACTTCAAGCAGTTTCGCCACAATTTTCCTCACATAAAGTCCTGCACCTCTATGAAAACAACTCTAACATTTCCTTTCCACATAGTAGCATAGACATAATGCTATAACTGAAGAAAAAACACATTTTCAGCATTTTTCCAAGCGCCTACAGGTGTCACAAACGCTAAGGATATCTCAGAATTCGCATTTTTACAGCCTCTGCAAACGTTTTCACTTCACTGTGTGATTTTTTAAAAACATAAACGCGCCTTTCGAACCTGTCGGCGCGTAAAAATCACCAAAATTAAACCATTTATCAGCCAGAAAGCATGTAAACAGAGGCTGGTCCTTGAACGAATCACACACGTTTATTGGTTCAATCAAGAAAATTAACCAAATCTGAGCTTAAGATTGTGACAGTTCATCAAAATCACTTTGTTCTACTTGTCTTCATCTCCTTATATCATAAAAAAAGAAAAACTGGATTTCTCATTTTACAAAAACTGAAAAAAAGTGCCCACAGGTGTTACAGATACTGGAAAAACAGCCCTCTACATACTACAGATATTTAACTGTTTACGTTTTTACAGCCTCTACAGACTTTACGGATTTAAAAGGGACAGTGCATATTAATGAACATGGAAATGTAAATATGTCAGAATTACTGCTTTCCATCTGCAGTCCCTGGCAGGTCAGAAGAAATAACACTACAATGACAACACTGCAACGCTATAGAAGAACTGGACAACTGACACACACCAGTGGCAATAACAAAGAACACAGAGAGGCAATATAAAAGCTTAAATTTAAAATTAGTGCTGCCAGATCTGGTTTCTTTTCAGCCACTTCTTTAGATTGACTCTAAAAGTGTTAAAGTGGTTCAGTCTCTTATTGGAGCTGAATCTCATTCCAGACCTCAGTACACAAAGCGTCTTAGAGTCCTCTCAGAGAGCTCCTTACTTAGCCTCAAAACTCCCAGCAAGGAATCTGAGCTTAAGAGTGATTCAGGAAGTTTCTGAGAGCAACTCTGAGCAAGGAGGGAACAGAAACTTTGATCTTAGTGAGGAGGTGTGGTTGACCCCGTTGCTAGGTGTGACGCAGTCTAAAGGCTGTGATTGGTTGGTACAAAAAGGGGGAAAGACAAAAGAAAAATACGCTCCTAGTAATGAATGGACAGTAAAATCAACCAATCACATAACCTGGACTGTATTCAGAAATGTGTAATGGTGACATTAATTTTATGTCATGATGATGAAACTCAGCTAAATTAAATTAGTTGTGACTCAGCTTCAAATGTTTGAACGTACCTCATTAACATGCCGATTATATTGACTTGCTTATTGTCATGTTTACTGTCCATGTTGGTCATTTACTACTTCATGTGTTTGATATTAATGGTGGAGTCAGACTCAGCTGTCAGCAGGTCCTGTGGTTGCTGTGAGAAGCTCTGGTACGTGCTGCAATCCCAAGCGAGAGAGGAGACTGAAATTAATAAATTGCACAACAATACGAGGCTGTGAAAGATCGTACTGGTGTGACTGGTCTGACTGGTCTCTGTGCTGACAGAAGGTTGTCACAGACCCAAGTCATCACTGCTGCATTTTACCTGTGGTCAGGTATCAATGTTGTGATGACTTTCATCTCAGGAGTTATTGCGTTACTGCGCTGGGTTGGACAGTAAACTCATCCCTGATGAGGTCAACCACAAACATTATCACTGCACGTTGAGCCGATAGCGTGTTATTAAATCACTGTCTTTTAACGTACGGAGAATATCTCTCCTTCCTCTCGGCCTTTCTGTCATCTTGTCTGTTTAAGACACTCTTAGGCTTCTTAAAAGTCCTCCTCCCTCCTCCTAACAGTTTTCCACCTTAGGGGCTCTCTAAAGGCCTGAGACGCTTTGTGAATAACTTTATTACCAAGGGGAAAATCATAAGAAAAATCTTAGAACTTGAGAAATTCTAAGATTTTTCTAAGAATGACGTCACTAAGAGCTGCTTTTAGCCTTAGGATGCTTTGTGAATACAGGTCCTGACTGCTAAAGGTTGTATGTCAGGGGTGTCAAACTCCGGTCCTCGAGGGCCACAATCCTGCATGTTTTAGATGTTTCCCTCTTCCAACACACCTGATTCAAATGATCAGCTCATCATCAAGCTCTGCAGAAGCCTGATAACGATCCTGATCATTTGAATCTGGTGTGTTCGAAGAGGGAAACATCTAAAACATGCAGGATTGTGGCCCTCGAGGACCGGAGTTTGACACCCCTGACTAAGTGGTACCTCACAGTCACCTCTAGTGGAGGCTCTGGTTGTTCTCCCACTGGTGCTTGATCTGAACACAATGAACTCCCCCAAAGGCGGTGGGGCAAGTCCATGAAGGATCTTATAAACAGAGCAGGCAAGTTTAAACTTTTTAAAATGATCAAAACTTAAAATATTGTGTTTCTGGAGTACAGGGCAGCGATGCGAGGAAAAGGATTTCCTATTCGGTACTTTTACAGCTTTTTTGAAGAGAGATTCTGTTGGTTTTAACGTACTTAACATGTTTTTTAAAAGTTAAAGTTGAGTCAAGGGTGGCACCAAGATATTTAAGTTCATGTACAAGCTGGAGCTCCTCACCTTTTAGAAATACATTTGAACTTGACCACACTTCTGGACGTTTTGAGAAGACATGACTCGGTGAGCCACTTGTCCTCTCTTCTCTGCACTTAAACTCTAGAAAGATGTTCCTCCATGCTGGATGTATCTCCAACTACTGTCTCCTCTGTTTACCGTTTCTGAGCCATGCTGCGTTTATTTATTGATCCAGCAGGTTTGATTTTCCTCTCATAATCATTTTAGATTAGTTTATGTCACTTTGAACAAGTTTGGGGTCATTTTCAACACATTTTTGGGCAGGTTTTTGTCATTTTTAGGAAATTTTTAGTCAATTTAAATACGAAAACTTTCATTTTTACAGTCTCTATGAACGCTGATCTCATTTCAAACAAGTCTTGGGTTGTTTTTGGACAATTTTTCAATTGTTTTGGGCACGTTTAGGTTGCTTTAGACACTTTTTTAAGCAAATTTTTGTCAATTTGGACCAATTTTGAGTCACTTTGAATATGAGCGTTTTCATTTTCACAGCCTTTACAAGCACTACTTTGCACAACATCTGTAGAAAGACCTGACTGTCTCCTCTGTTCACTGTTTCTGAGCCATGCCGCATTTATTTTAATGTGGTCCAGTAGGTTTGACTTTCCTCTCAGCCTGCAGTTCAGCTGAAAACTCTCTGAATTTTTGCAACTTAACTGTTGGTAACAGCGGAGTCAGCCATGGCTTCTCGGTTGCGGCGACAAGTGCAGAATTTTGTTGTTTTTGCAGGATCAGGATGGAGCAGGCTGTTTATTTTTAGCAATTTTTAAAACGAGCCAGGTGATTTTGATGAAGTTGCATGACTCTGAGGTTAGTTTGGCTTCTCTTATTGCCTCGACTCTGTCTGCAGGTCGCCTGAAAACTCTGATTTTTAGTTAGGTGACTGCTGATCATAGCTGAGTCAGTCGTTCCTTCATGGTTGCGTCAATGTGTGCAGAATTTTTTGTTTTTTACAGAATCTGATCACCGCAAACTGTCTATTTCTTGCAAATTGTTAAATGGCACATGTAGAACAAAGCGAGTCTGATCGAATATAAGTTTTTAAAGTTTAGATCTGGTTAATTTTTACACATGATTAGTTTCAGTTCCGATAAATTCTGTAATTTTGGTGATTTTTTTAAAGATAAGATGCCTTTCAAACCCAGGCTATTGGAGTTCAGAGGAGCAGAGAGTGTGTGTATGTTCTAAATTAGGTTACACGGTAATCTAAATGTACATGTTGGCATTTTTGCTGTTGCTTTGTCAGTATATCATGTGAAGTGATTAGCTGATGATCTTACATGGATTAACTGAAGATTAGCTTAATCTTCCATCACAGGTAATCAGGGAAGTAAAACCCGTCCCTATGCTTCTGCTCTTCCTCTCATCCCATTATGTTCCACCGTAATCCAACGTCGAGTCAGACAGAGCTCTTTTCAAGCTGGTGCGTATTCAGATTTTATGTGAAATCACTGAAAAGTAGTCAGTACCTCGGCTGGGATGAGCTCCCCGGTTCGAGCCGCCCTCTCGGCTTCTCCGATCAGAACCCGCAGGGCAGCGTCTGCAGCCTCCTGCTTCCCCTGCTTCTTGTTGGACGCGCAGACCGGAGGGAACCAGCGTCCGCCCAGCTTGGCCTGGTAGGTGAACCTGAGAAAGACAATCAGAGGAGGGTTTGACAGTGTTTTTATCAAAAACCAAGGACCTGTGGACACTTTTAAAACGATATAAGTAAACATAAGTATCCATTGGGTGTTTTCTGTACATTCTAAAGTGGCGTTCAGAGGCATACAGCTGCAAATGTTCAAGTTATCATAAAAATTAAAAGTGAAGAACTTATTTTTACGAGCTTGCTGTAACCTAGACAGCAAGAGATTGTTTATTTTGTGTGTGCATATTAACCATCTGAACACCACAACCCACCAGAGGAAATGAAAGTCATGTTTTTTTGTTTTATTTTTTTAAAAAATGCCCAAATTATACCGTTTATTAAAGCAAGAAACTGTAAAATCTGAAATAATTACATGGACTTTAACTTTCAGAGAACGAATCGCGTGTCTTTTACAGTTCTGTCTGGGAAATTTACCACATCTAAGCTCAGATGTTGTAATATTTCACCAAAAACGATGCATCCGATTCTGCAGAACGACTCCTCAGAGCAACTGAGAAGTCATGACCGACTCAGCTGCAACCAACAGTCACCTGACAAAAAACTTCAGGGACTATTTGGCTGAACTGCAGGCTGTGTTTGCTGGAAATTAATTCAAAACAGAAGGCCGTAAGTCCTAAAAAAAATGAAGAAAGGTTGAATTTCTTTGATTATTTCAACTAAAAAACTTGAATCGACATGTACGTTTTGACTGCTGTGAACAACACTGGAAACACAAATGGTAGCTCTACATTTTATAGATGTTTTATAGGTATTTTACCTATTATAGCAAGAAACTGTGAAGTCAAAAAGAATCGCTAGGGTTTTAACTATCTGATGCTCCATGAACTATTCATGTGTGATGTGTAGTTCTGTTGGAAAAATTAACCCCATCTGATCTTCAAACTATAATATTTAATTATAACATTTAATCTAATGTCTCATTTAGAAATTTACCAAAAATGATGCATCAGATTTTTTTTTTTTAATTTATTTTTGGCGTTTTCACCCTTTATTGAAGAGGACAGGACAGTGGACAGAATCAGAAACGTGAGAGAGAATGGGGTAAATGCGGTAAATGGCCGAGGTCGGACTCGAACCCTCTGCACATGGGTCACGCGACATAACCACGAGGCTACCGGGACGCCCCGATGCATCCGATTTTGTAAAAAAACAATAAATTTTGCACCCCTTCGAGCAACTGAGAAGCCATGACTGACTCAGCTGCCATAAAACAGTCACCTGCCAAAAACTGAGGGAATATGCGGCTAAACTGTGGCTGTGTTACCGGACAAACTGCCGAAAAGTAGTTAAAAATGCAAGCAGTATTGTTCACAGCACTCATCTCAAAGAACCACATGTTTATTCCGTCGGTGACTGATGAGGCCTTTAACATCTGGGATGGAAACGGAATACATGCTTTGTATAATTTATATATAGACGATACTTTTGGTTCCTTTGAACAGTCGGTGGATAAATTTTGTGAGGTCTAATTCTGAGTGTTTTCCTCTATGTCCCTCTCGGTCACTGATGGAGGACTTATACCCTGCTGACTTCTTATCATGAGACCAATCTGGATAAGCTTAAGCGGAAATGGGAAACCGACTTGAATGTAACCATAACGGACTCGGTTTGGCAAAAGGTCATCCAGAACATCCATTCCTCTTCAATCTCACTAGGACATGCTGTGGTTCAGTTTAAAGTCGTACACCGTCTGCACTGGTCCAAAGACAAGCTGTCTAAGATCAAGCTGGACCTGGATCCTTCATGTAAACAAACTCCTGCTACTCTTCTACACAGATTTTGGACCTGCCCAAAACTTTCTGGTTATTGGCATTCCATCTGAGGCTTTTTCGAGTATTTGTGGGAAAGTGGTACGCCCCTGTCCTTTGACTGCTTTGTTCGAGTTCGCAGGCATCAAACTAGCATGATTGCTTTTTGCTCATTGTTAGCTCGTAGATTAATATTGTATAAATGGAAAGATCCATGTCCTCCAACATGTGGTCACTGGGTGAAAGAGGTTATGGGCCATATGCATTTGGAAAAAAATAGATATACAATGAAAGGATCAATTGGGAAACTTTATGATCAGTCGCTGCCATTTTTGTCTTACTTTGAATGTGTGTCTGCTGATAAACTTTTTTAATTTACATAAACTCTGTACTCTGTATATAAACCAGATTGTACTCTCTGATCCGGTATAGCGGGGATGGGGGGTGGGGGGGTTGTTTGTCTGTCTGTTTGTTTGTTTGTGTTTAATGTTTAATTATGTTAAAAATAAATAAAAAGACATTGATCAAAAAAAAATGCAAGCAGTACAGTATCTACAATACGCAGAGCGACCGTTTTTCTTTTCAGAGTTGCTGACAAGTTCTGATTCCATTTTTTTTAATGTCTTGTATAAAATAAACATTTAAAGAAATTCATTTTTTATGATTTGAGGCAGTAGACCTGCGATAGGCTGGCCACCTGTCCGGTGCATCCCCTACCTTCACCCTGAGTCGGCTGGGATAGGCTGAAGCCCCCCGCGACCCTACAGAGGATTAAGCGGTGTACAGATAATGGATGGATGATTTGTGGCATTACAACTGTGTCGTACTGCACAGAAGACATTGTTGAGTTCTCTGTACTTCTAGCCATGGATGTTCAGTTTCCACAGAGGTGCAGGACTTTATATTGCAGTGAAAAATGAACCACAGTGAGTTAAAACGACACAGGAGCAAAGAAAAACACTGCTTGGAGTCGAGAGGGTTAAATCAAAAACCCACCTGAGTGTTTTCTTTACATTACCGGGTGTTGCTAAACCTTAAACTTAACAGAAAGAGATGTTTTTTAATCTGGTGTTTGTGTATTAACTGTGTTTTCACATACTTTGGTTCATGCGGCGGCCCGGACTGTCCCACCAGGCGGATCTCGGCGGCGAAGCCTCGAGCCCTGGCGTACTCCAGAAGCCCCGACACCGCGTTGTTGTTCAGGTGGTTGATGAGGTCTCCGACGCCGGCTTCGTGGGCCGCTCGCAGCTCGTCCGCGGTCAGAGGCGGCAGCGAGGGGCAGGTCGTCCCGGAAGCGTCGCTGTCGCTGGAGGAGCCCAGGGGCAACTGAGGCTGCAGGAGGGAGAGGGGACGAAATCACTGTTTTTAAAAGATGCAACCAACTAGGGATTAACCGACTACCAGCCTGGCCGATTATAGTGGCTGATTTGTCGCAGTTTTCCAATTATTGGTGTACTGATCGGCTGATTATTGATAAATTAAATGCTAATCATGTGTGATGCAGCCTCCTCTCTCTGTCTGTCGTCACTCTGTGGTCTAAGAAATGTCTCTCAAGCAGAAAAACTGAACAAGAAACACAAACCAGGAAGTTAGCGCCTCTCACAGTGGCTAAGGCTATGCTAACGGCTAGCGGCTAAGTTAGAAGGCAGCCACAGATTAACCTGAAGCAGAGTCTGGCAAACAATAATTAGCGGGAAATGAAGTGACAGAACAGTGAACAGCCTTTCTGGATTACCAACAATCACCATCGGCCCCCAAAATATCCCTGAACAGCTCGAGTTCTCGTCTGACTCCACACCTTGTTGAGCTGCAGCTTCCCGTCAGCCATTAGCTCCTTGACGGCCTCCTCCGCTGCCAGCTGGCGAGCTGCCTTCTTGCTCGGAGCCGAAGCTTCCGCAAACAGGTTCTCTCCCACCTTCACCCTGTACATGAACCTGAGACAGAGGAGGCGAAGGATCAGTCGGGAAACTCACATTTAGATAATCGTGCAGATGCGGCAGGGTCACGTCAACATGCATGCAGCTTACAAGAAGAGAACACAAGTTTGTATTGTGTCTCCAAGCTGCTTAAAGGGGTTGAATCAACAGAGATGCTATTGTGTCTTTATCAGATGACTACAGTGCTGATGAACAGAAATAGCCGCTCCTCTAAGGCAGGAACCGAAGAGGAACTTCATTGACAAGGCCTGATTCAGATCGAGATGAAGGAACCGGCACCTCGGGTCGTGTGGTGGCCCCGCCTGCCCGGTGATGATGAACTCGATGGGGTTCCCGCTGCGCTGGCTGTACTCCATCAGGACGGACACCGGGTTCTTCCCACCGGGCAGAGAGCGGGACAGAGGCTGGCGAGGTCCCTCCGTCAGCCCTTCGACGCCGCTGTTATCCACGGCGCCCTGGTAGAGAAGGCAGACAAAAACATTTAACAGGGTTTTAAAGCTGGGTAATCATCCCTAACTCAGTTTTAGCTCGAAGAGGGCATCAGATTGCGATCGTAGTGCTTCTCTAGCTAAGCTCCAGACTAACTTTCCCACTGGCAGCGCTGGTGCGACCAACTTTTTCTAGTTATTGGTTCGAGAAAGTTACCTCGCATCCTTATTTTGGTGCAGCATCACCACAACTATTAATCCACCCTGCAGGAAGTTAGCGCCTCTCACAGTGGCTAAGGCTATGCTAACGGCTAGCGGCTAAGTTAGAAAACCTGAAGCAGAGTCTGGCAAACAATAATTAGCGGGAACTATAAAAGTGACAGAACAGTGAAAGACTGAGAAAGTAGAGAAGAACAGCAAACAGACAGCTCCAAAATATCGGTTATCAATACTTGTCTTTGCATAATGTAGCTTTGCATTGATGTAGAGCTTTTTCTGTGTCATGACTTGCTATTTGTTAAATACTTCTATCTGAAATATCTGCAAACGCATTAATTTTGCCTCAAGTCTTTCTCTGATATCACTCCTACAAACTGTGCAAAGGGATAAACTCCCCACTTGTCTACTTATTGACAGATGCTACAATTTACTGATGTTCCTTAAACGCCTCGCACTCAGGCTAAAGCTAATTAGTTAGAAAACGGAGAAATAAGGTGCTCTAAAGTCAGATTTTCCCAAGCTGAGACCGAGGAAACCAGGCTTTCCTACGAGTGGATCGCAGTCAGTCATGTTAATGTAAATGTAGGGAGCCAATATTGTGATCGATGTTAGTATTTGCTTCATTTTCATTTCGTTGGTTTGTTTATTTACTTATTTGTTTGTTTGTGTTCAAAATAACTTGAAAGTTTATGGACTGATTTGGATGAAACTTTCAGGAAATGAGTGAAATGGGACAAGGAAGAAATGATGAAATTGTAAGACCGATCCGGATCACCGTCTGGATCCAGGATTATTTTTAATTTAGGGGTACTTTGTCATTGGGAGATTGTGTTGGGGGGGGACTGAAGCTGCTTGGCGGAGGTCTGCGCTCTCTGTGCTCAGTGCTAGCTATGAGGCGACGCTGCTAACCACCGAGCCACCGTGAAGCCCCAAAATGAAAACAGTCCACGTACATGAAATGATCTTGATTCAATTTGAGTAAATCTGACATTAAAACGCCTCATTTCACCCTTTTAAAAAGTAACTGTGCTGCTTCATAAGCTTCCACTGTAGCCTGCGTGTGAGGCGTTTAGGGAACGTCTGTAAATTGTAGCGTCTATCTGAGAGCAACTGAAACAGGCAAATATTTAAAGCAGGTTGCGTGTAAATTTGATTTGTTCTCACAGATAAAATAAAGAACTTACACTGGTGTCTGGGAGTAAATCTACTGCTTGGTCCACGCTGGCGGCATTCTCCTCGTTGGCCGACCCTCCCTGCATCTCCCCGACGAGGATGCGCAGCGTCGCGGCGGCCGCGTCCTTCTTCGCGACCTTCTTGCTGGAAGCTTCCGCGATGGGAAACAGCCTCTTGTTGAGCATCACCTGCATGCGGAATCTGGGAGAGGTAGAAGGAAACGGACGGAGGAGGGTGATCAATTCAAGAGACGCGACTCACCAAAACGACGACTGTTCTGGGTTTGTCGATTCAAGGTTTCTCAACAAATGCTTTAGAAAGAGCAACAAATATGCAGGTGGGAGACTAAAACTATGTGTATTATGTAATTTAAACATCAGACATGTTTTCTATCAACCAGTGGCCAATGCCTGTGGATATAAATATACCTCTGGGATTTAAAGTGTGAGATCTTCTAGCTTTTTCTTTCCTGATATCTCAGTTTTTCACGAAACTTGATCTGCTGGAATTAATCGTTATAATTTTTATGAAAGGTAAACATAAACCTCTAAAGCCCGAGCAATTTCTGTTTTGTTTATTTGTTTTTTTTTGCTGCTCCTGCCACATTTTCTCCTCACTGTGGGCTCATTTTCACTGCAATATATTGTTTTTTCTCTGTTATTTATTTAGCAAAAATTGACATAACTTGGAACCAACATGGCACAGGTCTAACTCAATAAATCCTGCAAAAATTTAATTTCTTCGACTATTTATTTCACAAAAAATTACGTTTTTTTTCTAATGGAAAAATAAGTTGGCTCCACATGCTTTACATGTTTAACTATTTACACTTTTAACTGGTTTTCATGCTCGTCTCCATCGCCATAAATCATAAAAAAGAAAAAGAAAACAAATCAAATTCACTTTTATTACTAATTAAATAAATAAATAAATGAATAAAAAACAATGCTAACTTTATCGTTCAACTACTTGCTCCTCTGTTTACTGTTTTTGAGCCATGCTGCATGTATTTTAGCGATCTAGTTGGTTTTATTTTCCTCTCAGTGTTTGTAATTTTGATCCTGCACTCGTCTCTCCTCTGCTCCGTGTCGACACTGCCTGCAGTTCAGTCGAGCGTTCAAAGAATTTTTGTCATGTGACTGTTGGTCTCAGCCGAGTCAGTCGTTGCTTCCTGGTTGCGCCGGGGAGCACTGAATTTTTTGTTTTTTACAGAACATGTTTAGAGCGACCGGTTTATTTTTGACGATTTTTTAAAATACAAGACGTCTAGAATAACGTGATTTTGTTGAACTATCACAACTTTAAGCTTATATTTGGTGAATTTTCAGTTGTAAATGTCACTTTTTGTTCTGTTTTTGCAGTTTCTACCTGATAAATGGTGTTATTTTGGTGATTCTATAAAAGATAACAGGCCTCCTACATGCTCTGGGAGGTTCGGGGGTTCAGATGGTTAAACAAATTGACTTAATAAATATAAGTGATAAAATGAAGCTGACAAAGACGCCACATTTAAAGTATCCGTCAATATCTGACCCACTAAGTAAAGTAAATATTGACCCTGGTGCACAGCTAATTCAATTTGAACACCACAGCATCAGTTTACCTCTTGTATCAATCAGACCGGCTCGTGTCACTAACCTCGGGTCGTGGGAGGGCCCTGATTGGTCGAGGAGCAGGAACTCGCAGTTCTGGCCCAGATACTGGGCGTACTCCATGAGGCCGCTGACCGGGTTCTTCAGCCTCACCTCCTGCAGCTTGGCCCACAGGTTCTGAGGCGGCGGGGCGGCCAGCGACACGGCGACGGTTCCCACGGCGTTGGCCTGCTCCGCCGCCAGTCTCTCGGCGTCGGTCTCTCTGCGAATGGCGTTGAGGAACTCTGGGATGTCGTCGGTGGCCCACTGTCCCTCGTTGGTCTCCTCGTCTTTACAGGAGGGGAAAGGGGGCCGCTGAAGGGAGGGAAAACAGCCTTAGCACACCTTTAAGCAGGTAAATGTCTACTTTAGAGGCAGCACAAGTGATTTGTTTGACCATTTAAGTTAGAAAAACCCACAAAGCTCTGTGTGAAAGGTGCAAAGTCAGATTAGAAAGACATTCATCAGCCAATAAAAAATAATTCCCCACATGAGGAAGCTTCCAAACTGCTTTATCCAGCTTTTCGACAAATAATTTCTTATCTAAGATGCAGGATCCTGTTTTCTTCACATCACAATATCAGCTTTTCTCAATATAAAGAACGGCTGCTCTCATGCGAGCTGGATAAAGCTGGTTGGTTTCAACTCGAACTGAAATCAGAGGCAACAAGCGAGTGAGCCTATTTCCGAAAGTGCCGAACTGTTCCTTTAATCTCTGTGTTAAATTGGATGGAATATTTTGACACACAGACATTGCCGGCATCCCCTAAAGCCGACTCATCTAGGTCAAAGAGTTTCCATTTTATTTATGCTTCGGGCTTTGTTTTAGAATTTCCTCTTCGCCTTTAACGTTTTTCTTTTTCGTCGCAGGGCTGCCATAAACCTCTAAACCCCAAAAGCTGCCAGCGAGTTTGAAAGGGATGCCCCCTTTGAAAAAAAGCGCCAGAATTATCCAAATTATCAGAGAAAGAGGCTGTAGAAAGTCCTTTAACTGTGCAACTTTTGTCCTTGTTTGGCAAATCCAGGCTTCAGATTGGGATAATGTATGAAAATCACTTTATTCTGCACGTCTCCTTTAAAGATTCGGTAAAAATAAACCATTTTTAGCAGCCAGATTCTGCAAAAAACAAAAAATTCTGTGCTTTTTGGCGAAACTGAGAAGCCTTTAGTGACTCGGCTGCGACCAAAAGTCACTTGACAAAAATTACAAGAGGAGAGGAGGAGAGAGGAGACAACTATGCACCTAAATTAAAATTTTAAATAATAAAATATCGTTATTAAGTAGAACCACTATCTTTTTCCATTGTTGGAAAAACGGTCTACATGTTGATACCAGTTCCTTTCAATTTTTGTAAAATAAACAATGAAAGAAAAATCAACTTTTATGGCTTTATAACGGCGTCATTCTGCACAGAAGACATTTCATGGTTGCAGGACGACAAATGACTGTGACTGGAGCAAAAACCACCCAGGAACTGTTTGGGGTTCAGGGGATTCAGGGGTCTTTTCTTAAAATCCGATAACTAAATAAAAATGCAACCTTCACGTACCGCGTCGGCATGACTCTGCTCCGGCATCCAGCCCCCCAGCAGCGGTAAGGACTCGATGCCTGTGATCACTGGTAGCGGCGACCCTCCCGCCCCCTCGTCTCTGCCGGGTTCCTCCTCCATCTTCTCGCCCTGAGCCAAGGCGCTCTGAGCGGCTTTGAGGCTCCTCTGCATCCTCTCCCGGCGGTGGTCCGAGAGCTCCCACGTGGGAGGGTTGACCTCCGCGTTCTTGATGATCTCGCCCTGCTTCTCCAGGGCGTAGAGGGTGGGATTGACCTGCTTGGCCGTCCGGAGGCCCAGATTTTTCGCTATGACGAGAGCCGTCGCCTCCCCTGAACCCAGCAGGTACTTCAGGACGAGCTCCTTCTGGTCTGCCATCATAGCAGCTTTAGGCTCCTGGTCGGGGGAGCTGGGAGTGCTGGGAGTGCTGGGATTCTCGTGGTGCTGACCTTCTGTCGGTGTCTTGGATTCCTCAGAGCCGTCCGACTCTGAAGAGGAGTCGAAGGAGCGGCTGGATTCTGTATCCGACTCCTCTTCCTTTGGTTGTCCGCTGTTTTCTGTCTCCGGCTCGGCTTCACGTTTTAGAGGGTGTTCGAAAGCGACGCACGGATGTGAAGGTTTGAAGTTTGGTTGTTCTTCGCGTCTGACAGGTTCTCCGTACAGAGTCCACTCCGGAGGGGTGAGTCCTCGCTTGGAGGCTTTCTGCAGGCGCTCCAAAGAGTACAGAGCCTTGTTGACTATCGTCTTGGGCAGATGCAGTTTCCTGGCTAGCACTTTAGCGGAGACGCTCTCGGTTGGCTTCAGAGCACCGAGGACCTGCTCCTGTATGGCAGGTGTGAGAGTGATGCTAGCTTGAGTAAAGTCCGAATAGGGTCGGTCGAACCTGTCGCCCCTTCTGTCTCGATGAAGAGACAAACTGTGAAAATCGTCACACAGAGGCTCCGTCCATGGTCTGTTGGAGTACTGGTTGCGGTTTTTACCTCGTTGCTGGTTTTGATTGAGGTGTCGAGGCCCTCTTGAGGCTCCTGTGAAGCTCTGGTCTTGGCTGTAGCCTCCTCTACCTCTTCCAAAGCTGCTGTTTGGGTTTGGATACCTGCCGTAGCCTGACTGGGGCTGGTATGGAGAACTCGGCGGCCTGCTTGGTACTGATGACCCTCCTCCTCCTCCTCCTCCTCGAGTACCGGCTCTGAACTGTGGCGCCTCAGTAGTCTGTCCTCTGAGGAACTCTGCCTGCTTGTAAAGAAAGGAATTGGGCGCTTGTGGACTGGCAGGTTGATTCTGGTTATGTGCGCCCACAGATTTAGGGAACCCTTTAGCGTGGCCCGGTATCGGGGGAGCGGAGGGGATAATAGACGGGGGCTGTATGGGCACTACAGGATGGGCAGGACCGCTGTAGTAACCTGGATGTGGGATGTGCTGCGGGCCGGCTCTGGGGAAGGGTGGGGCCGGTCCAGGACTGTAGTAGCTCTCCTTGGCCTGCAAGTGAGGTGGTGGAAGCCTGTAGTAGTGTTCTCTGGGAGGCCCACCTCTACCTCTGCTCATAGCGCAGGGGTTGAGCGCGAAGGGGGGCCGGAGCAGCTGGCTTCGGTGTTAGCGGACGTCCTCGAGCAGCAACAGAACAGCCGGACGGAAAGTCAGCCGACCGGTTTCACACTGAGAGCACCTGAAATACAAACAAGGGACAAAGTCAGGAGGGCAGGGACGCAAATATTTCCTACTGATCAATCTCTCGACTGTTTACAGATGAGTCGATTGTCCTCAATAAAGTTCAATACATATTAAAAAAACGTGCGTTATCGTATATTATGGCACAGTGCAAATTGCCAACTAAGGCTTACATGTCAACTCTTTAAACCCCAAAACCTGCAAGTGGGTTTAAAAGTCATGCTATTTTACTATTTTTCTAATAAATGGCCAAACTTACATCACTTATAATAGCAAGAAACTGCAAAAGATGAACTAATATCGTGTGACTTGCAGCTCTTTTAGAAACATTAACCAAATCTGAGCATAAAATTCAGATATTTCACTTCACTCTACGTGTCTCCTTTACAAATCTGCCAAAATTAAAGCAGTTGCAGTAACCAGATTCTGTAAAAACGTAAAAATTCTGTGCTCTTTGACGCAACCGAGAAGCCTTTAGTGACTCAGATGTGACCAACACTCATGTGACAAAAATTCATGGACTTTTCAGCTGAACTGCAGGCAGTGTTTCCACAGAGCAGACAGGAGAAACATGTAGAAACAACTAAGTATTAAAAATTAAGTGTTAATTGCAGAGCCCCATCTTTTTTTCCAGAGTTAGTAACACCCGTGGGCACTTGGAAAATTGTTGTACATGCTGGTTAATGGTTTTTAAAGTTTTGTAAAATAAGTAATCAAAGGAATTCAACTCTATTTCTTCTCTTTCTTTTACAATTTGTGTCATTCCAACTGCGTCACACTGCACAGAAGACATTTTCTGAGTTATCTTTACTTCTAGTCATGGTTGTGCTGTTTCCACAGAGGTGCAGGATTTTCATTTTGGAGTTAAAAACGAGCCGGCAGTCAATTTCAACTCATACCAATAATCGATAATTTTATACTTCTTGCAGCCGATAACCGATAATGTCGACTGATTGGGTTCATGCCGGGATGTCGGTGGGTGGGGTGGGGAAGCGGGGCTGACACCGGAGTGGGACACTAGAGTTGGCAGGTCCATGTTTTAAAAAACCACGGCGGCGTTCTAGACCTTTGGCGGCGCTTGGCAGCGTACTACAGCCTCGGCAAAACTCGGCAACGCTCGGCAGCGGTGCCCGACAGCAGCGCGCACGACTATTCCAATATCAAAATTATTATCCCAATACCACCACAACCAATCAATATTCGGGACCAGCCCTAGTGAAATGTCTTCTTCTGACACCGTAAACAAAGTCCACACTGGTCAGTTCCACGCCATGCTGCTTGTTTTTCTCTGCCCGCGCAGTCTGATGACATCACACACATGCGACGGTACCATTGGGAAGGGGAGGGGTTGAGGAGCCAGGCATGAGGACAAACCACAACACACAGACCAGCGGCAAAAACCAACATTCCCGGTCTTTATTATTATCGTCTCATTTTATCGGCTTATTTTTTTGTTATCGGAATTATCGGAATGACGTCATAATTGCCAGAATTAACCGATAATTATCGTACGTCGATATTAAAGTGCATCACTAGACAGGACGAAAAAAACCCCCAAAAAACAGAGGCTTAAGTAGTGTAGATTTAAAGTGCCAATATGATAAAATTCATTAAAAAAGAGGTCTTAGTATTTAAAGCTTCTATTAAACCTTATAATAAAGTAAATAACTTCAGTCTGTGTATTGAACAAAGTGCAACCAGGGCACAGTCAATATTTTATAAGCATGGAGCAGCTAATGTCCTGGTTTTAAAATCTGGATTTTAGCTGCAGAGCTCGTTACCATGTAGTTTTAATGAGTTTCGGTCATTTTTTTCACACTGGTTCTGCTGCCTGACAAAGGAGATAAAAAAATATGTAAATGAAAACGTCGTTATGGGGAATTTGGCTGTATTAAAATGCAGTTAGTGTGAGCACAGAGAGCAGGAGAGAAGCTAACAGATCTGATATCCAAACTCTCTCTCTCAGTGCACAAACCAATTTTTTGCTCTGGGATAATTCTGGGAGCTTCTATCTTTGGAAACTTTTACATTTAACCAAACTTGACTCTGCTGCAGCGACCGTTTCCTAAAACTGTAGCACTGACTGCATCCGACGTACGCCCGGAGCCAAAAACAACCGGCGTCATGACTCAACAATTACACAGTGACGCTGGAGGAAAACATTTGTCCTCATGAATTCGAGTGAGGCAGCTCCACGGCAGAATATTAATAAATGGAGATAAATAACGACGGGATAATTGAGCGGTGGAAAAATGAGCAGCAGCTGGGAGAAAATGTCATTCCAGTCAATAGCACGAGTTCAGGCCCCTGCTGGCAGCCCTCCAACCTCCTCAAGTGTCCTTGGATGAGTCCGTGAATCAACACCGGCTGCAAGGGCACCGTTTCCAGCATCACCCTACACTTCTGCTTCCCAGAAGTACAGCAGACAAAACAGCCAAAGATGCAGTTATTGTGCAACTTTGCGAATGCTGTCCGGATTATAACCCGGCCGAGTCTACAAGGATACTGCGGGGTGACACGATATCTCCTCCAGTCGAGCTGAAACTTAATCCAGGGGTGAGAGGAAGGCGATTAATAATTCAGACCTTCTTGCGACTATTCTGTATTATTTCTGGCCTTATTGCTGGATCTTGATCCACGGCGGAGGGGGAAAGTGAGACAGAAGGGGTATTTCAAGGACGCAAGACTGTGTTGTGGCATGAAAACCCTGCAGAAGCGAGCCGGCAGTGGTGGCTGCAACGCTACTTTTGCATGGTTCGGTTTAATCTCCTTCTCCTGATACAGAAAAAATATTTATTCTTTTGAGCCGCACGGTCCAGAATATCACGGCAGCGACAAACATCGATCGCGGCTCAAGTGTCATATCTGACAACAGTCAATAATGTCTGTATCAGTGAGACTGACAACAAGGAGACACCCAATACTGAGTCAGGTTTCAGCCCCTCCGGCCCAGTCAGCATCACATGGAGCTGAGCCGGTCCGAACAGCGCCGCGCTAATGGAGAACAGCACTGTGTTGGTTCATCACGGTAATCGGGTCCGACAGGGCCGGCAGCCCGGCGGCCACGCGGCGCCGGAGTCGACTCGCCTCGACCCTGACGCGAGGCGACGTCTGACAGCCAAAACAACAACTCGGTGTTTTTCAGAATCCGCTGTCGTCGCTGCTCGCTTTGCTTCCCGTCGTGGGTCGGAGCGGCGGCGGCGGCGACGAGACGAACTCATCCGACAGCTGATGATTCAACTACTCTGTGCATTTTATGTTGTTCTGTCAGGCGAAATAACAAAACACACTTCATCAAAAGCGATAAGAGAACTAAAAAAAAACACATCCAGTTGCAGGAACAAACCCAAATGTGCAGCCTCACTGAATCATAAACAGGCCTGCAACTAAAGAGCTCATCATTTCCAATTAATCAATTAGTTGTTTGGGCTATAAAATGTCAGGAAATGTTAAAAAGTGATGATCAATGCTTTCCAAAGCCCAAGGCGACGTCCTAAAATGTCTTGTTTTGTCCACGGCCCTAAAATAACGAGTTTAGTGTCAAAAAGGCGGAAAGAAACAAAAAAATATTCACATTAAAGAAGCTGCAATCAGAGAATTTAGACTGTTTTGCTTTAAAAAAAATACTCAAACTGATTAATCTGTTATTAAAATAGTTGGCAATTATTTGAATTGTTGACAACTAATCCATTTCTTGTTGCATCTTCAGATGAGAAAGCAGGGAGATGCTGACTAAGCCTGTGAATAAGAAAAAGTACTACTTTAAATCACAAGTCGTAATCATAATTATAATTTTGGCTTCCCAAAATGATCATTATCAAAAGTGATATTGACGCTTACAGTGTCTTGTCTTGTCCACAACCCCAAACAATTGAGTATAGAGTCAAAGAGGAGGAAAGAAACAAGAAAATATTCACATTAAAGAAGCTGCAATCAGAGAATTTAGACTTTTTTCTTTAAAAAATTACTCAAACTGATGCATCCATTATCAAAAATAGTTAAAAAAAAAAAAAACTAATTCACTACTTGTTGCAGCTTTAGATGTTGTCGAGTGAGTCAGTAAAAAAGACAAAAATACCACTTTCAATAACGACTGGTTGCTTTTGAGGGGTGCAAAATTAGTTGAATACAAACCCCGAGGCGATACTGACGTCCTGAAACGCCTTGTTTTGTTCACGAGCCAAAAAAGTTAAGTTTGGTGTCACAGAGGAGGAGAGAAACAAGAAAGTGTTTGCATTAAAGAAGCTGGAATCAGAGAACTTAGACTATTTTTCTTTTTAAAATTGCTCAAATCGATGCACTGATATCAAAAATAGATGGAAATTAATTGGAAAGCTGACGACTAAACCCTTAATTGTTACAGCTTTAGATGAGAATGCATGGGGCACTGAGATCCACGTGTAGCCGGGTGTCTCACAAAACGAAGATATCTTTCTACGATTTGGCCTGTCTTCCACACGAAAACGCAGATTTACGGCGTTAAAAACAATTCTTTTAAAAACCTTCGACCAAAGTGAAGATTTGCAAATTCTTCGTTTATGCATCTGCATGTGGACATAAATAACCAGAGTTTTGCCTTTTCGAAACGTCTCTGCCTGCGACAAAATGTGTTCTTTTTTTAATGTAAGTGTAACCGGGTGGACAATTAAATGCGGTTTACTCTAAAAGCCACCAGAGGGCACTCTTGTTTTTGGGGTAACCCCCTCTGACCACATCACATTTTGGGGCTCCACACGACAGACAGCGACAGTGACGGAGTTCTCTTTCCTTCCTGAGCAACATACGCACGGTTGGGCCGGCATTCTTATCTCTGGTTGTCTAAGAAGCTGGGAGGCTGTTAGGAGCTGCTGCGCTAGAGGCCGCGCCTGTTCATTAGGTCGGATGGGGTGAAGGCCGCATTGTGGGTCGGACATTTGAACTGTATGTAATTACATTTGTATCTGTAACGTTCCCTACAAAATATGTGAATTAGGAGATTGTGTTGGGCGTGGACTGAAGCTCCTTGGTGGAGGTGTGAGCTCTCTGAGGGCTTTTCTAGTTATCAAAAGCGATACTGACGTCTTAAAATGTCTTGTTTTGTCCACGACTTAAAACTACTGTGTTTAGTGTAAAAGATGAGGAAAGAAACAAGAAAATATTCACATTAAAGCAGCTGCAATCACAGAATTTACACTGTTTTTCTTTCAAATGTTTTAAAAACTCTTTAACAACAGACATCAATTCTCAAAATAGTTAACAACTGATAAATTTAGATGAAAATGCAGGTTGCCTACGAAGAACTACTTGACTGTTTGTTTTCTAGGGCTGCCAAATGAGTTTAATATTAATCATGATCACAATTTTGGCTTCCCAAAATCATCAAAAGCGATGAAAATATCTTGTGTTGTCCACAACCCAAAGACACCGAGCTTCGTGTCAAAGAGGAGGAAAGAAATGAGAAAATACTCACAGTTAAGAAGCTGCAATCGGAGAATTTAGACTATTTTTCTTTAATACATACTCAGAACTAATATCTAATCACCAAAATAGTTGATGAGATTATTTCTTTATCCATATTTACCTTTATTCTGAGTATAAATGTATTTATTTTTGTGTTTTTTTAATTGTTTAAATTAAAATTATTACCTGTGTCTATTAAAAAACAGGCTAAAGAAAGGTTAGAGTCAAAATAAACCTGTTTTCTTCCTGGTCTTTAGCAAAATTGATCAATAATTATCTGTATTGAACACATTCTATCGTGATTATCTTTGCAGTTTTAACGCCCAGTACTATGCACAGCTTGCTAGTCAAAGCCACCCCTCCCTCCATCACTGAGATCTTTGTGTTATGGTTGCACAACATAATATCCATAATAATTATATTATATCTCCTTGTGAAGCAATTACAAATGAACTTTCTGCTGCTTGATACAAAAGAAAACCTGCCTGGTTCTCATTTTTCATGAATATTTTCCAAGAGAAATCTGTCTGATTGATCATTTACTCTGATTTGAGGGCGTTTTTAAACTTTACTTAAAAGACACGGCATTTGTCGGCTCCACATGTTCGCAGCAGAGCGAGCAGGACGAGGAGAGGAGCCCTGAAAAGGAAGATTTGGTTGCAGCATCAGCTGTTAGACTGTTTAAATCAGCAGCACAAGGCTCAGGACGACGAGGGCAAGGTCAGATCTGAAAGTCACCCAAAGCAAAGAACTAAGTTGGACGTCTTTGCCAGTGTTTCGCCACGTAAGAAAGGCTTGAAACTGCCTTTTTTATATGGTTTTTTATTTCCTATGCAGATGTGCTCTCCTACAAAATCACTACAATCCTTCTAGAATGAATAAATCTTTCCACAAAGAGTTTCTGGAGCCATGAGCTGAAAATTTCTGTAGTTTTTCCACATTTATCAGAGAAAAACTGAACACCACAACGCCACTTTTCTCCAGTGTAACTGTGCAGCCCTACATTGTGTCTCAGCATAGCAGAAATGAAACCAGGAACATGCTTTAAACCCGGCGCACACATGCATTACACAACATTTCCAGGTAGCACGAGGCCCAGACGGGTTTAGTTTTCTCACCTAAAGCGGATCAAACGAATGAAAACAGCAATGGAAAAGAAGCTTCCCAATGATCAGGCGACTCAAACCGAGGAAAGCAGCAGCAGCACCTCCCCAGACACGAGTCAAAGGCTGAGAATGTGAAGTTGAACTATGTAAAGGGTTAATCAGTTAAAGGATAAACGAGTTTTCCAGCTCGCAGGTTCCTCGGGTGTTTACGTTCCGTCTGTCCGCAGCTTCCGCAGTAAAACCACAGCTGATCTCTCTCCTTTATACCAGCTGGACGCTCTGCAGTTGCTGAAGTGTTACACCAGCCAGACTGAGGGAAAATCCACAGCTAATGGGAAAGGGAAACGCGTCCGAACGCAGCCCGAGTAAGTTTCACTTTCATTTCTGCGCCAAAGTTAAGTTTCAGCTGTGTCATGTGACCAGATGAAGCACAACACCGGTTCACTGAGTGGTTACAGAGGCAGAAAAGTGGAGCTGCTCATGTTTGTGTGGCTCATTGTCGACATTTACGACATATCAGTTTCTAACATGAGCATAGAACAAGCTAAAGGGTAACAATGCTCAATAAAAAGATTGAAACTGCACCTAGAGATGCGTTTAACACTAAAAACATGCACTGGACAAGACTAAAGGAGCACTTTTTAAAGTTATTTTACTTAAAACAGACTTTTCTACATGTGTTTTTGCCAAATTTATGCACATATATAAATATAGTACTGATTTTTTTCACCTATTATTTACAAAAACCAAAAAGTTTTGGATAAATTGCACCTTTTAAAGCTGCATACTACACACAAATGTGCAAATTTGAGTCACAAAAGTGGAGCTGCGTCTGTTTGTGTCGCTCATTTCACACATTTAGGTCAGACAAGACTCTAACATGAGCATAAAACAAAGTAAAGGGTAATAATTACCAATAAAAAGGACAAAACTGTTTTCCACACTCCAGTTTTTCTGGAGGTATAAAACTAAAAACATGAACTTGAGAATGGTAAAATACGGCTAAAGACTTCTCATTTCCTTATTTATGTATATTTCGAACAGTCTCTTTAACAAATTTCTAAACATTATATTCTCTTTTAATCTTCAAAAACATAATAAAAGAACATTTTTCACCTATTCTACCGACTTATGGAGGTCTACAGCTGAAAAAATGCACTGGAGAAGGCCAAAACAAGACTAAAGAAGCATATTTTAAAGTTAATTTTACAAAAAGGGGGGGCACCGCAGTTGGCAGGTCCGTGTACTAGAACCACAGCGGCGTTCTAGAGTCACCGTGGTGTACTAGAGCCTTGGTAACGCTCGGTGACGCTCTGCAGCGCTCGGCGACACTTGGCGGCGCCTGGCAGTGTACTACAGCCTCGGCAGCGCTCAGCAACGCTAGGCAACGCTCGGCAACACTCGCCGGCACACGACTATTCCAATATCAAAATTATTATCCCAATACCACCACAACCAACCAGTATTCCCATATTCCAATATTCCACACCAGCCCTAGTCAACAACAACACACAGACCAACGGCAAAAACCAACATTTCAAGTCTTTATTATTATCGGCTCATTTTTTAATTATCGGAATGACGTCATGATTGCCAAATTAACCGATAATTATCATACGTTAATATTATCGTGCATCCCTAATAATTTGCATAAAGTACACTTTTCTGTCATTTTGCTCAATTTATAGGCATTAAAATCTCCTGTACCTCCTCTAAACATGATAAAGAAACAGATTTTTTCACCTGTTAATGAAAGGTTTGGACAGATCTCAGTTTTTTTTAAAAGCTGCTTTCACTTTTTAAACCTTAAATGATTCCCTGTTGGCAGACGTTGCCTCTATTTTCTTTTCCATGTGTAACATTTTGAGTTTAACAGTGACTTCTCTACTCGCTGCTTAATTATAAATTATAAAAGCAGTAATATTTGGAGGAGTGCTGATATATCTGACTGCTTAAGTAAATAGAAAAGGAAGGCCACAGACAGTCGGCCTAATAATGGAAACACTGAGCCTGTCAGTTACTGTGGACGCTGTGGTGTGTTGGGGAATAATCATCTTAAGTAACAGCTGATAAACTAAAGTGTTTTCCAGCACAGAAATAATAATAATAGCACTAGCAAGCTTAAATGTTGAAGCTGGGACCCTGCGGTGTTGTTAATTATGTGCATTTACTGGAGCAATTTCCATATTAAGGACTAAAACCTCGCAAAAGATTATACAAAAAACTTCATTTTAATATCAAGGCTAAGACCCCGCAGTGCTGTTCATTAAGGCGATTAGCACGACTCATTAAAGTTACGACATTAGAAAAACATACGTGAAAACCAAACAAACACGAGGATTCCCTGCTAGCGAGGTTTGTTTGCTTTCGTTTTTATTTTGTGCTTTTAAAGGGAGCTGCTTTAGTAAATGCAAGCACGAACTTAAACTTTGATCATTTATAGATTTTCAGGCATATTAGAAGCTTCAGTAAAAAGCAACGGAACTTTTCTTTAAGGTTCGTGAACAAGTTTCACCTCCTGAAGAATTAAATGGGATAATATTAATAATATGATTGCATCTTTGTATATTTTTTGTACTATTTTTGCATTTTATTTATCCATCCATCCGTTATCCATTATTAAGATCCCAGGCGTCCTAACCGGGATGCGAACCGGCGATCTTCTAGCTGTGAGGCGACGCTGCTAACCACCTAGCCACCGTGCAGCCCCATTTCATTCATGTTTTACTCATTATTTTTCTACTGTGGTCGTCTCTTTAATCTTTCTGCTTGCTGCTGTAACAACAGAATTTCCTCCTGGGGATCAATAAGGTATTTTTACTCGGTTCTAGACAAGTCAAGAGGCTTTTTGCTGAAGCTCCTAGAATGACAACACGGGTTTACACTGAGACTAAAAGTTACTGCGGTATATTTGGGAGCAGGCGTGTATATGTGAGGTGTTGCATTACCGTCCTTTGTGAATACACTTCTGGAGCGCCTAAAAGTAGATGTTTTACTTTACATTTAGAGTTTACTAAAATGAAAACCTATGGAAGCGCTTGTTTTTTGATATATTTTTAGTTGAACGTGGCAGTTCTGTTTGAATTAGCAGTTAGCATTTAGCAGTTAGCTAAATGGTAGCATCGGCACTGGTCACTACCTGGAGTGTCTCCTAAACAGTCCTGGATCAGTTGAACATGGCAGTGCTGTCTGAATTAGCAGTTAGCTAAATGGTAGCATCTTGCTCTGGTCACTACCTAGAGCATCACCTAAATGGGCCTGGGTCAGTTGAACGTGGCAGTGCTGCTGGTTGGATTAGCAGTTAGCATTACCATTTAGCAGCTAGCTAAATGGTAGCATCGGCACTGGTCACTACCTGGAGTGTCTCCTAAACAGTCCTGGATCAGTTGAACATGGCAGTGCTGTCTGAATTAGCAGCTAGCTAAATGGTAGCATCTGCGCTGGTCACTACCTAGAGCATCACCTAAATGGGCCTGGACCAGCTGAACGTGGCAGTGCTGGTTGAATTAGCAGTAAGCATTTAGCAGTTAGCTAAATAGTAGCATCGGAACTAGTCACTACCTAGAGCATCTCCTAAACAGGTCTGGGTCAGTTGAACAAGACAGTGCTGTTTGAATTAGCAGTTAGCATTTAGCAGTTAGCTAAATGATAGCATCGGCACTGGTCACTACCTGGAGCATCTCCTAAACAGGTCTGGGTCAGTTGAACAAGACAGTGCTGTTTGAATTAGCAGTTAGCATTAGCATTTAGCAGTTAGCTAACTGGTAGCATCAGCACTGGTCGCTACCTGGAGCATCTCCTAAACAGGCCTGGGTCAGTTGAACGTGGCAGTGCTGGTTGGATTGTGTAGCAGCAGTGTGAACTGGCACTAGGGGGGGCGACTCTGGGACGCCAGAGTTCACCTCCTAGCCTCCTGGAGGTGTCGTGGGACTAAGTAGGAGAAACAGCGTTGAAGGGAGGTTTCCACCTGATGACCCCCAGAGACGTGTTAGGAATCACTGCTACTGGTAGCTATAGAGACAGATTAGGGATCCTAGGTCCTTCATGGAGGATGGATCCTTTCTTTTTGAGCACAAGTGTCTTGTGTTTAAATTAACTTAATTACTAGCAGTATTTCCTCAAGCATATTCTTTCAACTAGTCCTGCTTTTCTTTGCGTATAAATTATGTTGGACATCTTGGGGTTTATTATTATTTACCTCAGTCCAGTCTGATACTGTTGTGTTTGTTTTTCTTCTACTCTTGCACATTATTTGCACTACGCATAAAACACTAACATTTGTATTTTCTTATTTCACACAGGACATTTTTTCTTTGAGTGTATATTACACTTATTGTGCATTTTGCATTTTATATTTGTCTTGTTTATTTCTACTTACTGCATATTTTTGCTTATTTATCTGTATTTATGGTGGCGGTAAACTTTACTCTTTCAGCTGTAACAACCGACCTTTACCTCCTTTGTAATAGTTTTTGATCAATTAAAGCTGTTTTATCAGATCTGAAAGTTAAGAATGTGTACCTGGACAGTTTTATATATATTTTCCAATATAAGTTTAAGATTTTAACATTTCTTTTATTTGAGCTGATTCATTACAGGCTCTTTTTAATTATATTTTATGGCTTGAGCAGTTACAGATACACAAGTGGGATGTTTTCCATCTTACGTTGTATTTTTGTCATTCAGTTCGTCTCTGAAATGACACCAAAACATTGGAGGTGAATGGAAACGACTCAATAACAGATGAGATTCTCAGGTGAAGTGTAATTATGTCCAATAAAAAGATTAAAAACTGCAGCTAAAAGGCAAGTTTTTGGAAGTTTAAAACAGAAAACACGAACCAGAGGAGACTAAAACAAGACTAAAGAGGCACATTTCCTTACTTGTGTATTTCTAACAGTCTCTTTACCAAATTTATTGACCCATTCTACACATTTTAAAGCTAGTTTACATTAAATATACTTTTCTAAATGTCATATTATTAGACACTGCAACTGTAATAAACCATAATAAAGATTTTTTCCCCACTTATTCTTTGAAATATCCCAAAAGTTTTAGACAGATCTCACTTTTATGAAGCTGCAGTCTCCCTTTTTAACATTTAAGATAATTTCATCATTCGTCACACAAATTTTGCACCAAATTTGAAACATAAGACGAGGTAAAGGGTAGAAATTTACAATAAAAAAGGACAAAAGTGCACAGAGGCATGTTTTTCTGGAGGTCTATAAGTGGAAACATGAACTAGAGAATGTAGAAACAAGGCTAAAGACTCTCGTTTCCTTGTTTATGTATGTCTAACAGTCTCTTTACCAAATTTCTAAACATTATAATCTATTCTAACTTTCATAAACATAATAAAAAAAACATTTTTCCCCTATTCTACTAAACTATGGAGGTCTACAACTGAAAGCATAAACTGGACATGGCTAAGACGACATTAAAGAAGTATATTTAAAAGTTAATTTACATATTAATATGTACAATTTCACTTTTTTGAAGCTGCCATCTTCTCTTTGAACCTTCAAGATATCATCTGTTACCATGATAATCAATAAGGTGATTACTTTCATCATTATATAAACAAATTAGCACTAAATGTGAAACACAAAACAAGGTAAAGGGTAGTAATTTCCAATAAAAAGAATAAACCTGCACATAGAGGCAAGTATTTGGAGGTTTAAACTGAAAACATGACCCGGAGAAGGCTAAATCGTGGCTTAAAAGTGCATTTCTAAAATTAATTACATGTAAATACACCTTTCTGACCCTGTCAAATGTACTGTTCTATAAACACAAACAGTATTTTGCTAAATTCCTCCCTACACTTCCACCTTTTTCTGCAAAAACTGAGCTCTCTACTGAAATTATTCAGTTTAAACTGCATCAAGAGGCAAGTTTTACTGGAGTCTAGGACTAAAAACAAACTGGAGAAGGCTAAAACGTGGCTTAAAGGCACATTTCAAGAATTATTTCCATAAAAGACATTCAGTTTGGTTCTGAAATTAAACCAAAACACTGGAGGTGAATGGGAATGAGCAGATAATTCACCTGCAGCATCTCATTCATGAAAACAACATCCACCAAACACAACGTGCAGCTTTAACTACAACTACTTCTCCACGTTTCTATCACCTACAGTCTCTATAAAGCGGCTTTCCTCCTCTCACACCCCGGTGTAAACCCTGGTTTCTGGACCGTTAGTGAGCCTCAGGTTAACGGATGGAACTCGGAACATCCTCGCCGTTATCTCCTCTGGCTGACGCAGACTCTGAAGGACCAAAACAAGCTGCGGGTCTCTTTAATGGGGTCGTACCGCTTTAAACAGCTACAGGTCTCACCGACTCACAGTTTTAAACCTCCGGTAAACACCCAGCAGCTCCAGGTTTTTACTTTTAAAAGCTCTAAAGCGACATTAACGGACGAACCGAGCAGCTAACTGAACGCGGTCCCTCCTCCGGCTAACGTTAGCCGGCCTGCTAGCTGCTCGGCGGCTCGGCGGAGCTCCGCACTGGCACTGCACCATTTCTAAACACCGCCTGCAGCACCGCCGGCTCGCTGCCCGTTAAACCGCCGAGCCGCTCCTCGGCCCGGAGCCTCCGGGAAACGCGGTTAAGAACGCGGACGGAGCTGCAGCCTCACCTCGCTGTGTGTCCCCGCTGGACGCTCCGGTTCCTCTGTGATGTTTTAACGCGCTGCTGGAACAATAATCAAAGGGCTGCTGCGCCGAGAAGTGACGCACGCAGAGTGCGACCGACGCGCAGCAACATGTCGCATGAGAGTGACGTCACAACACCGGCAAGGTTCCAACAGGTTTCATCTGCTTCCTATGTCCAACCAAATCACTGATAATAAATACAGCCTTTGTAATAATGAAACAGAATCTGTTACATGTTTATTCTACTTTTCCACACAATTACATCTTGGACTCGGATTGAAAATTATATATCGTGCAAAATAAATGACAATTTAAAAATTGAATGGAAAAATGTAATTACTCATTTTGAACATGGAAAAAAATGACACTGAATTTATTGTTAATTTGATTATTTTACAATATATAAAGACATTAACACTTATGGAAACAAAATAAGCAATAAAACCATATCAATATTTGAGAATTTGTTTAAAGTTTAAGTACAATTCAAATTACCTATCACTCCCATAGTCTCTCCTTACTTCCCCTAAACAAAGCCACCTTTTTTGTCAAACTTACTTTCCTTGTTTATTTTTATGATTGATTATGTCCTGTTTAATATTGCGATCGTATTTGTATTTATCTTAAGTTTTTGTGTCTATGTATTTTCCCTACTCGGTGGAGTACTTGTCTGATGTACGTTGTTTATTTGAACGCTTTAAATAAGATTATATATATTTCAAAAAAGGTTCCAGCTGCTTCCTTCTTCTTCTTCTTCTTCTTCTTCTTCTTCTTCTTCTTTTAGAGGCCACGTTTGCAAAAGCTGCGTCCCCTTTAGGTCAACATTAATAGAAGTTAAAGAGGTTAACTTTCCTGATAGAGCCTCTAAGACACCGATGATACGTTCAAGTACTGTGGGGAAATTGAAAATATGAGGATTTTTCCCTATTTTTTTACATTTTTTGGCTGCAGAATGGTTTCGCTTTGATATATGATTTCATTTTAATAATATAGACGGATATTTTTATGCATCAGTTTGTTCCTTTTCTGCATCAGCCAGAGTTTAGAGGCCACGTTTACAAAAGCTGCGTCCCCTTTATATCAACATTAACTGAAGTTAGAGAGGTTAACTTTCCTGATAGAGCCTCTACGACACCGATGATACGTTCAAGAACTATTGGGAAATTGAAAATATGAGGATTTTTTGTTTGTTTTTACAGTTTCTGACAGAGAAATGGTGTCATTTTGGCTTTATTTAAAAAAAAGAAATCAAGGCTTTTCAAACCTGTCGACAAATTTTGGGGATTAGAGTTGAATAGATCTTTATCGTCACTGTTAGACAACAACGAAAGACGGTTTGGCAGCTCTTTAGCAACATAATACAACAAAAGAGCACAGAGTCATGACAAAAATAGAATAAAACTGACATGAAACTGAATTAAAATTGCACCATGTGAGAGTAAGAAATCATGAAATAAAAGAACAGATGGTTAAAGAGCTGAAAGTCTAAAAACATTTCCTCAAATTAAAGCTAATCTAAGCCCACATTCATTATTTGGCTGCATTAAATAGCCGAAAGTGCACTTTACAGGCTTGTCCAGTGGGTGTCAGCGTTGCTCTGCAAGTAAACGAACCAACTTTTGAATCCCGTTGGCTGGAGAACGAGCTGCAATAAGTTAAAAATACGGAATTTAAAGTGTCTACATGTGTGAATACGTTCAGCTGGGCTGCAGCTTGTCTGAAATCCCGTTTCCTGGATGGATGTTTGGACATGTGGAGATGGAAACGTGCTCCTGAGCGCATCACGGGCGACATGCTGTCAGATAACTGCACATGATAACGTCTGCATGAGCACAGAAGCGTGACGGACGTCTGGCTTTTCCCACCTCGGAGCATCTGACCTCCCCTCTTTCTCTTTCCTCCCTTCCACTGCATCTCTCTCCCACTCCGCCTCCCCCCTCTTCTCTCTCCCTGCTTCACCATTGCTGCTCGGGAGCTCTCCACACTTATTTCCCACAGCCTCTCTTTTCCGTTCGCGCCTCTGTATTTTTCTTCTCATCCCGTCTTTCCCTCTCAGTTTCTCGCCTCCCCCCCGCCAACTCTTTCCTATGCTCACACTGGGGAACGCAGAATGAGGCGAGCTGTGGCTCTTTGGCTGTTGATGCTCGCGACTCTGCTGCGAGGTGAGTGACTTTCGCCGCTCGAACAAGTGTGTGGTTTCTCCGAGCGCGGCGCTTCATGTGTGGTGTTTTCAGCAAAGGGTAGACGGATTTACTCGTGTGCCGAGGCGGCAGCAGCGTGATGTTTGGTCATCCTCACTGCAGATTGCGAAGAGCTGTAGTTGCAGATGACATTATAATGTAAAGAATGCTGATAAGATAAGAGAAGGGAGACCAGATGGATGTGCTGTGGGAAACAGGAAGGTGATTATGAGGGCTAATTTACTGGAGCCGGACATCATGGACACAGGGGGGCTATTAATCTGAATTATAGACGTACCATCTGTGGAGTCATATTGATATTAATTAAGGTCCAGTTAGTGAAAATGAATCTGACGCTCCCAGTGAGTCCATTAATCTTCCACCGTTTATTGTATTGCAGCGCTTCCAAGCCCCAGAACTGTACACATTTTTATGTATTAGCGAGTTTTTATTGGGCTGATAGGTTTCTTCTGGCTGGAAATGACAGAATCATGTGACAGAAGACACTAAAACATACATTTTTAACAATTTTGGTTGTGCTTTTTTACGTTCTTGATGAAAAGCGTCCAAAATTGATGCAGATTTTTGCAAAAATGCAGCTTCTATATCATTAAAAATGCTCCTGGTAAGTTCTGCTGTGTTCTAGAGTGTTTTAATACACTATAAACTGAGAACAGATGATGCAGTAGATCTCTAGTCAGTTCCAGAGAGCTCAGTGAGGATGCATTGTTGCTGCCCACGAGACGTTTAAAGGCTATAAAGTCGTATCCAAGTGTCTCCAAGGTCCACAGTTTGAAGCATCATGAAGAAGTCCAAGGAGTTCCTCACTGAGAAACATGTCAAAGGGCTGCTAGGAAGACAGACGTGAGCCTTGCACTGGAACAATGGTAGAGGCCAAGAACAATCCAAGGACCAGCACCAAGAGCATCCTGATGAATGTGAGCAGTTCTGGTAGCAACATGTCCATCAGAAGAACAAGGCTGGTCTCCATGGATCAGACCAAGGAGGACTCCACTTCTCCAAGACAGTAGTAGTAGTTCAGTAGTTAGCTTCTGGTCAATTACAAGTCTTCTTCCTTGTGTCCTTCCAGTAGTAGGTACAGGTGATGGCAGCAGCATTTGGTATGGCTAGGTCATCTCCAGTACATTGTGGAGCACTACCCATGAGATGTTCCATGGTCTGGGGTTCACCACACACACAAGCATCAGTGGTTGACGTTCTCCACTTCTTCATGGACACCTTACAGCGTCCTTCACCAACCAACAGATGGTTCAATGCCTTCCAGACAGCCCAAGGTTGTTCATGTAGGAGTGATGCCTCTGGGTTGACTGGCTGCTGTAGCTGTTCCACTGGTTATGCCATTGGTTGATTCTGGCGTCGGTTGGTGTGGTCTCAAGGTCCTCAGTTGAATCCAAGAAACTACTCCTGGAGCTGAGCTGCTTATGGGGGGTGGAGTGTTCGTGGAATGGATGCCGGTTGTCGTTGACCAGCTTTGTTGACTACCAACCGTCAACGACAGTCAAGTTTTTCCCAATGAGAAGTCGATTCTAAAGCAAACGAGGAAACATTCAGACTGTGGAGGAAAACATCAGGCGGTCTGCAGAAGAACTGCTCCTTGGGCAGCATTGGAGCTTCCAACAAGACAACGATGTGAAACATGGAGCCAAAGTGGAGAAGAAATGGTGGAGAGGAAACAATGAGAAGATGTTGGAGCGGCCCAGCCAGAGTCCAGACCTGAATCCATCCAGGATCTGTGGAGGAGCTGAAGAGCAGAGTGATGGAGAGGAAGCCTTCTGGATGGATTCAGGTCTGAGCAACGATTTTAAAGATAAAAACAGTTAAAAATCCATCATTAGCATGTCTAACATGATGTTTAACTGCGTCTTGTTGCTTGTTTATGTCATTTCCAGTCATTCTTCAAATTACATACCACTATAAATGAGTACTTTGGTGTGGGGGATGGATAATCTGGGGTGTTTTGACATGTCGTCTGGCTCCAGAACAAACCCCGTGCGGCCGTTTTAAGGCCACCCTGGTTGCTTTTGAGCTGATTCGAGGCTCTTGGCGGCCAACAGAGGAACTCGCCTGCTCTCATTGTTGTGAGTGTCTCGATGTTTAATGGCCTCACTATTTCCTGCGCTGAGGGGGGGGAGCCGACGTTTTTACGGCGGCGGGGAGACTCCCGGCTGCGTGATCAATCAGAGGCGTAATTGATTAGGAAGAGCGGGATTCTTTCTTCTCCCCCCCGACTGTGTTCTCTTCTCATGTCACCACCATCAATCTCTGAGCGGCTTCACTTTCTTCCTGTTGGTGTCTCCTTCTCCTCTGTGATCTCTGCTCCACTCCCTCCCCTCCAAACTCCATCCCAGTGATTGCAGCGTTTCTCTAAAGTGCTTCTCGGACACGGTTTTCTTTCTCCAGCTGTCACTTCTTGCTTTTTGTTGTGATCTGACTCCCTCCCTCTCTCTCTCTGGTGGTTTGTTCAGTGTCAGTGCAGGGTCCTCACCAGCGTTTCCTGCTCAGGGAGCTGCTCAGAGACTACAACCCCATGGAGAGGCCGGTGGCCAACGACTCCCAGACGCTGACCGTCCAGTTCTCCTTCACCCTGATGCAGGTCATGGACGTGGTAGGCATCGTAAACACAAACACACAGCCAGAAAATGAACTCAAAAGTACTCAGAGGCGGCATTTAAAGTCCGTGCATGGGTGGTTTTTATCTGCCGTGCAGAGAATTTAATGCAATTAGAAGAAAATCTTGAAGAAAAACACTTTGATTTTGGTTCCGACCTGCAGCTGATGAGTGTTTTTGAGCTGCTGAGACTCTGTTTAGAATAAATCTCCTGTAAATTCCTGCTTTAGCAATGATAATTTACTTGAGTGGATTTTATAATGCAAAAATTCAGTTTCTGCAGCAACGTAGCTGTTGTTTTCTTTGAGTGGGGACGTTGATTTACTGGGTAAGAAAAGGGGAAACGACAGTAAATCTAAAGACAAAATCAGGTTTTTGCATTTTACATTAGGTTAAATCAAAATCTTAAGTCAGAAAACATGAAAATTACACTCAGAAACACTCAAAGACAGCATTAGAGGTCCGTGCACAGGTGACTTTTACCTGAGAATTTAATGCAATTAGAGGAAAATGTTGCAGAAAAACACTTTGATTTTGCAGCTGCTGACTGATTTTGAGCTGCTGAAGCAAGAAATCTCTTGTGAATTTCTGCCTTGTTGGCTGCACTTTACTTTAATGGATTCTATAAAATCAGAATTACATCCCGAAATTTTAGCGAAAGTGCAAAAATTCAACTCAGCTGCTGTTTTCTTTGAGTAGATATGTTGATTTACAGGGTGAAAAAAGGGGAAATAACAGTAAATCTAATGACAGAATCCTGTTTTTGCATTTTACGTTTGGTTAGAGCAAAATCTTAAGTCAGAAAACAGTCGACTCTACTGGAAATGAAGCTGCAGCTTTGCTCATTTGGCAGCAATCAACTGATTTAAGTACATCTAACTTAAATATTGCTTGTTAGCTTAATTCGATAAACTTAACTCAGTTGCACGTTACCAATTAAAGCAATTAATTTAATTTTTGTTGAACAGTTTTCAGTTTTCAGTGAACGACATCAGCTGTTCTCTGTCTATGGTGCATTAGAACGCTATAAAAATGAGCAGGAACGTTTCTAAAGAGATAGAAGCTGCATTTTTATCAACCACTGCAACGATTAAAAGAGTATATATAACTTTGGACGTGACATTTTAGTAAAAATGTTTTAAAAAAAGGACATAGATCTAGTTCAAACTGATCATTAACATCGCTAACACAGGGTTTTACTGTCTTTCCTCTCTTGTTTATGTCATTTACAGTAAGAAGTAACATGTTTTTATATGTTAAAATTCACTATAAAGCAAAATTAAGGCAACATTTTACAAAACAGACAAACTCATTAGAATCTGGGCTAAAATATCTGAGTGTGATCCAACCAGTCGTCTTCCTTTGTTGGGAAGTTTGGGGTCCAGTCTGTGTTTAGGACTATAGAGAGTTGAAAATCAGGGGAAAAAAAGGAAAAAAGCTGAATTTGTTGATTATTTGTTTTATAAAAATTTTTTAAAATGTGATGAGCATGTAGAAATGTTTCTGAGCGCTCACAGGTATCACCAAGACTGGAAAAAATACTGATTTACTACTCATACTTTCCTACTTCCTGCTCTGTGTAAACACTGCCTGCAGTTCAACCGAAAACTCCCAGAATTTTTGTCATGTGACTGTTGGTCACAGCTGAGTCACTGATGGCTTCATGGTTGCAAGAAAGAGCGCAGAATTTTTTGTTTTTTACAGAATCTGGTTCATGCTAACAGTTTTAAATGAGTGATGCAGAATAAAGTGATTTTATCTTTAAAATCTTTAAAATCGTTGCCCAGACCTGAATCCATCTAGAATCTGTGGAGGAATCATTTTGGACGTGATATTTCTAGTAAAACATTAAGTTAAATTCATCATTAGCATCTCTGACACAGTGTTTTAGAGTTTTTTGTTGCTTGTTTTGCCATTTCCAGTAGAAACCTGTTAGTCAAATAAAAAAAAATACTACTTTACTATTTGTTTTCTTACTTTCCTACTTCCTGCTCTGTGTAAACACTGCCTGCAGTTCAACCGAAAACTTCCTGAATTTTTGTCATGTGACTGTCAGTCACAGGTGAGTCACTGATGGCTTCACGGATGCAAAAAAGAGCACAGAATTTTTTGTTTTTGACAGAATCTAATTAGTGTAAACAGTTAAATTTTTGGCGATTTTTTTAAATGAGTGATGCAGAATAAAGTGATTTTATCTTACCTTTAAAATCGTTGCCCAGAACTGAATCCATCAAGAATCTGTGGAGGAATCATTTTAGACGTGATATTTTTAGTAAAAACATTAAGTAAAATTCATCATTAGCATCTCTAACACAGTGTTTTACTGTGTTTTGTTGCTTGTTTATGCCATTTCCAGTAAAAACCTGTTAGTTAAATTTAAAAAATATTACTTTACAATTAGTTTTCTTACTTTCCTATTGCTGGGTCTGTGTAAACACTGCCTGCAGTTCAACCGAAAACTTCCTGAATTTTTGTCATGTGACTGTTGGTCACAGCTAAGTCACTGATGGCTTCATGGTTGCGAGAAGGAGTGTAGAATTTTTTGTTTTTTACAGAATCTGATTCGTGTAAACAGTTAATTTTTGGTCAATTTTTAAAAATGAGGCAGGCGGAATGAAGGCATTTTACGATTTTAAATTTAGATTTGGTGACGTTTTCCTGATGAAGCAGCACGTCACAGATGAGCAGCTCAAAAACTGTCACAATTCTTTACGTTTTTACAGTTAGATGGGTAATTGTCATGATTCTTTAAGGATATGAGGCCTTTCAAACCTTCCAGTGGTTTGCAAAAGACGCTCATCTGGAACGTTGGAGGAATCAAACCAGAACAAACTTCACTGCCTTCTGGAGCTAAAGGATGAATATAAAAAGGAAAAATCAGTTTCTACAGCCAAAGATAGAAAGCAGAGACCAAAAACAGCCTCTGTGATTGAGAAAGAAAGAAGGAATATTTTAATAAAATCAGCTTATTAACACCCAAACAATGAAAAGCAGCGAATCCAGTCAGCAGATGGACACGAACCTCGCTGAGCTGAAGGACTCGTAGTTAAAACATCACTGACTCGTTATCATCCTGACTGGGCTTATTAGACCAACAGAACACCGATTTACTGTCTCTGCTTCGTCTTTTTGTCCTCGTACTCGTCTTTTATTCCACTAAATAAATTGAATAATTCCTCTCTGATGCTTTGGATATTCATGAATTTGACAAAAGAATGAAATAAGTCTCGATTTATTTATTATTCTACTAATTTAATGACTTTTTGCTGGACGTCGTTTCTTCTTTTCGCTTGTTTTTTCAGTCCTTTTAAATAAAATGCATTTTAGGACAATAAGAAACTCCGGCAATCTAACAAATGAGCTCAGAATCTTTCAAAAACTCCACACAGGTTGCAGTTTTTCTTGAATCGGAGTGGAAAAGGAAGCTTACAGCTGATTTTCAGAATAAGAGAAGAAAAAAAATGGAGCTCTTCCAGCGTAAAAATGCATCTTTAAGGTCAAAGAAATGCGTTTTTAAGGCAGAGTGTTGAGTTAAGTCGCATTAAAAGTTTGGAGAAAAGAGAAAAAACAACCAATAACTGTTTTAATGGACACTGAACAAAAATATAAAGGCCCCATGTGAAATATTGATGCCACATGAAGTGCACCACCTAAAGTGAGCGTATACTGTCTGGTACTTGTACTAAATGGATGTTTCTCTTGATTCGTGTCCCAAATCTGAGTCCACCACTGCCTCAGTGATGCATTAACTCCATTCAGTCCATGGGTGTGGCATATCCAGACGCTGCTCCAACACAATGAGCAGTACTCAGACACTCCTTATACTGGGGACAATAAAAGGCCACCCCAACATGTCACATGTTGACCAAAGCAGCAACGCCTCAGATGACTCCGGTCATGAGGGAACGTGTCATTGGCATGTTGGAAGCAGGAATGTCCACCAGAGCGGTCGCTGTGCAGCTGAATGTTCACTATCAGACGACAGGACGTTTGAGAGTTGGTTTCCAACAGACGGGCAGTACTGCAAATCCACCTCATCCACGTCGGCCACATGTGACCACCCCAGCACAGGATGGACACATCCGGCTTGTTCACTTGTGGGATGGTATCAGACCAGCGACACGTACAGCAGATGAAACCTTTGGTCTGACAACAGACGCATCACACCAACATGCCAATGACACGTTCCCTCATGACCGGAGTCATCTGAGGCGTTGCTGCTTTGGTCAACATGTGACATGTTGGGGTGGCCTTTTATTGTCCCCAGTATAAGGAGTGTCTGAGTACTGCTCATTGTGTTGGAGCAGCGTCTGGATATGCCACACCCATGGACTGAATGGAATTAATGCATCACTGAGGCAGTGGTGGACTCAGATTTGGGACTAATCAAGAGAAATATCCATTTAGTACAAGTACCAGACAGTATACGCTCACTTTGGGTGGTGCACTTCATGTGGCATCAATATTTCACATGGGGCCTTTATATTTTAGTTCAGTGCCACTATAAACCTGTGCATAGACATAGAAATTTATTTCACTTAATATTTAAATCATGTGTTTTTGTTCACCTCCCGGAAAAAAAACCTTTATACTTTGTCAAAACTGCTCTGACTTTTACTTGTTGTGTCTGAATTCTGTGTCTTATTCTGCATAACTGAAGACATTTACGCCACAAATTAATGCATAAACATTTATGCAATGCAGCGAATTAAACGTTAATCATTTTACACCATTTAATGTTTACAGTGAGCATTTTGCAGCAGTCTGCTCGCTGTGTTTTATTCATCTATTGTAATGTGTTCGACTGTAATTTAAGGATTAATGTCCTTGTTTTTGTGGGTTGAACACTCTGTAGGATCATTTTTTAAAGAGTTTTATGCAAATAGACAAAGCAAAAATTCAATATTTACCTTTGGGAAAGCTGACAGTGCAACAGGAGGAGATGTTTTGGCAAAAAAGATGCATAAAAATTCACCAGAATGCAGGAAATGAAGTGTTTGAGGCTCAGCGTTTCCTCAGGGAGGACTCCTCCTTAATGTGTCCTCCAATATTTAAATGAACTCTTCACTAAATGATTATCTGGCACAGGTTTAAATGTTATGAATTATATATTTTATGGTGTTTGCAGTAGCTCTTTTCATTGCCCCTCTGGCTTTAACTCATTTATTCTAATGTGTTTGATGATTAATGTCCTCGTTTTCGTTGGTTAAACACTTTTTAAAGCCTATTTTTTAAGGTTTTATGCAAAAAAACAAAGCAAAATGTAACAGTTAATGTTTCACGTTGAACAAAAAGGCATGAAAATTCACCAGAATGCAGGAAATGAAGTGTTTAAAGCTCCAAATATCCCCAAGAGTTATTATTATGCATCTGTTTTAATGCGCTTTATGATTATTGTCCTCATTTTCATTGATGAACCACTTTTAAATCCATTTTTCTTTTGGGTTTTATGCAAATAAACAATGTAAATTACAATATTTACTTTAGGAAAACCTGACATTGCAACAGCAGCATGAATAAACAAACCCTGTAGGTGTTACATCCTGATTTAACTAAACAAAAAATCATAAAAATTCACCTGAATTAGGGAAATTAAGTGTTTAAAGCTCCAAAATATCCCCAAAGATTATTATTATTCATCTGTTTTCATGTGTTTTATCATTATTGTCCTCGTTTGCATTGATTAAAGACTTTTAAAACCTATTTTTTCTTACGCTTTTATGCAAATAAATAATGCAAAAATTCAAAATTTACTTTGGGAAAACCTGACATTGCACCAGAAATAGAACTAACCAAACCCTGTAGGTGTTACATCCTGATTTAACCGAACAAAAATGCTTAAAAATTCACCAGAATGCAGGAAATTAAGTGTTTAAAGCTCCAAAATATCCCCGAGGATTATTATTATTCATGTTTTTTCATGTGTTTGGTGATTATTGTCCTCATTTTTATTAATTAAACACTTTTAAACCGATTTTTTTGAGGGTTTTGTGCAAATAAATCATGCAAAATTCAATATTTACTTCTATAAAAAGCTGACGTTGCATCAGAAGCGTGAAAAACCAAACCTTGTCAGCTCTGCAGGCTGATTTAACCGAACAAAAACGCATAAAAAAATCAACAAAATGCAGAAAATTAAGTGTTTGAAGCTCAAAATATCCTCAAGGATTTTTATTATGCATCTGTTTTAATGTGTTTTAACATTAATGTCCTAATTTTCATTGGTTAAACACTTTTAAAACCTAATTATTTCAAGGTTTCATGCAAATAAACGATACAAATTACAATATTTACTTTGGGAAAAACCGACGCTGCACCAGAAACAGGACGAACCAAACCTAATGAGCTCTGCAGGCTGATTTAACCGAACAAAAATGCATAAAAATTCACCTGAATGAGGGAAATTAGGCTCAAAATATCCTCGAGAGTTAAGATTATTCATCTGTTTTCATGTGTTTTATCATTACTGTCCTCATTTTTATTGGTTGAACACTTTTAAAACCTATTTTTTAAAAGTTTTATGCAAAATAAACAAAGCAAAACTGAATATTTACTTCAGGACACTGCAAGAAGAAGCAGGAATAATCAAATTTTATCAGCTAAAGGTGCATAAAGTTTCACCAGAATGCAGGAAATCAAGTGTTTAAAGCTCCAAACATCCCCGAGGATTATCGATAGTCATGTGTTTTATCGTCATTGTCCTATTTTTTATCGGTTAAACACTTAGTAAATGTATTTTTTTAGAGTTTTATGCAAATAAACAACTTCGGACAAGCAAAAAAAATCCACCAGAATGCAGGAAATTCAGTGTTCAGCGTTCAGAATGTCTTTCAAATCAAATCTACACCCAGAGAGCCTTAAATGATTATTATTAATGTTATAAATGATATATTTTGTGGTGTTTGCAGTGGTTGAGCCTCTGGCTTCCGTTTATCTGTGCCGTGCATGCAGTTGGTGTGTTTTATTGTTTAAATAAATGCACGTCCAACAGGAAGTGATGCGGGAAGCACACAAATCGGGGCGTAAAAACTCAGTTTAACGCAGCAGATTAGGTGTTTGACTCTTAAAGTTTCCAGTTACTGTCTGTTTTGATGAGTTTGATGACTGCTGTCCTCGTTTTTGTCGGTTAAGAAACATTTTTCAGAGAGTTTTATGCAAATAAACAAACAAAAAAAGGAAATGTTGAGCACCAGAAGTAGAAAGAACCAGCTGTGCAGGATGTTTTGGACGAACGACGGTGCATAAAAACTCACCAGATACAAAGAAATGAAGTGTTTGGTGCTTCCTGGGGGAGGACGTCCAGCCGCTTCAATCCGTTCCTCCCCAGGGTTCAGACATTTTGCTGTAAAAAGCCTGAACTGACTTGATTTATCCCCTCGTTTGCTCCGTGTCACACCAGGACGAGAAGAACCAGATCCTGACCACCAACGCCTGGCTGCAGATGGTGAGTGGAACCGCTAACAGCAGGATCATGCAGAGGTTCGGCTTCATGCAGCTCAGCGGGGTCACGGCTTCCTTCCTCCTCCCGAACCACGACCCGATGATGAGTTTCATTAGAGCCGCATGAATCTGGGCCACAGCTGTTAATCCCACGTCCACTCGGGTTTATTTCACAGCCTCAAATCACCGACAACAATCAGGCGACAAAGGCCTTCAGCTTGGATCAGGACTCCTTTAAAAAGCCCTTTAACTGGGAAAAAGCTTCAGTGTACTGGAGCAGGAGGATCACCTCAGAATACAGCGAAATGATCACACGGAAAATCAGAATCGCTGTTTAAAAAGCTGTGATTTTGCAATTTTCCCCCCTATATTTAAATATCTACTGTAAAACAACTGTTAATTAAGAAAAATCATCTATTTTTTTAAAGAAAATTTAACATTTATTTTGCAAGTTTAGCGCCACTTTACAAATATCTCCTATTTTTTTCAGCAAATCAAACTGTTAAATTAACGTTTAACAATGAAAAACACCAGATACAGTTGGTGACGAGGGACGAAAACATCATGAAATACCTGAAAATATTAATAAAAAAATTATGGTCACGTGTAAAAAATTCACATTATACCTAATATAATCTGAATTACCAGTAGATTCTTGCGATTTTAATTTTTTTAACTGTATTTTTTGCATCAAGTTGTGATTCTAAAAGTCACCCATGATGACTGTTTTTCACCAAATTAAGCCTCATTACTTTTATTATTACATACTTATACATAATTTAATTGTTTCTAAACCTTTAAATATCCTTAATCAAACAATAAAATGCCCCCCAAAAATACATATTATGTAAATTCAAGGCTTGAAACTGTATTTTGGTCATGAAAATTTGTCTTTTTTGCACCCAGTTAAGAAATATTTGGGATTTTTAATAGTTTTTTACAGTGTAGAGTCAACCAGGCATTATTTATCTGTCTATTAATAATTAATATATATTATTGATGATTTCAGAGGTTTTAAATAAATGTAAAGAGATGGTTATTTTACAGCGTTTCCCAGCTGCTGAATTATTTGTTTGTCATTTAATTCTTAGTTTTTTTCTCCAGTGTGTGTCTTCAAATACACCAATCAGGCCCAACATCATGACCACCTGCCTAATATTGTGTCGGTCCCCCTTATGAGATCCAAAATGCTCTGAACCATTGGGCATGGACCAGAGCAGTGGTTCTCAACTGGTGGATCGGGACCCAAAAGTGGGCCATTTTTAGAGGGTCGCAGAAGCATGCCCCCCTCCAAAAAAGTAGTGGTATAAAGTCTTTTATTTTGAAGGATGTGTTTCTTATGACACAGTTTGCTTTCAATAGCAGGATATTTAGTGGTGACACCAGTAGTTGCCCACTATTAACCTCTAGATCAGTCTCTGCCAGCTTATTGGAGAAATTTATGCTAAAACGTCCCAAAAATGAACCAAAATGTGCTCAGAATCTGTCAACATGGGCCAAAATATGCCCCAAAACTTGGCAAAAACGTCCAAATATACCAAAATGAGCAAAAAATAAGCCCAAATTTTCCCAAGTTGTATCAAAATGCGTTAAGGCTGCACCCAAATAAACCTTAATTTGTTAACAGGAACAGCAAACTTCAGCAATTTGGGTCGCGACCGTTATTAATAGAGACATAGTGGGTCCTGAGGCTGGACCAGTTGAGAACCACTGGACCAGAGGACCTCTCAGGGGGTCCTATGGGGTCTGGAACCACTGGATCCTTTGGCTACTCTGGCTTGTGCAGTGGGGCCTCTGTCAATCCAACTGGTTCCACTGCATCCTGTTGATGCTTGATCAGAATGGGCTGTAGGAAGTCTGGAGGTCAAATCAACATGTTGGGCCATTGTCATGTTCCTCAACATGTTCCTGATTGGTTGGTGTTGTTTCCATGTGGTGGGGTGCATTTTCATCCAGTGACGTTTGGGATTTCCATTAGCATGAGGGAGTGTGTTTGTTGTGGGACAATGTTTATTTGGGCGTCTGAGTCTGATCAAGGTTTTCCATCAGAACACCTCATAGTACCAACATGATCACCTGTCAGTGGTCTTGATGTTGAGGCCGATTCATGAACAGCATATCTGAGTGTTCACATGTGAAACCAGAGTTGTTCCTGTGCCTCCCAGCAGTGGTACGACCACTACCTCCAGTGGAACCAGTCTGAGTACCCTGGAGTTAAGAACCTGCGTTTCACCCCCGACCAGGTCTGGACTCCTGACATTTTGCTCTACAACAGGTGTGTGACGTTCAAACACACACACACAAACACGCAACCCGGCGCTGAAGCTCTTGCTCTAAAGCCCCTCGCTGTGTTTCTGTCGTTCAGCGCTCACGACAAGTTCGACGCCACCTTTAAGACCAACGTTCTGGTCAACTCCAGCGGCTTCTGTGAGTATCTGCCTCCAGGTACGTTTCAGTGATCTCGGGTGTGAACGCAGCATCACTCATACATGTTTACTGCAAGCACATGTTTTCATTTCAGCAGCATTTTCTAATCAAGTCCCACCTCCTCCCCTCATTACACCTCCAAGATGATTTGCTTTCCTTCCACTGTAAAACTGTTGTCTCCGCATTTCAAGGCATATTCGTGAGCACGTGCAGCGTGGACGTGCGGTGGTTCCCGTTTGACATCCAGCGCTGCGAGCTCAAGTTCGGCTCGTGGACGTTTGACGGCTGGCTGCTGGACATCCAGATGAAGGAGGCAGACGTGTCCGGATACATGCCCAACGGAGAGTGGGACCTGCTGGGTACGGCTGGCTGTCAAAGCCCTGGATGACAGACGGTGTTGCTTAGTAACAGTGCCGATGCTGCCGGGTGCCACAATGTGGTCCACATTCCCGCAGCGTAATTGGGGAAACAGTTCAGCAATATGAAGTAATTTCTGCAGAAGCACTCCTTGATTTTATTCTTTCATAGAGTCTTTCTGTTTCAGCTCCGTTCGATAACATGTTTTAATGATGCTGGTCTTTTGCCAGACTTTCTTTTTTCGCTTTCACAGCAGCAGAGTGCAAATCATTAGTTATATTGAGTTTCTGAGATTCTTTATCGTAAACAACAGAAGTGAGTAAACCACTTAGATGCTACCCCTCGATAGTGACGTTTTTTTTCCCTCGGTTGAACTGTTTCCTCTTATGAAACGATCAAAAAACAAACGCTTTAGAAGGTCTTTATTGAAAATTCACACATCTGTGAGCACCTGAAACTAACCCGAGTACACCTGTGATTTCCCATCAGCCTAAATGTAAGAAGATGGTTTTGAACTATCTCAGTTTTGGATCGATGTGTTGAGTCTATCTGCGCGCCTTCATCATGGCTCCACATGGGAATTAGTTTCCAGAGAAGCTGAAAAATCTGGTTGTGAGACTTTCCAAAGATGGAAAACGATACAGGAAGATCAAGAAGTCAGAGAACCACAGTGTCAGCAGTAATCAGGAGGTACAGAAGGAGCCGTAGTACCACTAATCATGGCTGCAGCGGTCGTCCTCCTAAAACCAGTCCCTCCAGGATTTCTTGGGCGTTTTTCCAGATTGTTGCTACTAAAATGTCTGAATTCGTGGCAGCTTTTCTAAAAAATTGCGATGTTTTAAGCGTATTTGTTGTGATAAAATTGCAGGAGACGGTTAAAAATTGTCAAAAAGTTGCTTTTTTTCTTTGTTTTGTTTAATTCATTAAACATTTTAAAAGTTTAAAAAGTTAATTCCACATCCTGGCACACGCGTGTTCACACACACACGCTCACAGCTCGTCACGTCAGTTAATGAATCTAACTGACCTTCATTGTTTCAGTGCTGCCACAGATCTGGATGCAACAGCTTCATCACGGTGGTTTGTCTGGTCTGTGGTCCGCTGGTTTCACCCATTCTCCTGATATGTTTACGGTAGAAAAGTGTTTGTCAGTGGATGGTTTTGGTTTGTGTTCCACCTCAATATTCCACGGGGTGAAAACAGTTTAGCTCCGCTTTGGTGAAGAACATCAGGGACTTGTTTTGCAGTAGTTTTTGTTGCATACGTATCTGTATCTTCAAACCATAAACAAGGAAGTGAATCCAGTGACGTACGTGCATTACTGGGGACCGCTGTGATTGGTGGAAATCACGGGAGGCGGGACAAAATTGCAGAAAAGTGGTGGTGATTGGACGAAATTGCAAGGTGGCGCAGAATTCATGGAGATTGGTTGAATTTGCGGTAATTGTTGTGATCCCAATTCCTGGAGGGACTGGAAAACGACTCCACAGACAGGGAACTGCTTTTAAAATCTAGCTGTGAAAAACGGACGGCAGCAGCTTTAAACTTGGCACAGGGGTTATCAATGGAAATTAGAGTTTCTGAGAGGCTCAGACAGTGTGAAGGACGGTGCAGAGTGTCAGCCTCGGTGGACGACGTCCAAGAAAAACACCCCAGTCTGCCCTTTGGCACAAGATTTAACTTTGCTAAAGGACGTTAAAAGAAGTCAGGATAAAAGTTGGGAGAACATTCTTTGGTCAGATGAGGATAAATTAGTTGGGCTCAGATGGAGTCCAGCATGTTTGGTGTGAAGCTGACCAGGACTACCACAGTGGATGCATAGTCCTGACAGTGAAGCACGTGGGTGTGATGATAGGGCAGAAGGTGACATTTGTAGATGAATGTCTGTGGATAAACCAAAATACTGGCTGACAGGATGACTCCCAGTCTGCAGAAGCTGGAAGAAAGGGAATATTCCAGCATGAGAACCATCCAAAGAACAAAATCACACAGAGAGCTTCTGAAGATTAAAGCTGTCACCACGTTTGGCGCCCGACTTGAATCCAATAAAACACCTTTGAGGTATTTTAAAGGGGACGGCAAGAAAGGCAAGAAACGGCTAAGAAGGATGACAGAACATCCCCCCGAGAGATGAAGAGGAGGGTTGTCTTTAAAAATAAACGTGGACATGCAAAGTGATGAAAGGTTAATTGCACTGAGTCTCTACTATGAGGCCTGTATTACCTGCTGTGTCTTGCATTTTCTTGCCTTCTCACCCATATTTTCTGTTACGTATTAACATCCGTGCTGCGTCCCTGCCCTCCCTCGTCCTCTCAGAGGTCCCTGGAGGTCGGCATGAGGTGTTCTACGACTGCTGTGCTGAGCCCTACCCCGACGTTACATTCGTGGTAACGCTACGAAGGCGGACGCTGTTCTACGCCCTGAACCTCCTCATCCCCTGTGTGCTGCTGTCCTCCATGACCCTGCTGGTCTTCCTGCTGCCGGCCAACTCCGGGGAGAAAATCAGCCTGGGTGAGGAATAATAATAATAATAATAATAGGGGATTGTGTGACAGTAAGGAAAGGGCATGCTTGAGGAAAATGGAAAAACAAGAGGTTCACCTGCTTCTGGCTTACGAGATAAAATGCATTCTCTCGTCGCACCTTCCTCCTTGTGAGGGCTTATTCCACTCCAGTGTTTCTCTTGCAATCTCTCTCTCTGTTAGCACTACTGGGAAGCTCTCAGTCGGAGCTTTTGTACGGCGTCAGGAGACTCAAAGGCAGAAAAGGCGGGAGGCGAGATGAGAACGAGTAAAATCGAACAAGTTTTTCCGGGGAGTGTCAGGAAGACGGATGATCGTGGCGAAGGAGTCAAGTGCAGCATACCAACGATGCTGTTCCACTAAGTGTAACTCGTGTACTTTGTTCTCTAAAGGCTTCTGTCTTCTCGTCTCCCTGGTGTCTTGTGTCTGCCTGCAGGCATCACGGTTCTGCTTTCTCTGACTGTCTTCATGCTGATGGTTGCAGAGATTATGCCCGCCACTTCGGATTCAGTCCCGCTGATCGGTCAGTGTGTGGCTTTTTTCTCTTTCAGTGCATGTTTCTCTATGTGGGTTACTGACATCGCTCACAGAATACAGATTGTCAGCTCAGCCTCATGTGTCTCTCAGGTCAGTACTTCGCCAGCACGATGGTGATTGTTGGGATGTCGGTGGTGGCTACAGTCATCGTCCTCCAGTTCCATCACCACAACCCCAACAGTGGACACATACCAAGATGGGTGAGTTATAATCATGGAGCACTCTTATAGACATCAAATCAAAAGTTGGTTGTGGTAACAATCAAGCAATCCGACTATATATACACTGATCAGCTACAACATCATGACCACTGACAGGTGAAGTAAGTAACGCAGATCATATTGGTACTATGCGGTGTTCTGATGGAAAACCTGGATCAGACTTAGACACCCAAATAAACATTGTCCCACAACAAGCAATGGAAATCCCAAATGTCACTGTCAGTGCACCTCCCCCACATGGCAACAACATCAACCGATCAGGAACATGACAATGGTCCAACATGTTGATTTGACCTCCAAACTTCCTACACCCCATTGGGCTCAAGCATCAACACCATGCAGTGGAACAAGTTGGATTGACAGAGGCCCCACTGCACAAGCCAGAGTACCCAAAGGATCCAGTGGTTCCAGACCCCATAGAACACCCTGAGAGGTCCTCTTGTTCATGCCCAATGGTTCAGAGCATTTTGGACCACATAAGGGGGACCAACACAATATTAGGCAGGTGTTCATGATGTTATGCCTGATCAGTGTGTATCTGGAACTCCATAGAACTGAGGAAGCCTCTTGAATAAAGATGAAACGTCTAGTTATAGCGCCAAGAGTCAGTATCAGAAACAAAATTCAAACATACTAACAGCGTGTGCTCATCTGATGTGTGTTTATGTGTAAATATACTTTCATTTTCTGATTTGTGTTTGTCTCCTTGCTTCTCAGGTGAACTTGGTTCTGCTGCAGTGGGTTCCTTGGTTCCTCCGGATGAAGCGCCCAGGCGAAGGAGCAGAACCGACTCTCTCCAGCAGCCAGGCGGACTCTCAGAGCAAGACCCTGTCCTCCCCAACCACCACCACCACTACCACCACCATCCCCACCCCGATGCCCTCCATCCTCCCCCAGAGCCTCAACTCCCTGCAGGCCAGCCTGGTGCAGCTCAACCACCCTCTGTCCCACATGCTGCCCCACCGGCCCAACTCCCAGCAAATCATCCTCCCGAACAGAGACCCCAGCCCCAATCCTCACCCCCAGCCCAACGGCCACCTGCCCTACATGGGCTTCCAGAGCTTCCAGACCGCTGCAGAACTGGAACCAGTGCAGAGGTGCAGAACCACCAGTCATGGGAGGAGTAACAGTGGATTAGGTGGTGGAGAAGGTGAGGTAGCGGCAGCAGGAGGTCCAGTTGGAGATACACCGATACACCACCACCTCCCAGCTTCAAAGTTTGGGAGTCCTCCATTGGAGCCTCCAGTTTGCCCGGACCCCGACCCATCCACCTCCGGACCCTGCGGTTCAGAAGTGGGGGTTGGTAGATCAGCTGCTGTTTATTCCAGCAGCGGCATGATCCGATCGGTGGCGGTGGACAACCAGCTGCAGGCTCTTCTGGGGGAGGTTCAGTACTTAGTGGAGCGGGTTCGTGAGCAGGACCGGCAGCTGAGTCTGGCCGAGCAGTGGCAGTTCGCTGCAGCCGTCATCGACCGACTCTGCCTGGTCGGATTCAGCGTCTTCAACATCATCTGCACCATCGCTATCCTCATGGCTGCGCCCAACTTTGGAGAGGCGCTGTCTAAAGACTTCCTCTGAGCGGCAGCTAAAGAGATTCGAGAGAGTGGGAGGTGCTGAGGGAAACAGGAAGCACAATTGCTGTCAATGACACTGGGATATAGAGCAGCAAATATTTCCTATTTATGAGCCAGACTGGACTGCAGAACACGACGAGTGGACTGGGATTCGGAAGCATTAGCATTAAATTTAATTTTAGTTTTACCTGATACACTTGACTTGATCATGCTCACACATTCTTATGGTGTTTCATTGATGTTTTATTGAAGGTTTGTGGTTTAACTGATAAAAATAATTAGAGAATCATTATTTCGAGCTTATTTTGAGTTTCAACAGGATGCAGCAGAAGTGAATATACCCATTTAAAATTTAAAATGATACAAAACTGCATCGCCTTGAATTACACTGAACAAGAATATAAAGGCCCCATGTGAAATACTGATTCCACATGAAGTGAGCCACCCAAAGTGAGCGTATACTGTCTGGTACTTGTACTAAATGGATGTTTCTCTTGATTAGTGTCCCAAATTTGAGTCCACCACTGCCTCAGTGATGCATTAATTCCATTCAGTCCATGGGTGTGGCATATCCAGACGCTGCTCCAACACAATGAGCAGCACTCAGACACTCCTTATACTGGGGACAATAAAAGGCCACCCCAACATGTCACATGTTGACCAAAGCAGCAACGCCTCAGATGACTCCGGTCATGAGGGAACGTGTCATTGGCATGTTGGTGTGATGCGTCTGCTGTCAGACCAAAGGTTTCATCTGCTGTACGTGTCGCTGGTCTGAGACCATCCCACAAGTGAACCAGCCGGATGTGTCCATCCTGTGCTGGGGTGGTCACATGTGGCCGACGTGGATGAGGTGGATTTGCAGTACTGCCCGTCTGTTGGAAACCAACTCTCAGACGTCCTGTCGTCTGATAGTGAACATTCAGCTGCACAGCGACCGCTCTGGTGGACATTCCTGCTTCCAACATGCCAATGACACGTTCCCTCATGACCGGAGTCATCTGAGGCGTTGCTGCTTTGGTCAACATGTGACATGTTGGGGTGGCCTTTTATTGTCCCCAGTATAAGGAGTGTCTGAGTACTGCTCATTGTGTTGGAGCAGCGTCTGGATATGCCACACCCATGGACTGAATGGAATTAATGCATCACTGAGGCAGTGGTGGACTCAAATTTGGGACACTAATCAAAAGAAATATCCATTTAGTACAAGTACCAGACAGTATACGCTCACTTTGGGTGGTGCACTTCATGTGGCATCAGTATTTCACATGGGGCCTTTATATTTTAGTTCAGTGTAATTGGATTGCTTCTAAGTTGAACACTGGGGTATTCACTCTTATTTGAAATAAAAAAAAATAACAGTTTAGATCTACCACAATAAAAATACAGGCGCCTCAGTAGGAACTCAATGCAACAATTCATTAAAAAAAAAAACTAAAAACTTTCTATATACCAACATTGTACACATTTCTCCAGAGATGTTTTGCATTATTAAGACACTATTTGTTACAGCTTCTCTTCACTGGAGGAGTTGTGTTGCTCTAACTTTTTCTTTTAAAATACCCCGAAGGTGTTGTGTTGGATCCCAGGCAGACGAAATACTTGTCCTGGTTGTACTTGTTTGCTTTGGATGGTTCTCACTCTGGAATCTTCTTCCAGCTTCTTGTCAGCCATTATTCTGGTTTATCCTCAGACATTCATCTATAAATGTCATCAACACCTTTATATATCATCACTGTCAGGACTATGCATCCACTGTGGTAGTCCTGGTCAGGTTCACACCAAACATGCTGGTGTCCATCTGAGCCCAACTAATTGATCTTCATCTGACCAAAGAATGTTCTCCAAACATTCATCAGGGTGCTTTTCCAAGTTTCATCTTGCAGTTTTGTGTGTTCTTCTTGGCCTCCATCCATAGAGGTTGATGTTCTGAAGTGTCTGAGCTTCACAGAAACTCTGATTTCCATTGATAACGCAAAGTGTGAAGCAGCTGCCGTCTGTTTTTCAGTTAGATAGTGAAAGTAGTTCACTGTCTATGGAGTCATTTTAGAAGGACGAGCACTGAAGCCATGATTAGTGGTACTATGGCTCCTTCTATACCTCCTGATTACTGCTGCTTCAACTGATTTTTCCATCACTCACTGATCTTCCTGGATCCATTTCCATCTTTATAAAGTCTCACAATTAGATTTATGAGTTCCTCTGGCAATTCCTCTCCCAATGGAGCCATGATGCAGGCATAGATACAGCCCATCGGTCCAAAACTGAGAAAGTTCTGCTGTCTACAGCTCATTTTAGAACCATGTTAATGCAGTTAGGCTGATTGGAAATCACAGGAGGATTCACTGCTGTAGTTTTGAGCCTCTATTTTCAATCCAGTCTTTCCAAAGTGTTTGTTTTTGGTTGTTCATACAAGAAAACGTCGATGCAATTTTGAGCCATTTCACGTATAAGTGATATTGACGCCGGTGTTCTCGCCTCTGTTGCACACTGTGAGTAAGAAAAGCCTTTTGCGGAGAGGGAGCCTAAAAGAACCGCGAAGCCCGACTCCCGACTGTGTTTTATTACTGCCATAATGTGAAACCACGGGATGCAGCAGCTTGATGAGCTGCACGTCAAATATAGAGGATTTACATTCAAACAGGGTTCATTTACATTAAACCTCATTACTGACAGTCAGCGTCGGGGGTTTCTTGTGTTTTCTGGCAACATATTTTCCCACCGCTGATGTTTTTTTTTCCTCCCTCTGTTGTAATTTTCAATCCAATCTAGTTTTATTTAACGTGACATTCAAAAACCACTGCAATCGGGGTTTTTTCCACATGAATATTTTTCCTTTTCACAATAATAAACCCCGAAAATGATCTTTGTTTTGGCTCGATGACACCGAGAATTAACCTCAGCATCCCCCCCCCTCTAACAGTCACAGCGCAGACGATGAAGCAGAAAGAGAACAGAAAAACGTCTAGCAATCTGCCCACTGGCATATTTTCCTGTCTATTGCAATTCATTTTCTGTAAAAAGCCTCCCTCCGCAGAGCTCTGACATCTGCCGTTTCTGATTTGGAAGACCCCAGTGATTGCAGCTACGAGCTTGCTGCACCCGAAAAGTAATAGATCCACGTTGTTTTAATTTGTTTTCACTGCAAAGAAGGAGAAGAAACACTCATCGACTTGCTGATGCCTGGGCGGAAAAACACAACTCTGACCGCGACTCTGAATGTAAATGACGACATGTATTTTGCAGAACTCTCCGAGACTGGAACGCCACCGGGTTGCTGATGGGCCGAGCTGTAAATATTGTGAAATAAACGCTCTTTTGTATTCGCCAGGCATGCGTCAAGATTCTCTATTCTCCGGCTTGGCCCTCCTCTGAGTTTTTAAAAAAAAAAAATTGCAGGAGACAGAAGAGCTGGAGAGAGAGGGGGAGGGGGGGAGAGAAAAAGGGGGAAGATGGAGGTAATGGAGCGCAGCGATAAAGGGGGTTAGAAGGAAGGAAGGAAGGAAGAGGGATGGAAGGGAGGGCTTTGCAGGAGGAAGGAGAGGATGGGTTGGTTCAGAGGAGGAGGAAGAAATGTGCTGAGGAAGCAAATAGGGACCAGTAAAGTTTTTAACTGATGGCTCATTAATGAGAGAGGGAGAGGAGGAGGAAGAGGAGGCGTGGAGGGAATTCACTCCTCCTCCTCTTCTTCTTGGATGCTGCTAAACTGTACTTAGCCCAGCATTCAGGGGTGACTGGACGTATATCCAGAGCGTCTTTATCTGGATTTATGTGACGGATCCTGGCGAACGCTCCCGTTTAAAATGATCGACTGTGAAATAATGCAAACACTTTATTACCATTGAATCTGGCTAATTGGTGTCTTGGCACTGCTGCTCTCGTACCTTTAGACCCGAGGAGATTCATTTCGCTTTTTTTTTTAGCAGGGGAGGAATTCAGTGGCCTACTGAACTCCTTTCAGCTGCTGAGAGACACAGCACAGGTAATAAATCTCCCCCCCTACCTCCCCTCGCCGTCGCCCGCCTGCTCTTGATGTTTGTTCGGAGGAGAAAACAACCGGAAGCAGAGGGAAGACGTGTCCCCGGCGCCGAGGGGCCTCCGCAATCCGTCGTCGCAAGCAGCAGTGCAACCCGGTCGAGGGCCCCGCTGCAGACCCAATGCAGCAACCCCCCCCCACCCCTCCTGTCGCCTCGGCAAACTGCTCACTCACTGCTGCCGGTGCATCGCTGTCACCGCTCATGTGGAATAAAACAAGACGGGGAGGGAATATAAAAGGAGAGGGCAGCGTAATTTAACAGATTAAAGGGATAAAAAAGGAGAGCCGTAAATGTTTTTACAGTTCACCGGTCAGCTTTTCTCTCAGTCTTGCTTGGGAGGCACAAATTAATTTACTCCATTATAGGAGGAAACTGAAGGAAACCCACCAGTGCAGGGAGAACACGCAGATAGCACACGTATACATTTATTCATAGGCACGTCAACTTTTGATTTATAGTGATTTCTTGTTTCGCAAAGAGGTTTATCTCGCTGGAAATGAGACAAACAAGAGACAAAAGACAGTAAGACATTGTGTTGGAGATGCTAAAGATGCATTTTCTATGTTTTTATACATTTACATCATGTCCAAACTTATTTAAACTCTTTGAAATTGTTGCACAGGTTTTAAAAATGCAGTTTCCACACCATTCCAAATGTTCCTGGTCACTTCCACCATGTTCTCGATGTTCTAATACACTATAAACTGAGAGCAGATGATGCAGTAGTTCTCTAGTCAGTTCCAAGTCATGAGTGAAGTAAGTGAGAACCTCCAGTTGCACATTGTTGCTGCTCACAAGACGTTTAAAGGCTATAAAGTCTATTTTTATTGGACTAACAGGTGTTTTCTGGCTGGAAATGACAGAATAGAGTAGGACATTGTGTTTGAGATGTTAATGATGCATCTTTTTAACGGTTTTAGTTTTGTTTTTTTGCATTTTTAATTTAAAAAAACGACCAAAATTGATGCGGATTTTTGCAAAAATGCAGATTCAGCTTCAGTCCACCCCAACACAATCTCCCAATTCACATATTTTGTATGGAACGTTACAGATACAACAGTAATTACATACAGTTCAAATGTCCTACCAACAATGTGGCCTTCACCCCATCCGACCTAATGAACAGGCGCGGCCTCTAGCGCGGCAGCTCCTAACAGCCTCCCAGCTTCTTAGACAACCGGAGATAAGAATGCTGGCCCAACCGTGCGTATGTCGCTCAGGAAGGAAAGAGAACTCCGTCACTGTCGCTGTCTGTCGCGTGGAGACCCAAAATGTCATGTGGTCAGAGGGGGTTACCCCAAAAACAAGAGTGCCCTCTGGTGGCTTTTAGAGTGAACCGCATTTAATTGTCCACCCAGTTACACTTAGATTAAAAATAATTCCTGGATCCAGACGGTGATCCGGATCAGTCCTAAATTTCATCATTTGTTCCTTGTCCCATTTCAAACATTTCCTGAAAATTTCATCCAAATCTGTCCATGAGTTTTCCAGTTATTTTGTTCACAAATAAACAAACCAACTCTGGCCATCACATAACCTCCTTGGCGGAGGTAAAATGGTCCTGGTAAATGCTACCATCTTCTATTCTATTCTTCTGTTCTAATACACCATAAACTGAGAACAGCTGACACAGTAGTTCTCTAGTTAGTTTCAAGTCATGACTAAAACCAGAGAGCTCATTGAGAACCTCCAGTTTCTCATTGTTGCTGCTCTCAAGAACTTCAAAGTCTATAAAGTCATATCCAGGTGTTTTCAAGGTCCACAGTTTGAAGCATGATGGAAAAGTCCAAGGAGTTCCTCACTGAGAAACATGTCAAAGGGCTGCTAGGAAGACAGACGTGAGCCCTGCACTGGAACAATGGTAGAGGCCAAGAACAATCCAAGGACCAGCACCAAGAGCATCCTGATGAATGTGAGCAGTTCTGGTAGCAACATGTCCATCAGAAGAACAAGGCTGGTCTCCATGGATCAGACCAAGGAGGACTCCACTTCTCCAAGACAGTAGTAGTAGTTCAACAGTTAATTACTGCTCAGTTACAAGTCATGTCTAAAGCAAACAAGGAAACGTTCAGACTGTGGAGGAAAACATCAGGCAGTCTACAGAAGAACTGCTCCTTGGGCAGCATTGGAGCTTCCAACAAGACAACGATGAGAAACATGGAGCCAAAGTGGAGAAGAAATGGTGGAGAGGAAACAATGAGAAGATGTTGGAGCGGCCCAGCCAGAGTCCAGACCTGAATCCATCCAGGATCTGTGGAGGAGCTGAAGAGCAGAGCGATGGAGAGGAAGCCTTCAAAGAGCTGGAGATGGAACCTTGGAGGAACTAAACCCCAGTGGAGACCTGAAGAAAGACTAATAGACACTAGAAGTACTGGTGGACTGATGTGGAGGAGAATATATGATTGGAAGAGGAATAATTTGTCTCCAACACAACGCTTACTGTCTTTTAATGATTTGTTTATGTCATTTACAGCAGAAGAAACCTGCTGGTGAAATAAAACCTCAGTATAAATCAGCATTCTGAACAATGATGACTAATCTGTGACTCACCTGTAGGCAGAAGCTAAACCATCTGAGACAGCTGAGTTCATGACTGAGCCTCTCTTTAATATTTCACACCTGAAATGTTTAAATTTTAAAACATCAAAACCTGAAACAACCTCTACTATTTCAGGGATGTTTTTTTAATCGGCGCACTTGAACCTCTTCTTGTAATTGTCATGCAGTAAGAAGCCGGTCAGCACTCGGGCGTCTCAGGAGACGAGACGTTGGCTTTCTCAAAAAATTCAGATGTTCCCAGATATTATCCGGCACCAACCAGCAGTCAATAGCGATTAATTACTGAGTGCAGACACTCGACGCCGGTCGATACGCGGCAGCCGTTTCGCTGCCTGTTGGGTAATTGTCTCCCAGATCTCATTAAAAGACGCTGGAACTGGGGGAAAGAAGGGGAGAGCGGATTTAAAATCAACTTTACAGCATTAATCTGCTCGCTGAGGGGGAGCGTCATGACTGTGGAGGCACACACACACAAAAAAGCGCTCACCTTGCATCAATAAATCAGTTTATTTAAAAGAATATGTTACAATTTATTACAGTAAGCGATGTAACCAACCACTCTCTTACATTTCGTCACGTCAGAGGACTCGCAGGTCTCCGAGAGCTCCACTCCGTCAGCTGAGCTACTGAAATAAATAACGTACGTGACATTTAGCTTGAGTCGGGACGAGGGAGGGCGGTGAGGAGGATCGACCGTGTCAGACGCGGTCCGGTAAACAGACGGGGATCCTGGGAATGCGCTCGGCCTTTAGGGCTCTCTCAACACGTTCAATTAGGCCTCCTTTGCCCACGAAAAGCTCATTAATCACCCCTGAAATGGCTTCTGTGACCAGCAGCGTCATTACAACAAGCGCTGTTTAGCAGCTTGGTTGTTGACAACAGGAATGCCGTTTATTTTTTATTTCCTCACGACCAGATGAACGGCGGGAGTCAAGGCTGGGCTTCAACGGTGGCACTGCTTTGAATAAAACTTGAGAGAAGGGGGTTTGAACGCATTCTGACAAACATTTGAATCAACCCTTCCACTTAATCAGAACTTCAAATGCAATCAAGTCGTGTAGATTTGATGTTGAGGGTCCTAAAATCCCAACAGTGCTGTGCGCAAGAGTAAATATTTAATGCCAGGTTTTAATGATGTAATAACCTGTAATTACATCCTGTTTTTGCCGAGTCATTTTCTGCTACTTCATTATTCTTAATTAGAACAATAAGCGAGCTCGTTTAGAGTTCGTCTGCACTTCGTCTGATTACTTCACGACGCTCGCTGTGAGCTCTGCCTCCCGCTCCGTTTAACCCGAACGTGCTCGGCTGGTTTCGACGGGACGGTGAAGACGGACGGCGCTGCGCGGGGGGGCAAAGTGATCACGGCGAGGCGAGGCGGTTAGAGAAGAAGGAGAAGGAGGAGAAGGACCCCTGCTGTCCGATCCGGGTAACGGCAGGCCGGATGAGGCCGAACACGCCGTCTGGTCGCACAAAACATCTGCATGGAGTGTTCAGTTAAAATCATAAATACAGAAAAGGCTTTAACGCATGGATGTGCACGTAGTATTTGTTGATGCAGTGCAGATAAAACCGAATCATTAAGGTTTTATAGTGGATTTTATTCGATTAAAGGGTTTCTTCTGGTTGGAAATGATAAAAACAAGCAGTAAGACGTTGTTTTAGAGGTGTTAATGATGAACTTTAACTATTTCTAAGACTTTTGGGGGGCGTTTTTTTTCAGGTTTCTTCCACCACTTCGGCTCCTTGTTTCCCATCGTCGTCTCGTTGGACGCTCCGATGCTGCCCAAGGACAAGTTTTCGCTGCCTCCACAGTCTTTCCCCGTGACGCCGCTTACTTCAGACATGACTTCCGACTAGTGAGCTGCCGCATCTAGAAGCAGAACGTCTCTAGAACAGGGTAGAAATGACCTGGAACATCTAGAATGGGTGTAGAAGCAGCAATTTCAAAGAGTACGAACAATTTTGGTAGTAAAAATGTTAAAAGAAACAAACAATAAGATCTCAAACACCATGTCTTACTGTCTTTTTTCACTTGTTTATGTCATTTCCAACCAGAATAAACCTCTAAGTCACATAAAAGTCCACTATGGCGATGAATAATCTGGGGTTTATCTGTTTATAATCACACTGCAGCCAGTCAGTCAGTTAAAAATGATTTTATAAAGTAAGCTTATTCCAGTATTATGCCCACTATCTGCTCTTTAGGTCGCTTTTTGCACATTTGGAGGTTGTTAATACTGTTGGATAAAGTGCAAAATCAAACACACCCCTGCTCTGTGGGAACTCTGCACCCAGAAGATGCGTAAAACAGCGTCCGCTTTCGCTCCCGTTCGCCACACCACGCCGCCGGCTTTTCACCTTCAAATGCAGACGCGGCGAGAAACCGACGGGAAAACCGGCGTCGCGTCGCGTGACGTGATTCAGCTGCGACTGACATCCTGATGCGCAGGACGGCGCCGCTCTAATCCGTAGACTGAGAAGTGTCTTCCTGCGGTCAGCCCTCGCCGTCGCTGATTACTGTTATCTGTGCTCGCCTTTGTGAGCGCCAACAGCTTCCACTTCGTTAGTCCTCCTCACTCACTTCGGCTCTCTTCAAAAGGAGGCTCGAGAACCTCCTCGTTTGCACGTCACATTCCACTTCAGGTCCCTGCCAGCACGAAGAAGGCGGCTCACGTGAATCCGTCAGTCTGTAGACGCCTTCCTCGGCCTGGTGGTGGTGGTGGTGGTGATGCGCTGGATTCCAAAGTTCTGGTTTCACGAGTCTTTTTTTATTTTATTTTTTTTAATGCTTCGGTTTATTCGATGTGTTCTTCAGCGGATGCTTGTTGGTTTGCATGTCGGCGGTAGCTTCTCATGTAGAGTGTGAATGACGTCCGTGTGATTAATAGCGGAGTGTTTTGGGCGGCGGGGGGGTTGGGGGGGTGGGAGGTCGGGTCGGGGGGCCGGAACGGAGCCGAGGCGGCGTTAAGAGGTAACGATCTCCCTCCCTAGGTGCCCCCATCCCTTCTGTGCCTCAGCAGCTGGAAAATATTCTGCAACAGAAACCGCAGTCAGGACCGAGACGCGAGAGTTCAACACAGCAGAAGGATATTTGCACAGGACTAGCGTCACCTGGAGACTTGTGGTCATCTCTGATAACTGCGGAGGTCGTGTGTGATTTTAATCCCACGTTAAAGGTAATGTACGAAACACTAATTCCTCCCACCACATTTCACCAAACACAGAGGTCCTGTGATGGTGTTGCTCCTCTGCAAATCTCTGGGATTCAGGGTCATTTTTATAAAAATCTTTTTTCTGCAAGGTTTTGTTCTTCTGCCTCTTTTCCGCTCGAGGACTGAAGGGTATTATAAACGCATTCTGGGTGAAAATTCAAGAGGCTCGCAAGACCCGCTCAGAGAAAGAGCAATTTCATTTGAGGGGCGAAATCTCGAAGGACACGATGGATGACATGCAGGGCAGCACATTAACCCTCTGATCCACTAAAACCTGCTGGAAACACTTTATAATAGCGATCATTTATAAGGCATTTATAAGCTATTAATAGCTATTAGTAGATAGTTAACTAATCATGAACCAACCACTTATAAAAGCCTACAAATGTTTAGCAAACATTAGTAGATATTTGTGAATGATGAATAGTTTTCCCTTTAGATTAGGGGCAGTAATAACATCTGAAAATGATTTATAGATTTATTATAAATGTCTAACAAATAATTTGTTAAACATGAAAAGAGAAGTTTCTTAGTATCTGTATTCATAAAAGCCAGATGGTTCATAAGAGGTGAGGAAAAGGTCCACAAATCATGAATAAACATTAACAAACATTAGTAAACAATGAATAGTTTTCACTTTAGATTAGGGGCCACAATAACAAATGATTTATATAATGTTATGAATGTCTAACAAATCATTTGTTAAACATGAATAAACAAATGGTGGTAGTGGATATTTCCTGAAATCATTCAAAAACTGCTTTCCTACATATTAAATAACATTAGTTGATGATGAATAAATCATGTACAAACAATGCTGATGCAGTGTTTCTCATAATGTATAAATCACATATAAATGTTGTACACCTTAAGTTTTAATTGGTTTAATAATCATTTACAAATACATATAGTTTATTCATGATTAGCTCAAGATCTACTAATAGCTTAAAAATGTCTTGTACCTTAAATTGTAAACGATTTAATAATCATTTACAAATGTTTATAAGTGGTTGGTTCATGATTAGTTAACTATCTACTAATATCTATTAATAGCTTATAAATGCCTTATAAATGATCGTTATTATAAAGTGTTTCCAACCTGCCAACAGGTTTGAAACACGTAATGAAAAGAAAAAAAACTTTAGGTTCTACCATTTATCTGGTACCCCTTCTCCACCAAGAAGAACCAGGTCCTAGTTCTGGTGCTTAGTTGGTTCAAATCTGGTTCCTCCTAAGAACCTGTTTGCTTTTCCATTGGAGTCCAGTTGGAGCCACTGGGTCACCGTAAAACCACTACGCTAGCATCCATTACATAGCAGTTAAATAAAAGCAGTAAGTTGATGATAATATCTATGTTTATCTCTATAGATGGTCTTAAGGCTGATTGTGAGGCGGAGGTCCTCCTGTTGCCTGGACACATCCGTGATCACGCTACTGGTGGGACACAACTGTAGCGGATTTCAGGTCAACAGTTTGTGCTAAACTTCCAGGAGTCATTCCAATACATGTGTGATGGGACCAGGGACGTCCTGGAGAACAAGGACACTAATTAGCGCTTGTGTGTCCCTTTCCACCGTTGATGGTTGGTCACCATAACCCCGCCCCCAGCCCCTGACGTACTCGGTGCTTAGCTCTGGACCAGCAAAGAGTTGGTGCTTGCTGAGCTCCAGTTTACAGAACCTGGAGTCGGTGCTTAGGTGGTGGAAAGACAAAGAAGTGGAGCTAAGTCAGGCTCTGGCTCTGAACTAGACCTGGAACCAGCTCGGTGGAAAAGGGGTACGAGATAGAAAGTGTGAAAACAGAAGAAGCTGTTAAATTTTCTGTTGATCCTTGAGGTAATGCTGCAGCTCTGTTTGAAAACCGAAACGAATCTCAGCCTCAAATCATTATATTTCATAAAAATCGTGGTTGTCCACATGTGTCATTAAAAAATTCATAAAGAATAAACTGTTTCTATAAACCTGATTCTGTTAAAAACAAAAAAATCTGAGCTCTTCGACGCAACAATGAAGCCATCAGTGACTCAGTTGCGACCGACAACCACGTGACAAAAATTAAAGATGTTCTCGGTTGAACTGCAGGAAGTGTTTACATGGAGGAGACAGAAGGAATGAGTAAACAAATTAAAAATGCAATTTCAATCTTCCACCATTTTTTCCCCAGTATAACCTGTGGACACTTGGAAAAAAAAGCTGTGCATGTTGATTCCAAGTTTTTGCATTTTTTTTTTACATAAAAAGTCATGGTTGTGTTGTTTCCATAGAGGTCCAGGACTTTATATTGCGGTAAAAAATCAGCAACCCAGTGAGGAAAAATGCCCTAAAACTGCTTGGAGCTCACAGAGTTAATATATCCAGGGATAAAGTCAGGAAATTTGAGTCAAACACAGACTTATCCCGTGCAAATGCCCTTTCTAAATCCCATGAGATCCTCAGGTAACACTAGTCCTGTGCGAACACGTCTGAAAACAGCGACGTTCACCCAGACTGCTGTATTAGTGGATCATAGACTGGACAGAGGCAGGCAGAGCCTTACCTTGCCACACATACCATCTTTACTGCAGTTCTTATTATCCTTGTCTGTCGCCTCCTCTTCCACCTGCGAACACAAACACACAGCAGCTCTAAGTACCATAAACAACTAAACTTCCAGTCACGGAGCTCATTAGTCTGTAAAGAACCAGACTCTCTCACCTCCTTCCTCCACTTCAGCTCGCAGAAGACTCTCTCGAAGCACTCATGCATGTAGTTAAACTAAAGAGGAACACAAAGAGATCAGACTCATGTTGATGAGGAACAGCAGTAATATAAGGTTGTATTATGTCAATATAAGGCTGTAGCTAGCAGCTGGTTAGCTTACGTTAGCATAGACACCAACAGCAGCTTTAAAACTCACTAATTAGCAGCTGTATGTTGTATTTGTATGCATTAATATAAATAACTATTGTTGTGTAGCAGTCAGAGGAGACATTTGTCTGCATTGAGTTGTTTTAATTTTAATACCACAGTATATTTCTCTGATTATACTCACTTGTTTATACTTTAAGCAACATTTTAAATGCATTATAGTGCAGTAGTAGCACTTTTTCAACAGACCCATAACCCAAACCTCTAATAATTACGTGAATTAATGTAGTTACTCATTTTACTAAACTAGCTATAATCCCAAAAACTCATAATGTCATGGTTCTTATATCTGCAGGAGCTGAATTTTCCCCGATATACTTAACAGGGATGCACGATAATATCGGCGTTTGATAATTATCGGTTACTTTTGGCAATTATGACGCCATTCTGATAATAAAAAAAGCAGCCGATAAAACGACCTGATAATAATAAAGACCTGGAATCTTGGTTTTTGCCGTTGGTCTGTGTGTTGTGGTTTGTGCTCATGCCTGGCTCCTCAGCCCCTCCCCTCCCTGACGGTACTGTCGCATGTGTGTGATGTCATAAGACTGCGCGGGCAGAGAAAAACAAGCAGCATGGCGTGGCACAGACCAGTGTGGACTTTGTTTACAGTGTCAGAAGAAGACATCTGACTAGGGCTGGTGTGGAATATTGGAATATGGGAATATTGGTTGGTTGTGGTGTTGTTGGGGTAATAATTTTGATTTTCAAATAGTTGTGTGCGTCACTGCTGGGCGCTGCCGCTGAGCGCCGCCGAGCATCGCCGAGCGCTGCCAAGTGTCACCAAGGCTCTAGAACACCGCTGTGGTTGTAGTACGTGGACCTGACAACTCTAGTGTCACGCTCCGGTCCCCCCCCCTCCTCCCGGCACGAACCCAATCGGTTGACATTATCGGTTATCGGCTGCAAGAAGTATAAAATTATCGATTAACGGTATGGGTTGAAATTGGCGTCATCGTGCATCCCTAATACTTAAATTAGCGACAGTAACATAATATTTAAAAACGTGTGTGTGATACTTAGAGACGGAGCAGCAACGATTAATTCACAATTAATAAATCACAATCAGAAATGCTAATTAATACCATACTAAGTAACCCCAGAGAGCAAACTGCTTTAAATCCCATTCAGTCTTGAAATTTAAATATTGAAGATAAACACAGGTAAAAAATATGTCCTAAAAACATAAACACAAGTAAAAAAGCCTGACATGTAAACATGCACATTGTACTAGGTATGTAAAATAGAAGTATACAGTGAAATAAATAATAATAATACAGTTACAATTGTGTTATTGCACAGAAAAGCAGTATTAATTGTCAACAATTTAAATTAATCACCAATTATTTTGATAATTATTTAAGAAAAGTCTAAATTCTGTGGTTTCAGCTTCTTAAATGTGAATATTTTCCGCCTCTATGACAATAAACTGGATATCTACATCATTTTTCAGCATTTTCTGACATTTTATCGACCAAAAACCTTTGAAAATGAGCGTTAGTTGCAGCTCTACTCACATATGGTGTGAATATCTTGACCCAGCGTGGCTTCTTCTCCCCTCGTGCATATTCAAAGCAGAAGGCCATGCCCTCTTCGTCCGTGTCCCACCGCTGCATCTCCCCCCAGTCGAATGCAATCACCTGGTTCTGGAGCAACATGGACAAGACTTTTAGCACACCGTCTCCTCTGCAGCGAGTGTATGAGGAAGCTAGCATGCTAACGAACGGCGCTCCTTGCCTCCAGCGTCCCCTCCTCGGTGCAGGCGTGCAGCTTGAAGTGGTGGATGCTGATGGCCGTGATCACGTGGCCTTTGCGCCGGGAGTCGCAGGAGCAGTGGGGGAAGATGATCTCGTTGTAGCCCTCGCATCCTCTCAGCAAACTCAGGTACTGAAGGAGACGGAGGAGGAGGACACAGGAGACAAGATCCTTTCAATGTTAACAGTTTCTATAGACCTGATTCTGTAAAAACAAAAAATTCGCAACCGAGAAGCCGTGACCGACTCGGCCGCGAACAACCGAGTTTTCGGTTGAACTGCAGGCTGTGTTTAGACAGAACAAAGAGAAAACAAGCATGGAAACAAATCAAAAACGGAATTTCAACAGCATGTAGAGTTACAAATGTCTTCCAGTATCGACAACACAAAATGTTGTGCATGTTTATTTTAAGTTTTTGCAATTCCTGTAAAATAAAAAACCCAAGAAATCCAACTTTTGTTTATACTTTTGGGGTTTTGGGGGGAATTTATGTCATGATAATTGTGTTCTCTCTCCGTCCTCGTGGTCGCTCTGTTTCCATAGAGGCACAGGGCTTCAGATTGCAGTGAAAAATGAGCCCACAGTGAGCAAAAAGAGCTCGAATTGTTAATACGTTCAGGTACAATGTCAGGACACCAACACTTGAATTTTTACTGTAAATATACACTCACCGGCCACTTTATTAGGTACACCTGTTCACTTGCTTCTTTATTAGGTACACCTGTTCACTTGCTTCTTAACACAAAGAGCTAATCAGCCAATCACATGGCCGCAACTCAACGCATTCAGGCATGTAGATGTGTTCAAAACAACTAGCTGAAGTTCAAACCGAGCATCAGAATGGGGAAGAAAGGGGGTTTAAGGGACTTTGAACGTGGGACAAGCTGGGATTTTCACCACAACCATCTCCAGGGTTCACAGAGGATGGTCCGAAGAAGAGGAAACATCCAGTTAGTTGATGGTAGAGGTCAGAGGAGAACGGGCAGACTGGTTGGAGATGATAGAAAGGCAGCAGGAACTCAACCAAGGAACGCAGGACACCATCTCTGAACCACAACAACCTTGAAAAAGATGGGCTACAGCAGCAGAAGACCACACCGGGGGCCACTCCTGTCAGCTAAGACCAGGAAACTGAGGCTACAGTTCACACAGGCTCACCACAACTGGACAGTAGAAGATGGAGAAACGCTGCCTGGTCTGATGAGTCTCCATTTCAGCTGAACATTCAGATGGTAGGTCAGAACAACATGAAAGCATGGATCCATCCTGCCTTGGATCAACGGTTCAGGCTGCTGCTGGTGGTGTAACTTTGGGCCCCTTAGTACCAACTGGTTTAAACTCCACAGCCTACCTGAGTGTTGCTGCTGACCATGTCCATCCCTTTATGACCACAGTGGACCATCTTCTGATGCTACTTCCAGCAGGATAATGCTCCATGTCTCAAAGCTCAGATCAAACTGGTTTCTAGAACATGACAATGAGTTCTCTGGACTCCAACGGCCTCCACAGTAACCAGATCTCAGTCCAGTAGAGCTCCTTTGGGATGTGGTGGGACGGGAGGTTGGCATCATGGATGCGCAGCCGACAAATCTGCAGCTACTGTGTGATGCTATCATGTCAACATGGACCAGAACCTCTGAGGAACACCTTGTTTAATGTATGCCACGAAGAGTTAAGGCAGTTCTGAAGATAAAAGGGGGTCCAACCTTTTACTAGCGAGGTGTCCCTAATAAAGTGAGTGATGTGCTGCTGTGTGGTTTGCGTCTATGTAAGAAAACTGACCATGGACGTCTTCTTCTGCTCGGCCAGCTTCTGCAGCTGATAGGATTTCTGCTCAGCTTTGATGAAGCCTTTTTTCACGTCGTCCACGGCCTGTAAAGGAGACGGACAGGAGACGACGTCAGCACAAAAAAAAGGGTGACATCACACAGCGGAATATTCCTCCTCAGACCATCAGCATTTTGGGAACTACTTCCACTTGACCATCTCTGATTTGCCCGAATTTTTTAGAGAACAAAATATGAATATTTTTAAAGATATCCCTGAAATTACAGCTTGGTATGATAAATACTTCTCAGGATAATAATAATAATAATAATTTTCGGCAAATTTTTCTGCACATTAAAATCTGAGGCTGTTCGAACGACGACATCCGAGGAACTATTAAAGATCAAAACCTGCAATTTTCTGAAAATAAATAACGTTTCAGTCACATTTGGAGAGCTGTTTTAAAACTCCAGAACTCTCTACTACTTGGATTATTCTATCGAGCAATATTTTAGTTACCCCTTCTCCACCAAGAAGAACCAGGTCCTAGTTCTGGTGCTTAGTTGGTTCTAATCTCCTAAGAACCCGTTTGCTTTTCTGTTTGCAAGGAGTCAAGTTGGAGACACGCCACTGTAAAACTTCTACGCTAGCATCCATTACATAGCAGTTAAACAAACACAGTAAGTTGATGATAATATCTATGTTTATCTTGAGGGATTGTTAGGGTAAATGACATTTAACCTTTTAACTTTTAACACATAGTCTCAGGGGACGCTGACTTTGACTAGAACACCAACCAGCCTCCTCATTCACATGTTTTAAGCACTGAATGTTTGTTTGCTCCTAGTTTGGGATAACAACCTGCTCGTACCCAAAACATGGGCACCAAATCTCCGGGGACTCATTCTCCTAGGTACGGCTCTGGAACAGATGACTACAACGAGGACTTGAGGCGCCACAGTCCCCCTTACATGACATCACGGGGATTAAGAAACACACAGGGTCGGGGGACAACTTCCTTCCACAGGTGCGTCGTTTGGTGATTGGTCGGGAGAAGGCTCCAAAGATGCGGATGGATTAGATGGGCCGTTTCAGGAAGGGCGGACGCCTTAAGCAACCTCCCTTTTCATCTTTACTATAAAAATTGTAATCATGGTCTTTTCTGCGTGGCCATACAGCAAAGAACCTTGAACAAAGAACCTTCTACAAGCTTTTGAGACTCCGATATTCAGATTAAATCAACTAAAAAGAGAGAAGTTGTTTGTCGTCTATCCCAAATAAACCAACACGCATCTCTACAAGATGGTCTTAAGGCTGATTGTGAGGCGGAGGTCCTCCTGTTGCCTGGACACATCCGTGATCACGCTACTGGTGGGACACAACTGTAGCGGATTTCAGGTCAACAGTTTGTGCTAAACTTCCGTGTGTCCCAGGACTCATTCCAATACATGTGTGATGGGACCAGGGACGTCCTGGAGAACAAGGACACTAATTAGCGCTTGTGTGTCCCTTTCCACCGTTGATGGTTGGTCACCATAACCCCGCCCCCAGCCCCTGACGTACTCGGTGCTTAGCTCTGGACAAGCAAAGAGTTGGTGCTTGCTGAGCTCCAGTTTTTAGAACCTGGAGTCGGTGCTTAGGAGGTGGAAACACAAAGAAGTGGAGCTAAGACAGGCTCTGGCTCTGAACTAGACCTGGAACCAGCTCAGTGGAAAAGGAGTATTTCATAGTAAAGGTGTTCTTTGTGTTTAGTTTTGTGTTATTGTGACATGCAGCTACATGTGGGTCAGAAAATACCACTAGTTGACTTCTGCAGCATCAGTTTCTTTTGTTAACTTGAGCTCCAAGATGAGACTTTACATGACGGCTTCACTTTCTTTTTTAAATGTTTCATCTCACCCATAACTTATTGGAGATTATTTCATCTATTTGTCCAATATTGGAGATTCTGAATCAATGACATGATGATAAATAACAGTGAATGTTTCAGGTTTTTACCTTTAATAGCTCCTGAGATATTGTCGTTCAAACAGCCTCGAATTTCAATGAGAGAAAAAGCCTGCAGAAAGCGGGTCGACGGGTGATTCACAAAACGATTTATCTCGGAAAGCGTTTGATATAAGAAGCTAAAATTTGACGGATATCATTTTAAATATCCAGAGTGTAGGATATAAAGGTGCCAAGCTAATCAGAGATGGTGGAGCTGATGATTTAGGATTACACAGACATACATATTGTGCACACCTGGTGAAAGAAGTAGCTGACGGCGAGCTGGTTGTCGTTGAGCAGGATCTCTTCTTCTGTGGTGAAGAGCCACTTGCGCAGGGTGAGGCAGGTTCCCGGGATGGCTGAGGTATAATTCTGTACATACAGTTTGTGGGGGAATTCGTTGGGGGCCAGCTTACGCACTGGAGACGAAAGAGAAGAGAATAAACAGACTTGACGGCCTTGAGAAGTGAATCTTGTTAATTTCTGCCGATTCAAAACCAAGAGCCTGGCTGAGGTGCAAGAACGGCCAAAAACAAAGCGACAGACGTGAGAAAAGACAGAAAAAGAAAACAAAACAAGGTCAGACGGCGACGTTACAGCGAGAACAAGATTAAGGAGTGATCCAACAGAAGGTGTAGATTCAGTTTAAGCTTCTGAAGTCCGAACGCTCCGGCAAACGGCTGATTTATCGGCATTTTAAAGCAGCAAACAGATCCACATAAGGTTAAAATGTCAGCAGCATAACTTTAATTACCTTAAATCTGATTAAAAACATCTTCCAAGTCAAACATTTAACTAAAAGCAATGCGGAAAAGCAAGAGGATGAGCTTTCTGTTTGGAAGGACATGAGGGCAAAAGAGAGAAAACATTTCTCATCAAACATTAAATCTGCAGCTGTTAAACAACACAGATGACTTTCTTCACATCACTGAGGGATAAAAATGTCTTAATTTCCAATTTATACGTTGCCTAAAAGAAGCAAGTTCGAACTTTGCGACCTACAAATACCTCCGGTGTGTTTACCGTCGTCGTGCAGCGCAGCAGTTCAGGGAGAACACATTCGGCGGTGCTGCTGGGCTGAAAACATTCGCTGCTGCTTGTTTAGAAAACTCTGACACATCCTTGCAACGCGTCGCGTCGCTTTTTTTTTTTTTTTTTAAAAAGCAGGTCTTTCTTTTCAAACACAAAAACCTGAGAGCATTCCCGTGCAAATAGCTGAGGAGCCACTGCAGCGTCTCCGTCTGCCACGCATTAGTCAGCGCTGCCTCCAACTGAGCTGCATGACAGCGGAAGAAACACGGAGGTATTTTGCTTTTCCGTGATTTGTATTGTAACAAACTCCAGGAAGTGTGTCTAGATGGCTTGAATAACTCCACTTGGGAAGAATTATTGACTCTAGGATGATTTTGTAGGGGAAAACAACTCACAAAATACCTTTCTTACACGGTGCAACTCTGGCAGAGACGTCTGAAATAGTGTTTTTGCTTTAAATGATGTTTAAATCTGGCTTTTAGAGCTTTGTGCTGCTGATTTAAATGATTTAAACTGGTTAGTTCTGTTGCAACAAGCGGCTACTGACAGAAAACTGAAGTACAGAAGTGTCTCGTCTATGGCGGGGGTTAGCTCCCAGAACCCCCCACGATAAGCGAAAATCCACGAAGTAGCGACCCTATGTTTATTTTATTATTTATATAAATTTAACGCTTTACAAACCCTCCCCAGAAGCCTTAGAAGACGCAGAATGTTTGGGCGCAGAGCAACACGTCCATGTTGAACGGACAAGGCCAGATGCTGAACGCTGCTGTACACGGGAGACGGAGGAGGCTGATGCCGCGGTCGCTGAGCCAATCAGAGCCCAGGATACAGAACGCAGCGCTCTGATTGGTCGTCTCCTGTCCGTCAGCCAATAGCGTGCCGTGTAGCATCTCATGTGGGCGAAGTAGCTCAAGAGGAAGCGGACGTAGCTGTGTTTTCCATCCGTGAGAGTTTTTGTCTACTCATCTGCTGATTTACATTTGATATTCTTCTTAATCTGTGATACAAAATTAGATGAATACAATCTAAAAATCCGCAATAGAGTGAGACCGCGAAGTGATATGGCGAGGGACGACTGCATTTCCATACAACTGATTTCTTTTGCAATTAATTCTTCCTTTCTTTACTCATTTTGCTGCACATGTGGAATCTGAATGTCAGCAGGCTTTGTGTCTTTTAAATAAAGTTTTAAGTGTTCCCCTCAGACAGACTTTTCGTGTCGAATAATCAAGGAAAATTAAAACCGTGCGAGTTTTATTTTTGCATTCGGCCGCAAAAGAAGCTGCAGCGTGATGCGTTTGAGTGAATCTGCTCGTATCTCGTGCAGCTCTACTACAACTCCATTCTACATTTGAGTTTTATTCCAGCAAAGATGCAGAAAAAAAAAGACGCATTTTGGAAAAACAGAGTGGAGAGACGAACAGATTTCCTGCTTCAGTGGACGTTGTTGCTCACCAAAGGTGTGGTTGATGACCTCAAACAGGGCGAAGTAGCTCGCCGTCACACTGTCCATCCCCAGCTTCAGAACCACAGCCTGAGAGGCAGAATTAAAGAGTGAGAAAGAGGACGAACGTGAGGTAAAGCCAGGATGAATAACGGGTGCACAGGTGTGAGTGTGTTTACCTGATACACCTGGTCTGTGGTGGAGTTTTTGCGAACCCTGACGGTGAGCGTGGTTTTATCGGGCATGGCTATTCTCAACTCCACGTCCGACACGCCGTTGTAGTTCTGGGTCAGGAGAAAGAGGCGCTGTAAAGTGAGTCACACACATGAGCCGCTTTTTCCTACTTAATTTTAACTTTTTTTTTTTTTACCTCGTCTGATTCAGACAGGAACTCCTGCATGATGTCACTTTCTCCAATTACCCGAACGGAGCACACTGCGGAGAAAACACACACATTACTGGGCGAGGCTTTGAAATAAAAGAGACTGTGCAGTTACAGCCAAGTCCGAAATTATTCATAGCCAGGCCAAATTTTGATTTACAGTGAAATATTGCAGCAGCTTTTCTCAGTTTATAGTGTATTAGAGCGCTCTGAAGCATGCTGGAAATGCTACAGAGGCTGCATTTTCTCAAAAATTGGCAACAATCTCAAGTGTGGGAATAATTTCACACTATTATTTTTAGTAAAGATGCGGAAAAAGAACATAGAAATAGCAAAAGTTTATCATTAACATCTTTAATCCAGTGTTTTTGTCACTTGTTTATGTCATTTTCAGCCAGAGCAGACAAACTGGTTGAATAGAAATCCACTATAAATTCAATTTGGCATGAATAATTTTGGGCCTTACTTTACTATACAGCAGCGCTTCTCAAATAGTGGGGCACATGGGATGCAGGACGAATTTCCACGTGAAGAGATAATAAAGTGTCATCTTACATCTATACATGCTGGAGTGGATGATACACGTTAAAAAAAAAAACCCGCAGAGACCCCTCACGTTCCTCACCTTTCTCCAGGTATTCCTCCAGGCCTCTGCGTCGGGCGTCCAGCTGCTGCTCCGACAGGGAAAAAGGCCATTTCCCGGGCAGCTTGGGGAACGTGAAGTTGGCAAACTCCCTCTTCAGGTTCTGGTGGAGGATCACAAACTCCCGGTAGCGCTTGGAGCACAGCTGCCTGCCTGCCATGTACACGTTGTAGACCTGGAGGACAGAACGTGCAGATTTAGCCATGAAAACAGGTCTAAACACCACAACAAGGGCTGCAAAAACCCGCGTTCTCAAACGAAAACGCACCACAAACTTTTCATTGTTGAGCTCGGTGTGTTTGTAGCTGGGGACAGAGATGGGGACGGCCTGCTTGTCGGAGTAGTCGTAGCAGGACTGGGCCGAGCCGTCGTCTCCGGGATCCAGACAGTCGGCCTCCTGCGGCGGGACGGACAGCACGGCCAGAACCAGCTCCCTCTCGCCGGCCCGGATCAGATCCACCACCTGCTTGTGTGTGGCTCCTTCCACGTTCACCCCGTTGCTGTAGAATGAAGATGAGGATATTAGTGGGACGGGCATCCTCTGAACTCACTGCTGGGTTTGAACGACGGGTTATCTTGTAAACAAATCTTAAAAATTCCACCATTTCTCAGAGTCAGAAACTGTGAAAACGGAATAAGTTGTCAGATTTTCATCATTTCGGATTGTCCCTGAACTAATCATGTGGCAAAAACAACCAAATCTAGGCATAAAATTATCAAAGGTTATCAAAGCCTCTTCATTCTCCACATATAATTTAAAAAATTTGCATCTGATGCGTGCAACGGAGCAGCCATTATCGACTCAGCTGAGACAAACAGTCCCATGACAAACTACTCGGTTGAACTGCAGGCTGTGTTTACACCGAGCAGAGAGGAGGCGAGTATGGAAGCAAATTAGAGAGCGAAATAAAAACCTACTGGATGAATAAAATGAATGCAGCATGGCTCAGAAACAGTGAAAAGAGGAGCGAGTTGTTGGAAGATACATTCAGCATGGTGGAACGTCTTTCTAGCTCACAAAAACGTAAACAGAAAAATATCGCTAGCGTGTGGAGCCTGTTTTTTAACGGCATTCTAACTGTGTCAGACTGCACAGATTTTCAATTCTCTCTCCCTCTTCATGGTTGTGTTGGTTCCATAGAGGTGCAGGACTTCATGACGCAGCTAAAAATGAGCCCACAGTGAGGAAAAATGTCATAGAAGCAAATAAAACGCAGAGGAACTGCTTCGTTTCCCGGAAACAGCTGGGCGTGAGGATGGGATCTGTGCACAGCTTGGCGTTTAGAGGGTTAATGTTGGTTGTATCACACTGAATTTAAAAAAATAATAATGCAACCAAATTACGACAGCTTTAAATCAACATACGTGACCCACTTTAGCGCTGTACTGAGAGATGCAGGGATGGGAAAGAGGCCAATCCTACAGCTTTATGTGGCCTGTAATTCATCCACACATATCACCTCCCACCAGCAGGAGCCGCTTGGTAGTGATTGACCGCTGTTAGCCGGTGATCAAACTGTCACATCACTTCTGCGCAATACATTATATGTGAATTTGATGCCAGTGATGTAGCCGGATGACTAGCAATGCCGTAAATGTAAGCTTCCGTTGGTGGAAAGTTGCACGTGTCGATAAAATACAAGTGGAAGAAAGCGCTCATCATCATCACTCGAGACATAAAAGAATCCCCTACATTCTGAATGAAGCACCAAAAAAAGTGAATGAATCTGTTTTTTTGGCTGCAGCTGGGACAAAGCTTCTGTTTGTGTTGAGTAGTGTGATCACTTCCTCCAGGAATTAGACCTTCGGTTATGTCACGAGCACAGCTGCACATGAGCAGCGCTGGGCGTGTGCAGTTTGGCAGCCATGTGTCGGAGGCATGACGGAGCTAATGATAGAGCCGCCGAAGCCTCACCTATAGTTAACTCGGCTGTAGACGGTCGCGGCGTCTCTGCTCAGCATCACCTCGGGCTATTTTCTGACACTTTAAAAGAAGAGCGGCATCCGAACAATGCCGGAGCGGGACGCAGTGAACTTTGCGATTTGCGTTAATGCGTTGGAATTTAGACAACTTGAGCAACAGCGTGGAAATGTCAGCACGAACGTCTATTTCAACATTTTTGAAGATGACACAGGCGAGCGCTGCCTCACATGTTGTTTGCATGACTTGAATGCAATGAGGAAAATGTCAATTCCTACTTGTATGGCCAAAAGTACGATAGTTAGGCAGGGTTTCCCCCAGTGCTTTATAAGCCTGGCGGCCTCCAGGCTTTCCTTACCCCACCGCCAGGCTAAGCATCACTTGTTTATTTATTTTAAATAGGTTTTTTATGCACCAAAACAGTGATAGCAAAGACGGTACACAGAGGTTTTAACTGCATCTTGTGACACGGTTGAACAGAGACATTTTATGGTCGATACGTGAACTTTTTCCGAAGTCAGAGGAGCACTGGAGGAGACGACGACCCCGTTCGTTAACCTCCAGGCCAAGGGGAGTTCATCACCGTTAGCCGACCGAGCCACGGCTCCATGATGAGGCAGAGCCAGTGGAGTTAGCACGGATGTTAGCATGTTGTCGGAGCAGCCTTCTGCGAGCCGCGATGGTAAACATGGAACTAGCGGATTTAATCCAGAATGGTTAGCTGACCCTAAATTTAGCGGATGGCTCTAAAGACCCAGTATGGTAAACCCAGATGGATTGATGCACTGATCCAACCTGTACCATGACCAGGTCACACAGCACAGCAGACCTGTTCAGCCTCTGAGTTCCCTGGTTTTACCCCTTGGTCATGTTTGCACTTTTTAAATTATGTTCATTTATTTTACTTTTAAATGTGACCAGCAACGGCTTGTTTTAAGATTCACTAGGATTTAACTTAAGTGAAAACAATTGATATTATTTATTTTAATTGTATTTTTAACCGTATTTCAAGATTGTGCCTTTTTATAAGACTCTACATTTAACGATTGTTAATAAATGGCTTATAATAACACATAACAGACATAATTTCAAAATTCTTGTCAACTTTTAACTTTTTTTTTTTTTACAAAAACACGGTGGGCTTCTCTACCACCAGGCTTAGCAAGTTTTCCGGGGGAAACCCTGGTTAGGCCTCCTCTTTGAGTCGTTTTTTCAAAATACGTTGATTGTGGCTGCAGCTAAACATGCTTTCAAGATTAATTGATTAATTGTTTGGTAAAGGTGTAACAATACACTTAACCGAACCATTCGGTACAGGCACTTTCGGTTCAGTACAGAGGTGTGCCACGGTATGAAAATTTTCAGACTATTAAGAATGGCCCGTGTACAGAATTGTTTTAATTGTGAACCTCGCAGGGCCCACAGTTGAGGCGGACCTTCTCCGTCTCACAGTTGCACAGTACTGCAGAACTAAAACAGAACTGTGACGGACCGTGTTTTCTCCTTTCGGTGCTTCTGTGACGTACGGCTAGTGAATGGGATGGCTAATGCTAACAGCTGGAAGACGCTCCGCCGTGGTTAAAACCACCTGTCTGGGATCACTTGGGTTTCCTGGTAAAGTATGAAAAAGGAGTAAAACAAGTGGACCAGACCAAAGCTGTAAGGAGCTCCAAACGTGGGAAAAAGTATGGTGTTTATTATTGGTCATAACTCTGGTTTTACTTGGCCGATCAACACAATTCAAAGACTGGTAGATAGTTTGAAATCTGCACTGTGGACACAAGTTGAAATGAGGCTGCATCTTGCTGCTATGTCACCTTAAATAGGTCTTGAAGCGCTGAAATGTCCGTCGACTCCAGAGGATTCTACACTAAACCGAACCGAACCGTGACTTTCGTAACGAGGTACATACCAAAATGTGATTTTTGCGTACCGTTACACCCCTAATGTTTGGTATGAAATGTCACAAAATGGCGAAAAAATGTCCATCAGTGTTTCCCGAAGCCCGAGATGTCAAATGTTTTGTGCACGACCCAAAAACATTAAGTGTACTTTCACAGAAGAGGAAGGAAACCTGGAAAATACGCACATTTGAGACGCAGCAGTCAGAGAACTTAGACTATTCTTAGAGTATCGCTCAAGTTTAAAAATAGTTGGCTTGGAGGATTATTGACACAAAAGACAGCTAAACTATGTGTTCTTGTCATTTTTCTCTTTATTTTCTTTCAACTAAAGCGTGCATGGAGTTAGAAGTGAGCCTCACGGATCACAATATTCTCGCAGCTTTGGGAAACAGAATGCGGCTGAAACCTGACACCTAACATTCATTCTTGACCTTAAAGTTTTGCCCGCCACCCAAATTATTCGCTTTTAAGAAGCTGCAATCAAAGAATTCTGATTTCTTTCTCTTTTAGCCAAGTCCTGCAGCTGCTCTCACACAGTACGGACCGTTTCGTGCAGTATCATACAACTGGGAGACACTACTTTATTATAATAGCGCATCAGCGAAACTGAGCTCGGCGGAAAAACTGCGCAGAGGATTGTGGGTTGGAATGAGCACAAAAGCCCGTCAAATCCAATCAGACGTAGTAGGACATCTGGGTATTTCTGGCATCCTAGATTTGACCCATTATGCACTGGGACACAGTAAATCTTGTTCTGGTGCATTATACAGTATGGTGGTATGGATACTGGAACCCACACCTGATGTTTTGGAGGCAGCACATCTGTTTACCGTCCCCAGGTGAACGGTGGGGCTGCACAAAATACTGTTTCGGCATCGACATTGGGACACTGCCTCAAGAAGGGGGATGTGAAGCGGTCAAATAAACTCAAACGCATCACCCCACAATGTTTTTTTTTTTACTGCTTCAGACAAAAAGAAACCTCACACGGTTCTCATTTCCCATGACTTATCTGCAAGCGAGGTGTGCCCGACTCTGACGTAAGGATCCTTTGATTCATAGACTTTTACTTTATCCACGAGTTTGCTGACCTGCGGGCTTTAAGTGTGAAAAGCTAAATTAGCGAAGAACACGTCAGAAACACTGAAAAGAACGATTTGGCTGCAGAAAGAAGTCAGCTGTTCGGAAATGTTTTGGCTCCAGAAAGACTAAAGATGACCTTGGACTTGCTGCCACCACTCAAGTCAACACAATTAAGGCCGGATCTGAATGCAGTTAAAGCAGAAACACCCCCTGGATGTCTTTGCCATATAATAAAGGTTCAAAACGACCCTTTTTCCTCTTTTTTCCTTCAAACGATTCTTTATTTCTGACGCAGATACACTCCTCTATAATATCATTCTAGTATGATTCATTCTTTTCAAGTACAGTCTTCAAAGTCATCCCTGTATTTTTTTAACATCACAATATATGTATCGCAGTTTTGTGCAGCCGTATTTTTCACCCGATAACAGAATTTTTAAGTTAACTCCTGAATTTTTTCTCAAGTTTGCTGATTAACCTTCATGTTTTAGGAATGCAGGCTAACACGGTTCATTTGTTTTTGGAGATGCAAGGCTCAGAGAGTCGGGTTGAAGAGGTAAGAGAAAGATTAATCGGTATATTCCGTTTCAACCAACGTTCCTGTCGATATTCACAGAGTTTGTCGACATGCAGCTCCATGCGTGCAAAATGAATGACGAACAGGAGAGAGGCACTGAAAAGGAGGATCTGGTTGCAAAAGAAATCAGTTTCAGCCACAGACAGGATGATGTCAACAAAAACAGGAAGTCTGTCAGCAGCGTCTGCAGTCGCTGCCACCACGACTCATTTAAATCAGCGCCACAAAGCTAAATGACTTCACCAGTGTTGCATCATGAGAAAGGCTTCAAAATGTGTTTTTCAGCTCTTTTAAAATTTGTCTTTTTATCTTTGGTGCAAACTTATTCCACTGCAAACGGACCCGGACTTGTAAAAAGCAACAGGATTTAAATTTGACGAGTCGCTTCTATTTTACCGGCGCAGCTTTTCCAGTGTTTACGGCATTAGTTTGTCAGCTCAGGAAATACACAGACCAATTACGTACGAGTTCAGCCATCCCACGTGACGCTACTCCGCCAATGAAGTCTCTGTATTACAGGCGCTGAACATCGCTGTTCGGTCAAAACACCGGCGGGGCAACTAGCTGCAGCTCAGTTCTCCCATTGAGCAGCAGGGGATCGAAGGGGAGTGATAGAAGACATGAAAAAAACGTAAAAATGTTCGATTGCTTAACTTTTTTCAGATGTAGGTATTGTTAAAGACGTATATACGTTGGTTCATGTTGGTCAGGCATTATTTTTTCACGTTCTACACTTTATTTTCAGATGTACAGTTACATCGAAAGTTATTTATTAATAAATGTTGTCTAAATGTTTTTGACTCGTACTGATTTCATTTGATTTGACGGTCAGCTATTGATTACACGCAGACGCTAATAGAACTACTATGTTACATCAACAAATATCACACTAATTCAGTTAGACATTATGATGTTCCGGACCTTTGCTTTAATAAATTATCTCTGACTGGACCTCTTTGAATTTTAGTTGCATACCCCTGTTCTAGAGTGATTAATTAGCTTCAATCAGAGGTATTCAAACTATTTTTGACGCTGCAGAAAAATTAAGCATCGTAAAATGTCATGCAGTTCTAGCACAAGGGGAACTGGGAGGGAGAGAGCAGGAAACAAGCCCAACAATCCAGGACAGGAAACGCTCCACTTAGAACTTCTGACGGACAGCTCATCTGTTACGTCACGGCAGGGCTTATGCCGGCAGAGCGACACAGGGCTGAAGCTCAGCGGACACACACGCTCTCTAATACCAACGGCGGCACCAGATAGCTGCTCATTAATATGCAATCAAGCGAAGAGAGGGCCCCCTGAGAGCCGGCGCACACGCCAACAGAGCACGACCGGAGCCGGTGAGGAAAACGCGGTGAGGATGTAGGTGCGCAAAGACCGAAACAGGGGGACGCGAGTGCAGCCATCCTGCAGATGTAGCAGCGGAAAGAGCAAGCGTCTTCTGCTGCACAAAACGCACACTAAGCAGTTTGGCAGCGCTTCCCTTCCTGCAGCTTTATGATGATATAATAAGCACCTGACATAGTGGCCTTTGCACTGACGCTATCAGCACTTCTGACTGTGATAAACTGTTTATAGGAGGTTGTCACTTCTTCTTCTTCCTGCATAGCTGAGGCAATAATTTCTTTCTTCTGTTTTGAGCTCCTGAACTGGCTGCATTAATGCACACTGCACACCTTTTACAGCATCATTTAACATTATGCATAACCTTTATCACAAAGCAGGCTGCTGTAAAAAAGCCGCCCAGCAGTGCAGGTTACTCTGCATTAAAGCCTGAAAAGCAGGAGCTGTTTATAAATGTGCAAAGGAGTATTGATCGCCCAGAGAATAGCAGGGGCACTACAGCTCTGCAGCCACGCACCGTGAGCACACTTACTGTACAGACTGTGCCTGGACAGGCAGGCAAAAATACTCCATGAAACACTGTCAGATCTTCAGCTGAATGAAAGATCGAGCCACACAGTTTCTGGGCCCGTCTTAATCTACTGCATGTGTTTCTGATAGTGGATTTATCAGATTAAATACAGCCAGGAATCAAAGGTTGATCAAAGCAACTGGTGCAGGGATGAAACGATAAGGAAGCAGAAGGGCAACTGAGCAACATCCCATAGGAAACTGCATCACCTTACAGTAACTGCACTATTTCTAAGTTGAGCAGTGGAGTGTTCGCTCTGATGTAGAATTAAAATCAAACTGTTCAGATATACTATGATAGAAACACATGTCAGCCGCACATCTTAACACTCCCACCTCCGTGCTTCACTGTCAGGACTATGCACCCACTGTGGTAGTCCTGGTCAGGTTCACATCAAACATGCTGGACTCCCTCCATCCGAGCCCAACTCATTGATCTTCACCTGACCAAACAGTGTTCTCCCAACATTCATCAAGGTTCTTTTCGTGTATTTCAACAGTTTATTCCTGCAGTTTTGCTACAAACCGCCAGCAAGGTTATTTGCTAGGACACCATCCGTAGAGGTTAGCATTATAAGCTGTCCTTCTCACTGTTTTGATGACCCCTGTACCAAGTATGAAGCAGCTGCTGTCTTGTTTTTCACAGCTAGATTGTGAAAGTAGTTCACTGTCCGTGGAGTCATTTTAGGAGGACGACCACTGCAGCCATGATTAGTGGTACCATGGCTCCTGATTACTGCTGACACTGTGATTTTTTTTGACTTCCCGTATCCTTTTCCATCTTTGTGAAGCCTCACAGTCTGACGTTTCGGTTCCTCTTTTCAAGTCACGGGGAGCCACGACACAGACATGCAGACAGGCACAACCCTAGGGTCCAAAACTGAGAAAGTTCTGGTGACCACAGCTCATTTTATAACCACGTTCTACTTTGGGGGCCTGCATTTTCACTATGCTCTCTCTCAAGCGTTTGTTTTTTGACTGTGCATGAAAGGAAACACTCCACTGTTCAAGTTAGAAATGATGCAGTTATTGAGAGGTGATGCAGCTTTCAGTCATTTTGGTGACGCTGCTCAGTGACGCTCTTCTGTGCACCCCTACATACATCCACATGCATGCACACAGAAATAACGGGGTCAACAAACTGCTAGGTTACTGCAGGCCATCCGTTGACAAAGCAGTGTGCAACCACCAGCCAATCAGACTCAGAACTTTAGAGGGCAAAACCAATCAGGATTGCACTGAAGGCATCCCTCCCTTTCTGCATCACCTTATCCCAGGCGCACAGAAGCACCAGTGCTGATGCTGAGCTGGATGCTGTGTGTTGTTCTCCATAGCAACAGAGTCTAACATCAGCAAGCCATCTCCATGCATACTAACACCCCGAGCCTGAATGCAGCAGCCACAGCTCTGGTCAATACTGGGTTAGTTTAGCAGGTTCACTGGTGCTGGTGTTCGACTCTTGATGCATGTAAACAAAGTGCTGGATGGAGGAAATAGTGGTGAGGATGATAGGAGGGAGCATGCTGCGGTTTAGTGCAAGAGATTTAAGTGTGAGGGGAATCAGTAATGATGCCTGGATCAAACACAGACCCTCCTTTCATTGGGACGCTCTCCCCTGCAAGGATGCCCTCAGTAGCAGCCTGACAGAGCTCCCAGCGGGCAGAGAATGATGCCCAAAAGTCCTCCTCGCATTGATTTGCACTGACACAGATCAGAGAGTTATGACTTAATTAGCTTGGAGTTAAGCTAACACAGTAGCCACTTACACCTCCAGGATCCGGTCCCCCTTCGATATGCCGGCTCTGTCGGCGGCTCCTCCCGGCAGGACGGCGCTGACATGCTGCAGCGGCGCGTACAGCTCCCCGTTAATGCTCCGGAGCTGCCCTCCTTCGCTCACCTGCCCCCGAACGTTGAAACCGTAGCCCGAGTCTGACTTCACTATCCGGACTAGCCGCGGGCCTGAGGTAACGGTTGTCGCCGTCTGGCAGCTGCCTCCGCCGCCGGTGACCGGTGTAACGTTGCCGCTGCCGGAGCCGTTCCGGGACGAAGGATGAGGCAACGGGGGGACCGAGGAACAAATTCCTTGTTCCTCGACGTCCGCCATTTTTTCTATACCGCTTGTATCATCCACTCCGGTGCGGCTAACGTTAAATATCCCGCAAACATTAGCTTGTAGTAGCAGGCTAATCAGCTCGGCTAGCTAACTGACTGAGCTGCTCCGGGGAAAGCCGAGGGTGACCGATGATTCGCGAGAGCCATCCCAGGAAGTTGAGGACGCGTTCCGTTCGGATCACTGTAGAGCTTCCTGTGCTTAGGGGTCGGGCACATTTAGTTAATCCTAAATTATTTATTTTCTTCGCAAATTTTGATTAACAGTGAATTTTTATCTGATAAATAAGTTTCTTCTTGCCGGAAATGAAATAAACAAGTGATTGAACACAGCTAAATATTGTCTTACAAATGCTAATAATTACTTTTAACTAGCGATCGACTGATTTATGCTCTTGTGTTCTTCTATATTTTCCTAATCTTTCTCCGTTCTATCATTTTTATTGCCCAGTACGGTCCAGATCTGAAAGCATCATTAATTATTGTTTTCCAGATTCTTTTTCAGTTTAATCTGTAGCTGCCTGCCAACCTGGCTGCTACCCGTTAGCTTAGCATTAGCTACTGTGAGAGTAGCTAATTTCCTGTTTGGGCCTGCTTGAAAGGCCGCAAATTTTTTGTCATAAAAAACTAAAATAACAGTGACGTCATGTAATCCGCCATTTTGATGGCTTTATCCTGAAAATTGACGAATATTTACTTTTCATGGTCAAAGCTGATTTTGGTGGAAAAATAAAAATAAAGACGTGGAAGTGAAAGTACAAAAATAATGTAAATATACATTTTTCTATATCCTTAAGTTACTGAGTCTGTTTGTTTGTTAATAATACATCAGAATCAGTGTCAGGAATCTTTGACACATCCCCGATTGTGACAATCAAAAGACAGAATTTATAACTTACCACTGATTCTAATAAAATAAGTTGTTTGTTTTCATAAAAAATAACAGTGACATCATGTAAGCAAACTGGCATTTAAAGGGTTAAATGTGTCGGCTCTGATCAGGACCGATGTTGGTTCAAATAAAGTGACTCAATCAGAGTCAAAATAATGTGAACATGTCATATTTTCATGGCAGGATCTTTGACTATCATATTTTTATCATGAAGGAAATCTGAGTAACTTCTTTAAACCACCGTCTGAGGGTTAAATGAGAAACGAGCTCTGCTGTAAAACACTCAGCGTCTCCCTCCTCTTCCTGGAATGACTCTCAGCCTGATAACCCTCCTCTCCTCCCTGCTCCCAATCACTCCCCTGTCCTCACATGTCCTGGTTCCTCCCCTTCAGATCTGCACTCTGAACATGGAGGGAGGAGCTGACAGGCCCCGTTCACCACAGGAACACATGATTTGTAGATCGGAGCTCAGACTAGTTTCATGCACGAGGAAGTGGAAGTCAAACAGTCGCTGTTGCTGAGAGGAGAAATGGCGCAGAAAGGAGTTCAGCTGGATTCGGACAAATTGTCTTGTTCCATCTGTTTGGATCTACTGAAGGATCCGGTGACTATTCCCTGTGGACACAGCTACTGTATGGACTGTATTAAAACACACTGGGATGTAGAGGATGGTCAGAGAATCTACAGCTGCCCTCAGTGCAGGAAGGTTTTCACACCGAGGCCTGTCCTGGAGAAGAACGTCATGTTAGCAGAGTTAGTGGAGGATCTGAAGAAGACTGGACTCCAAGCTGCTGCTGCTGATCACTGCTATGCTGGAGCTGAAGATGTGGCCTGTGATGTCTGCACTGGGAGGAAGAGGAAGGCTGTCAAGTCCTGTCTGGTCTGTTTGGCCTCTTATTGTCAGAACCACCTCCAACCTCACTATGACTCACCTCCATTGCAGAAACACCAGCTGGTGGAGCCCTCCAAGAACCTCCAGGAGAACATCTGCTCTCGTCATGATGAGGTGATGAAGATTTTCTGTTGCACTGATCAGCAGCTGATCTGTTATCTGTGCACAATGGATGAACATAAAGGCCATGAAACAGTCCCAGCTGCAGCAGAAAGGAGCAAGAAGCAGAAGGAGCTGGAGGTGAGTCGACTGAACATCCAGCAGGGAATCCAGGACACACAGAAAGATGTGGAGCTGCTTCAACAGGAGCTGAAGAACATCAAGGTCTCTGCTGATAAAACAGTGGAGGACAGTGAGGAGATGTTCAACAACATGATCCGTCTGATGAAGAACAGAAGCCATGATGTGACGCAGCAGATCAGATCCCAGCAGGAGGCTGAAGAGAGTCGAGTCAAAGAGCTGGAGGAGAAGCTGAAGCAGGAGATCAGAGATCTGAAGAGGAGAGACGCTGAGCTGAAGAAGCTCTCAGATACTAAAGACCACAACCAGTTCCTCCTCAACTACCCCTCAGAGTCAGCACTCAGTGAGTCCACACCCTCATCCAGCATCAACATCCGTCCTCTCAGACACTTTGAGGAGGTGACAGCAGCTGTGGAAGAGCTCAGAGATCAACTCCAGGACATTCTGAGGGACACCTGGAGAAAAATCTCACTGAAGATCACTGAAGTGGATGTTTTACTGTCAGAACCAAAGACCAGAGATGGATTCTTAAAGTATTCAAGAGGCATCACTCTGGATCCAAACACAGCAAACAGACAGCTGTTATTATCTGAGGGGAACAGAAAAGTGACAGTAATGAAAAAAGACCAACATCATCCTGATCATCCAGACAGATTCACTGGATGGTGTCAGGTCCTGAGTAAAGAGAGTCTGACTGGACGTTGTTACTGGGAGGTGGAGTGGAGAGGAGGTGGACTTGAAGTAGCAGTCGCCTACAAGAACATCTGCAGAGAAGGAGATGAATGTGTATTTGGAAGAAATGACAAATCTTGGTCTTTATATTGTGACACCAACAGTTCCTCATTTTGGTACAACAAAGTTAAAACTCCCGTCTCTGGTCCTCGGTCCTCCAGACTGGGAATTTACCTGGATCACAGAGCAGGTGTTCTGTCTTTCTACAGCATCTCTGAAACCATGACTCTCCTCCACAGAGTCCAGACCACATTCACTGAGGAGCCGCTACATGCTGGAGTTCGGGTTTCATGGTCTGGAGTCACTGCAGAGTTGGTTAAACTCCAGTAGAGTGATTCCAGTGTGTGAGGGTGGGTTCATGTTCAGCCCTGATTGAACTTCATCATATAGAGTTCACTTCTGTAGCTGCAGCCAATAATCAGTGAGACGATGATGGAACCCATTGATCCTTTAGTGTTTCAGTGGTTTTTAAAGCTGCTTCCAGCTTCAGAAACACGAACATTTGTTGGCTTTATTCTTCATTCCTGACGACAAACGGAACATTTTGGGGGTTTTGGATTTAAACTGTTGAACAGTTGAGCTGTGGGAGATGAAGACGCTTGTTTGTTTTGGTGTTTTCTGACGTTTTACGGACAAAACGATTGACAGAGAAAATAATCAGCGTGAAATAATGGTCAGCTGAAGTCCTGGAATACGTACATTGATGGTTTGTGTGTGACGGCTGAGGCTGTTGATAGATAGATAGATAGATAGATAGATAGATAGATAGATAGATAGATAGATAGATAGATAGATAGATAGATAGATAGATAGATAGATAGATAGATAGATAGCCAGTAAATTGCATTATTCAAGGATTTTCAAGGATTCAAGGTTCTTTTTTGTCACACCAACACACATGTTCACATGACGTGGCACCATATTGGCACTCGGCTCCTGGTTACAAGTCCAAAAAATCAGAATAAATGAATAAAAATTGAGAAAAATAAAGAAAGATAAGTGAAATGTAGGCAATAAAAACAATATATGCAAGTGTTTACCAGTGGAAAACAGATCAATAGTGTCAAGTGGAGCCAAGGTTTGAGATCCCAGAGCAGCCATTTACAGAGGCTAAGTAAAGAAAATGATATGATCGCGCTTAGGCTTAATGATGATTTGAAATTATTCTTATGTTAAGTAATGATTTGAAACAGTTTATAATTATTGGGAAGATTAAAAGTGATTCTTTGTAACCAGAATTCTGCAGGTTGAAAAGAGGAACTTAGCTGTGTGGCAGTTTAGAAACAGGACATGGAGTAAAATGTCTGTGCTCAAGTGTGTGTCCTTAAGTTTTCAATAACTTTTAATGATCAAGTGATTGGAAAGTTGTTTCAGTTAATTCAGATGGTGTGATGATTCTAAATATATGATATCAATGAAATTTGAAGTAATTCTAATATGTTTCTCTGAGCAGCTGACAGAAAAAGAGGAAGTCCAGTCCTCTTACTGTGTCGCAACCAGAAAGAGGAAGTTAAGGAAACCAGACTGGACCGGATTTCTTAAGAGGAGACGATGTCTCAAGTTTTGGAAAGTATGAAGTATGAATCATGCTACTGAGCTAACTGAAACAATAAGCTAATGTTAAGAAAGTGTGTTTTGGGAGGAGAAAAATGTGCATGTCTCTGAAGAAAATAGGAGAGTATAAAAATGAGAGACAGACACAAATTAAACGGAGTTGGAGATTACAGGGAGTTGAGTTGTCCGAGGACATCGCAGAAGATGGTTTGATCTGGCTTTAGTCCAGGATGAGTAGAGTTTTACTCTACTAAGAAAAAGAACAGTTTAGATCAGTCTGCAATTTTGTTGAAGATGGAACAGAGCAATATATCCTTCCCTCTGCAAGAGATAGCAGAAGAAGCGGCCTGTTCAGGACGTTCAGTCTGTGCTAGGAGAGTCAGGGACTGTCCTCAGCTCATTTTACCATTTGAAACTTTTCCACAACGAAGGACATCGAAAGGATTTTTGCAGGACTAGATTGGGATCTGAACTGTTCACTCCCCCTGAGTTTTGGAGAATTTTTACGGGACAGCTGGGACTCTGTACAGGGTTTGGTGTTTCTGTTAAGAGATTCTGCCAGAATCAGGTTAGGACCGGGCGTGGCAGTTAAAGGCCGGCTGTCTGCCCTGTCTATTCTAGAATATACTATTAGGAGATTTAATTAGGAAAGCTCAGTTCTTCAATATTAACCAAATTATTTGAACCTGTTCAAATTTTTAAATGTGTTTTGTGTGTTTGATCAAGAGCTGCTGCTGCCCCTGCTATTATTAATCAATAAACTTTTATTATGCGTTTAAAGAGAAGCATTATGGATTTTTAATTTGTTTACCTGAGTTCACAGACTCCTCATGGATGTAAAAAGTTAAGCAATTGTGTGCATGAGATCTGAAGGTTCTGAAAGGTTGTTCTCGTTAATGAGTTAAATAGATTTTTAAACAGATCCCTGGGTTTTTTCTTTCCTAACCTCAAAATCTAAACCTAGCAATTCACCAAGAGCCGTTGTCAACAGAGGAGGGAGCTGTCGTTAACAGACGTGACTGACAAGAAAGCTGGACTATTGAGGCTACTTAGTTTAGTTTTCTGTCAGAGTAAGCGGGGTAGGCGTCTGGATGGAGACAGTGAGAGCTAAGCGAGTCCCCTCACCACCAGCTTAAGCTGTTCTGCTGAACTTATTAGGTAATGACTATAAGCAGTTTTGAACCTAACCCTAGAAATGGAGAGCTGGTCCAGTTACCCTGTTAAGGGGAAACTGCGAGACAAAATATGTGAAATAATGGTCAGCTGAAGTCCTGGAATATGTAGAATGATGGTTTGTGTGTGACGGCTGAGGCTGTTGTTGGTGAACAAGCAGTTTGTCTGAATGTTTTCTGTGAGTGTATCATGTAAAAGTACAAAGAAATCCAGCATGTGACCATTTAACAGAAACACCATGAACATTTTAGCACCAGAGCTCTGTCATTTAATGTCATCAAAGTCTGACCTCACAATGTTGTTTACCTTCATTGAAGTCAAATAGATCTTTAAGGGACAGCTGGTTAAAATGTGCTCCAGCTGATTTGGTCTCTTCAGGCTCTTTGTTGCAGCATTTCCTCTCTGATACTTTGACTTCTGATGGCCTGTTGTTTCATTGGTGTCGCTCTTTGTTTGGGTGCAGCTCCCTCCTGTGTCTGTCCAGCTGTTAATGATGACTTTTACTCACCTTGTCCTCATGAAAATGTAAATAAAGCTGTGAAAATGCAGGAGCGTGTGACAGATGTGCAGCTGTTTTATTACTAAATAGCTAGAATTCCACATGTTACATGCAGCAGCTTGCTGACGTTGCCTCTCACTCACTCTCTCTCTGTCAGCCCCGTCTCCCTCCTCCCTCTGCCTGCTGCACACCTGAGTGACATTGACACTCAGGTAGACAGGAGGAGGGGTTAAAAGGGACAGGGAGTGTTCAGTCGGACATGGCACACAGCTGGCGACATTTGTTCAGGTAGAGAGGAGGCTTGTTCCTCCCTCCTTTTGGTTCCTTTTTTCCTTCCCATGCCTGTTTAGGGGCTGGGGTTCTGTTGTTTTAGTTTGTTTTGTTAGTTTGGGCTGGAGATCACTGGTTAATCCTATTATTCGTCTTTTGTTTATCTTAGTTTGGGCTGTTAGGTAGTTTAGGGGGACGTTGGGAGCGACGACCCACTGCGTGGTTGGCCCAGTGTTTCCCTTTCTTTTGCTTTTGGCCGGGGTCTCCAGTCTATTTGTTTTGCTTTGGTTGGGATTTGTTTAAATAAAGCTTGTGGGTTAAATGTCACCATTGGTCTGGCGTCCTCTTTCATATGTTGCAGCCTCCTGCCACTATTGAGCCTGGTTTAATATGTTTGTGGGGAGGCCGTAACACCACATAAAAACCAAGCGAATGTTTAAAAAGTTCCCTGTGACCCTCTCGGAATCAGCTGATTGACTCTGTACAACATCTTTAGTCTGTTTAATGGATACATGTAAAGTTTTAACGTCACACTGAATATTTTCAGAGTTCCAGGCCCTTGAAGTCCACATAGGAGGGTCAGGATTTAAGCTGTGGTGCTTTTCTCACACGTTTTACAGCAGATAGACTCATGAAATGTTCTGGGCAGAGAAACACCTGCAACATGTCGGATTAGAGATTCTTTTTACCGAAGGAGTTAAAACCCTGATAATTCCAAGACGCTATAAGGTATTATAAGAAGAGCTGATGCAGTAGTTCTCTGGTCAGCTACTGGTTCAATGAGCTCATTAGAAACAATAAGATAAACTATTAAATACAACAATATTATATATGAATAGATAGATAGATAGACAGTAATTTGCATTATTCAAGGATTTTCAAGGATTCAAGGTACTTTATTGTCACACCAGCACACATGTTCACATGACGTGGCACCATATTGGCCCTCGGCTCCTGGTTATAAGTCCAAAAACATCATAATAAATGAATAAAAATAGGAAAAATAGATAAATCGAAGTGAAATACAGGCAATAAAAACAACATATGCAAGTGTTTACCAGTGGAAAACAGATAAATAAACATTTTATCCAGAGAGTATACAGTCATTTTATACAGTGTTTATTCAGCTTTCTTAAATTACATAGAAATTTACGTTCATTAATGAATTAATTCTGTTAATATATTAGATATTTTCATTTAACAAACAAATCCCTGTGAAAAAAGAGCCTATTTTCTGGTAACTGTCACTGTCCTTTAATTTTACAAATATATTTTGTGTATTACACTTGAGTTGAACAGTTTCACACATTAAATATCTATTTTAACTGTCTGTTTATGTCCAAAAGATGCTTCATTCTCTTTATAGAAATAGAAATGTGGTTTTATTTATTAACCGTTGCAGGCTTTCAATGTTATTTTACATAAGACAGTTAGATTCAGTCTATAATTTTTGTGGAGCCCCAGGGTTCGAGGGTTCGTGTCATCAGGAGACATGGAGTCAACTTTCACAGTTACGCTGATGACACACAGTTGTACATCTCCATGTCTCCTGATGACACAAGGCCAATGGATGCACTTTTTAACTGCATTTTAGACATCAAATCCTGGATGTCAGAAAACTTTCTCCAGCTTAACCAGGATAAAACGGAAGTTTTAGTCCTCTGTCCTGAGGCTCAGAGAGAGAAACTTTTACCTAAACTACAGGAACTCTCTTTTAATCCATCCACACAAGTAAAAAACCTGGGCGTGATTTTAGACTCTGAGCTGACTTTTATTCCACAGATCAAGAATACTATAAAAATAGGTTTCTATCACTTAAAGAACAAAGCCAGAGTCCGCCCCGTTCTCTCTCGGGCCAACACGGAGACGCTAATGCATGCTTTTATTACTAGCCGTATCGATTATTGTAATGCCCTGCTTTCTGATCTTCCCAAAAAGACAATTTCAGGTTTACAACTTTTACAAAATTCAGTAGCTCGTGTCCTGACGAAGACCAGAAGGCGGGCCCACATTAAACCAGTTTTAAAATCACTGCATTGGCTCCCCGTGTGTTTCAGGATCGATTTTAAGGTCCTCTTAATGGTTTTTAAATGTCTTCATGGTCTTGGGCCTTCTTATCTTACAGAACTGCTTTTACCGTACAAACCCTCGTGGTCCCTGCGCTCCTCCGGCAGTGGTCTCCTAGTTGTTCCCAAAGTCAGGACACACACACATGGAGAGGCCTCCTTCTATTATTATGGCCCTCGCCTCTGGAACCGCCTGCCGGAGGACCTCAGGGCCGCAGAGAACGTTCATGTTTTTAAGAGCAGGCTCAAGACCCACCTTTTTAGTCTGGCTTTTAAATGATATTTATTTCATCACCTCTTGTTTACTAATGTTTAACCATGATTTTATTGTTTATAGCCTTTTTACTCACCCAGCTATTCGGCTTCATTTTAATGTTCTATATATTTTTACCTTTTCTTTTTACCATTCTTAGGTTCTACCGGTGTTTCCTCCGAGGGAGCCCTCTGTGTCGGGAGCGGTGGTCGGCTGTGGTGCTGGGAGGAGGTTGGGTGTCTCTGCCCCGCCTCCTCTGGGTGCCCTGTGTCGGGGCCCCTGGTGGCCGATCTGCTGCTCTCGGTGCAGACGGCTCCTCTGATGATGTTTCCCTACCTGGTTCATCCGTACTCAGCCTCACGTCCAATTGCTAGTGTGTGTGTGTTTGTATGCTCGAGGGGTGGGGATGATTTTAATATGATTTTAATATGTAAAGCACTTTGAGTTGCATTCTGTATGAAAAGCGCTTTATAAATAAAGGTTGATTGATTGATAATTTCAGATATAAGGAAACCCTTTTATTTTTTACAATCCCCCTGTCGTTCATTCATTCAACATCTTAAAGGAGCTCCTTTTGTAAATATAACACGTGTCCTTTAGTTACCAGGCTGCTGATGGGATCCACAACACCACCGTGGAATGACTGAACAGGAAACACAAGAGGGCAGCATCAGAAAAGCAGCTTGTGCAGCAGAGAGGACCTGATAGTGAACACTGGAACGTTTCCTGACACCTGTATAGACATGTGTGGCACTGTGCAGCTTTAAACGGAGCTTTTAGGGACCACATGCAGATATGAGGCTGTTTGTTTTCCTGTACACGTCACTGATGTGGGAGTGAAGCATCCAAACAGTGGAATATTAGTGGTGAATGATGAGCCGACACCTTCAGTTGCTTCACTTGTGTTTTGCAGCATTTCTGCTTCAGTCACGGCTGAATAATTAATGGATTTTACAGTTTTTCTCAGTTGTTTAAACACAAATCCTGCTACTTTAGACTCAATGACCACAACATGGAACTCATGCATCGACCCCCTGAACCAGTTCTGCTAAACTACAAGCACAATTCCTGCTTTACTCTCACATTGCAGTTCTAAAACACACTTTTTCTTCAAAACCCGACACACAATTCTCTGCATTTGCCACAATTTTCATGAAGAAACTCTCTTGTTTTCTCAAGGAACACTCTGTCATTCAAAACCCTAAAGTTAACTGTCCTGCTATTCACACTGACTCATCACATGGACAAACACCTGTCACACAGTTTTACAATCAGCAGTCAGAGCTTTAGCATAAAAAGGGCAACAGGTGAGTTCTTCTGTTTTGGAGCAACGGATGCCAACATTGGAAACAGAGCCAGAGGAGTGAGAGGAAGAGGAGTCCTGTAACTGTATACAGTAAATTCAGTGTATGTAGACCAGTGGATGTGCAGCTGTGTGTTGGTTGGGATGTTCACTGTGTGCATAGTTTTAGTGGGAAAAATCAAACGTATTTGTTGCTGTGCAATTGTGTGTTCTGAGTATAAAAACAATATTCTAAAATCTTTACTACACACTCATGTCTGTACTGTCTGTAGTAAAGTGTAACACTGAACAAATAAAGGCCAAAGTCATTAAGATGAATGGAGAAGAAGTGTTTCCATCCATCATGAGCACATCAGTGTTCAACTGGTTCCTATAAATGTCTATTCATGTGATGGTTTGTGTGTCATCTGAAAACAAAACAGCATTTTGAGAAGAAGTAACATCGTTTTGGATGTAAAGTTTCATTTTGAAGCAGAATTGAGGGGTTTCGCCCGTGGTGTGTGTTTTATAATTGTGTGTAGAGTTGTGAGAGTGTGTGGAGAACTTCCATGTCTCACAAAGACAAGTGAAGAGTTTATATCTCAGCTTCATATGATCCAGTCTGGCCCATGTTTCATCTGCTGGACAAGAGTCCAGGGGTCTCATTGATCAAGCGTGCATAGAACGAGTTCTAAATTCTGTCGAACGAATTAAATTTAGAATGTGTGTAAGTACAAAAAAATCCGTATTTATCAACCGTGTGGACACCGGTCGTACGCACATCAGTAAGTAACCTCTGATGATAAATCCCACCTGTTCCTAACGACCATGCTCGTGCACGGTTCGGATCATTTGCATTCAGAAACGCCTCCAATTGACCATATATGGTAACAGCAACCCTTAAAACACGTGAATGGATTTTTGATCCTCTCACCGAAATCATGGCAAAGAGGGCGAAGAAGGTAAATTTCTCCAGCACTGAGGTTGAGGTATTACTAGGAGAAGTTGAAACAAACCAAAGACACTTTTTGGAACACTAAATGCAGGTGTGACCAACAAAAGAAAACGCTGCGTGGGAGAAGCAGACGACTGCTGTTAATTCTGTTGGGTCAGAGGAAAGATCATTCTCAGAAATTAAAAAGAAATGGTTTGATATCAAACTCGGTGCAGGAAAACACATCACAGCCCACAGACAAGAAATATCTGTAACTGGAGGAGGACAACCAACAACCCAGCTTCACCCATGGACGCCCGTATTACCAGCATCATCAGGGACACTAAGTGGGATTATTCCTGATGTAGATACAGACACTCTCCCAACAGAACCAGCTGGACCAGCGACCAGTCACACTACAGGTAAAATGAAAAGCTGGACTGAGGTGTTTCAAAAACATTTTAATTTGTGGATCTGAATTAAAATAAACGTGACGATAATCTGATGTTTCTTTAATAACTCAGAATCTCAAGCCAGTCCCGCCTGAGCTCAGGAGCCGGAGCCGGTGGAAGAACAGGATCAGCAGGGGCCATCCAAAACCCATTTGATGCATCCTGGCGGGGCGAGGGTGCTGACGGAGGCAGAGCTGTAGAATCAACATGACACCACCAAATCCATAAATGAAATAAGGGATGAACTGACCAACATCACCAATACTTTACTGCAAATCAACGAGTCACTGCTGCATGCACATCGCAAATGTTAAATAAATAAACTTTAAAAATGTTGAATGATGAGATTATTTTCCCACACACACACTTTGAATCTGAAACATGCAGATTTACCTACAATCTCTGTATGATCCTCTGGTTTGAATGGCAGCGACATTAGAGGGTGGGACAGGAGGGGTCATCAGCCACTGCTTCAGGGGATTTACCCGATCTCCAATAAACCATACGAAGCCTAAAAAATAATTTTAAAATGTTGCATCACTCACTAATCAGCCAGCCATCCTCAACAGCTCCTGCTTGGAGGCAAACACCCACTAAGTTGTTCTGCAGAATGAATGAGTCGTGCGTTCGTCCAGACCACCAGGCAACAACGTTTAACAGAGACAGATGTGGATCGCAAATTATTTTTGCATTGATTGAATGAAATCCTTTCATGTTCATGGATCTGAATTGATGGTGCTTTGACTGAGATGTGGGGCAACCTATGGCTCTATTTATGTTTGGGAATCCGGTGACGGCGTGAAATCCTTGTTTAGTTTTGGCTTGCTATTGAACGCTTTGATTCTCTAAGTGAATTCTGTTTGTAGTTTCTCTGTTCTACCACTAGGTTTTGTGTGTACTCATGGTCAGAGTTGTGCTTAAATTTGCGCATGTTTCTACGCACAAATACAAGTTGATAAATGTCATACTTTGCATGGAAATGCTCGTATGCACTCATTACACACACATCTGTACGTACGCACGCTTGATAAATGAGGCCCCTGGTCTGAAGACATCCACATTTAAAAACGGAGTCACAGTCATAGCGCCACCTGTTGGTGACAGGAAGTTATTAGGGCCCGAGCACCACAGTGCGTAGGACCCTATTGTTCTTCTAGTGTTTCTTTGGCGGTTTGGCGGTTTCTTTTTCTCACGCCACTTTGAACCTCAATTTGACCCCCTGAACATGCTCAAAAACTCCCCAAATTTGGCACACACATCAGGACTGAGGAAAAATTTGATATTTTGGGGGAATTACACATATGAATGGCAAAATGACTCAATAGCGCCACCATGAAAATTGGGCTTTAGTGGAGTTAATACGGCTAGTTTCAGGTAAACTCATGAAATTTGGTACACAGGTACAGTAGCCCAAGACAAAAACATTCCTGCTTTTAAAATTTCAAAAAAGGCTCAACGGCGCCCCCTAGAGCATGTAGTGTGCAGACATTGGAATTTAACGAACTTGTCCTAGGATTTTTGTCCGATTTTCACCAAATTCGCTGTGTGGCATCTAGACCCCTCCAGGATGAAAAGTTATTAAAATCTTGTGGCTGCGTCACATGGTGTGGGCGTGGTATGGCGGCCATTTTGAACAAAAAAGCTTAACATTGTACAATGGAACATGTTGTGTGCATGCATTGGAATTTATGGAACTCCTCCCAGGATTTTTGTCCGATCTTCACCAAACTTTCTTTGTGGCATCTACACCACTCCAGGATGAAAAGTTATTGAAATCTCGTGGCTGCGTCACACGGTGTGGGCGTGGCATGGCGGCCATTTTGAACAAAAAAGCTTATCATTGTACAATGGAACACGTGGTGCGCAGGCATTGGAATTTAACGAACTCCTCCCATGATTTTTGTCCCATCTTCCCCTTCCGCAAATTCGCTGTGTGCCATCAAGACCCCTCCAGTATAAAAAGTTATTAAAATCTTGTGGCTGCGTCACACAGTGTGGGCGTGGCATGGCGGCCATTTTGAACAAAATCGCCATGTGGAACGAAATGGGTTTTGGAGGAAAAGGGATCCATGTAAAATCATCAAATCCACACAAAACCTCATTAATCTCAAGACTTAATATTCAATATGCAATTCAGGAATTGACGCGGTCAAACGGCTCCACAGCGCCCCCTACAAATATTCAAATACTCATATAAAATCACTGCTTTATCCTACAAACATGCAATCTGGGACATACATATAGTATCCCAAGACCAAAAGATTTGCACAGTCGAAATTCCAATCAGCTCTACGGCGCCCCCTAGACAAGGTCGTGTGGAGAGGAGTGCGGTGAGGAGCGAGGGCCCGTCCGACGCTGCTTGCAGCTTTAATTATTATTATCACTGCTGCTACTATTGTCCTCAAGGTCTCAAGGGAGTTTTTTCATTAAAGCTGATGCTGCACAAAATAACGATAAAAACAAGACATCAAACTGTTTTCTGTTGCTCACTGACGTATCCCAGACTGTGATTAGAATAAAATACCTCTCAGCACTAATTGTTTTAAAATATTTCATTTTTTACAACTTTTTGTCATGAAAAACTAAAATAACAGTGACGTCATGTAATCTGTCATTTTGATGGTTTAATCCTGAAAATTGATGAATATTTATTTCTCTGGATCAAAGCTGATTTTGGTTGAAAAACAAAAATAAAAGCGTGGAAGTGAAAGTACAAAAATAATGTAAATATACATTTTTCTATATCCTTAAGTTACTGAGTCTGTTTGTTTGTTAATAAAACATCAGAATCAGGGTCAGTAATCTTTGACACATCCCTGATTGTGATAATCAAAGAACAGAACTTATAATTTACCACTGATTCTATTAAAATAAGTTGTTTGTTTTCATAAAAATAACAGTGACTTCATGTAAACAAACTGGCATTTAAAGGGTTAAATGTGTCGACTCTGATCAGGACTGATGTTGGTTCAAATAAAGTGACTCAGTCAGAGTCAAAATAATGTGAACATGTCATATTTTCATGGCAGGATCTTTGACCAGTATTTCTTTATCATGAAGGAAATCTGAGTAACTTCTTTAAACCGCCGTCTGAGGGTTAAATGAGAAACGAGCTCTGCTGTAAAACACTCAGCGTCTCCCTCCTCTTCCTGGAATGACTCTCAGTCTGATAACCCTCCTCTCCTCCCTGCTCCCAAACACAGTCCTGTCCTCACCTGTCCTGGTTCCTCCCCTTCAGATCTGTACTCTGAAGACGGGTGGAGCTCAGACTAGTTTCATTTATGAGGAAGTGGAAGTCAAACAGTCGCTGTTGCTGAGAGGAGAAATGGCGCAGAAAGGAGTTCAGCTGGATTCGGACAAATTCTCTTGTTCCATCTGTTTGGATCTACTGAAGGATCCGGTGACTATTCCCTGTGGACACAGCTACTGTATGGACTGTATTAAAACACACTGGGATGTAGAGGATGGTAAGAGAATGTACAGCTGCCCTCAGTGCAGGAAGGTTTTCAAACCGAGGCCTGTCCTGGAGAAGAACGTCATGTTAGCAGAGTTAGTGGAGGATCTGAAGAAGACTGGACTCCAAGCTGCTGCTGCTGATCACTGCTATGCTGGAGATGAAGATGTGGCCTGTGATGTCTGCACTGGGAGGAAGAGGAAGGCTGTCAAGTCCTGTCTGGTCTGTCTGGTCTCTTATTGTCAGAACCACCTCCAACCTCACTATGACTCACCTCCATTCCAGAAACACCAGCTGGTGGAGCCCTCCAAGAACCTCCAGGAGAACATCTGCTCTGGTCATGATGAGGTGATGAAGATTTTCTGTCGCACTGATCAGCAGCTGATCTGTTATCTGTGCACAATGGATGAACACAAAGGCCATGAAACAGTCCCAGCTGCAGCAGAAAGGACCAAGAAGCAGAAGGAGCTGGAGGTGAGTCGACTGAACATCCAGCAGAGAATCCAGGACAGACAGAAAGATGTGGAGCTGCTTCAACAGGAGCTGAAGGCCATCAAGGTCTCTGCTGATAAAACAGTGGAGGACAGTGAGGAGATGTTCAACAACATGATCCGTCTGATGAAGAACAGAAGCCATGATGTGACGCAGCAGATCAGATCCCAGCAGGAGGCTGAAGAGAGTCGAGTCAAAGAGCTGGAGGAGAAGCTGAAGCAGGAGATCAGAGATCTGAAGAGGAGAGACGCTGAGCTGAAGAAGCTCTCAGATACTAAAGACCACAGCCAGTTCCTCCTCAACTACCCCTCAGAGTCAGCACTCAGTGAGTCCACACCCTCATCCAGCATCAACATCCGTCCTCTCAGACACTTTGAGGAGGTGACAGCAGCTGTGGAAGAGCTCAGAGATCAACTCCAGGACATTCTGAGGGACACCTGGAGAAACATCTCACTGAAGATCACTGAAGTGGATGTTTTACTGTCAGAACCAGAACCAAAGACCAGAGATGGATTCTTAAAGTATTCAAGAAGCATCACTCTGGATCCAAACACAGCAAACAGACTCCTGTTATTATCTGAGGGGAACAGAAAAGTGACAGTAATGAAAAAAGACCAACATCATCCTGATCATCCAGACAGATTCACTGGATGGTGTCAGGTCCTGAGTAAAGAGAGTCTGACTGGACGTTGTTACTGGGAGGTGGAGTGGAGAGGAGATGGAGTTGAAGTAGCAGTCGCCTACAAGAACATCTGCAGAGAAGGAGATGAATGTAGATTTGGAAGAAATGACAAATCTTGGTCTTTATATTGTGACACCATCAGTTCCTCATTTTGGTACAACAAAGTTCAAACTCCCGTCTCTGGTCCTCGGTCCTCCAGAGTGGGAGTTTACCTGGATCACAGAGCAGGTGTTCTGTCTTTCTACAGCGTCTCTGAAACCATGACTCTCCTCCACAGAGTCCAGACCACATTCACTGAGGAGCCGCTACATGCTGGAGTTTGGCCTTTATGCTTTGAGCCACTGCAGAGTTGGTTAAACTCCAGTAGAGTGATTCCAGTGTGTGAGGGTGGGTTCATGTTCAGCCCTGATTGAACTTCATCATATAGAGTTCACTTCTGTAGCTGCAGCCGATAATCAGTGAGACGATGATGGAACCCATTGATCCTTCAGTGTTTCAGTGGTTTTTAAAGCTGCTTCCAGCTTCAGAAACATGAACATTTGTTGGTTTTATTTCTCATTCCTGACGACAAACGGAACATTTTGGGGGGTTTTGGATTTAAACTGTTGAACATTTGAGCTGTGGGAGATGAAGACGCTTGTTTGTTTCGGTGTTTTCTGACTTTTTACGGACAAAACGATTGACAGAGGAAATAATCAGCGTGAAATAATGGTCAGCTGAAGTCCTGGAATACGTCGATTGATGGTTTGTGTGTGACGGCTGAGGCTGTTGTTGGTGAACAAGCAGTTTGTCTGAATGTTTTCTGTGAGTCTATCATGTAAAAGTACAAAGAAATCCAGCATGTGACCATTTAACAGAAACACCATGAACATTTTAGCACCAGAGCTCTGTCATTTAATGTCATCAAAGTCTGACCTCACAATGTTGTTTACCTTCATTGAAGTCAAATAGATCTTTAAGGGGCAGCTGGTTAAAATGTGTTCCAGCTGATTTGGTCTCTTCAGGCTCTTTGTTGCAGCATTTCCTCTCTGATACTTTGACTTCTGATGGCCTGTTGTTTCATTGGTGTCGCTCTTTGTTTGGGTGCAGCTCCCTCCTGTGTCTGTCCAGCTGTTAATGATGACTTTTACTCACCTTGTCCGCATGAAAATGTAAATAAAGCCGTGAAAATGCAGGAGCGTGTGACAGATGTGCAGCTGTTTTATTACTAAATAGCTACAATTCCACATAAAAACCAAGCGAATGTTAAAAAAGTTCCCTGTGACCCTCTCAGAATCAGCTGATTGACTCTGTACATCTTTAGTCTGTTTAATGGATACATGTAAAGTTTTAACGTCACACTGTGAATATTTTCAGAGTTCCAGGCCCTTGAAGTCCACATAGGAGGGTCAGGATTTAAGCTGTGGTGCTTTTCTCACACGTTTTACAGCAGATAGACTCATGAAATGTTCAGGGCAGAGAAACACCTGCAACATGTCGGATTAGAGATTCTTTTTACCGAAGGAGTTAAAACCCTGATAATTCCAAGACACTAAAAGGTATTACAAGAAGAGCTGATGCAGTAGTTCTCTGGTCAGCTACTAGTTCAATGAGCTCGTTAGAAACCATAGGATAAACTATTATATACAACAATATTATATATGAATAGATAGATAGATCACACATGATGTGGGACGATATTGGCACTCGGCTCCGGGTTATAAGTCCAAAAAAATCAGAATAAATGAAAAAAAAAATAAAGAAAGATAAGTTAAAAACAACACATGCAAGTGCTTACCAGTGGAAAACAGATAAATACGCATTTTATCCAGAGAGTATCCAGTCATTTAATAGAGTGTTTATTCAGCTTTCTTAAATTACATAGAAATTTACGTTCACTCATGAATTAATTCTGTTAATATATTAGTTATTTCTCATTTAACAAACAAATTCCTGTGAAAAAAACAATTATTTTCTGGTAACTGTCACTGTCCTTTAATTATACAAATATATTTTGTGTGTTACACTTGAATTTAAGTTTCACACATTAATTGTGAAACGTCACACAATTAATGTGTTAAAGACGTCACATTACGTCACCTGAAGTCCGCGAGGGTTCAGTCTGCAAGTCCAGAGGGTGGAGATTTAGATGCCATCCTGCATTCCAGCCTTTGTTCTCCTCGCCTCCTGACTCACCTGACTGGGCCTCCACCCAGTTTCCTCCAAAGTCATCCGATCAACTGCAGCCGTCATCACACCTGGTTGTATAAGTCCTCAACCAAACTCTGGGTCAGGGCGGCTGGGATTTAGAGTGAACATACTATCCTGTGTGTTTCGTAGCCACTGAGCAGCGGTGATTCGCGTCCTGTGTCTTTTTGTAATGTGTGTCTGGAGGCACCTATTGTGGTTTATTTAGTTCTCGTTTGTTACTTTGGTGCGGCGTTTCTATCCTGTTTAAGTTTGGCTCAGGAGCTCCGTTTTCTTATGTTGCCTTAGTACATTTTTCATAACTCTTTTGGCCTTCATTTGGTTTTTATTCAGTCCTTTGATTTTTGGCAACACCTACAAGCTGTTTCCCTTGTATTACCACTGTTCTGTTGTGTTATCTTTGTCACTAAGCAACAAACTGCTTCACCCAATCAACACCATCTGATTCTTGGTTACACCTGGCTGATCCTAGAGGCTGAGTCATAACAGCAACACAGAGATGCAGCTCCTGAGCCATGAATGAATGAACCTTTTACAGGAATGTCCTGTAATATTTTTATATTTACCTTCGCCAAGGAGGTTATGTTTTGCCAGGGTTGGTTTGTTTGTTTGTTTGTTTGTGTGCAAAGTAACTCAAAAAGTTATGGACGGAATTGAAAAAATTTTTCAGGAAATGTGTGAAATGGGACAAGGAACAAATGATGACATGTTGGGGCTGATCCGGATCACCGTCTGGATCCAGGAATTTTTTTTAATGTGTAACCAGGTGGACAATTAAATGTGGTTTACTCTAAAAGCCACCAGAGGGCACTCTTGTTTTTGGGGTAACCCCCTCTGACCACATGACATTTTGGGGCTCCACGCGACAGACAGCGACAGTGACGGAGTTCTCTTTCCTTCCTGAGCGACATACGCACGGTTGGGCCGGCATTCTTATCTCCGGTTGTCTAAGAAGCTGGGAGGCTGTTAGGAGCTGCCGCGCTAGAAGCTGCACTTGTTCATTAGGTCGGATGGGGTGAAGGCCGCATTGTTGGTAGGACATTTGAACTGTATGTAATTACATTTGTATCTGTAACGTTCCATAGAAAATATGTGAATTGGGAGATTGTGTTGGGGGTGGACTGAAGCTCCTTGGCGGAGATATGAGCTCTCTGAGTGCTTTTCTAGTTTGCCAATATGACTTTATTTTTTCACCTAACACAGGTACAGCTTTTGTGATAATTGCTCCATCTCCTGTGCCTTCTAAAAGTGTAAATAATCCATGTTTAAAGCAACTTATTTTTGATTTAGAATATAGATTTTGATGATTATCCAACTTTTTAAAATCTGCTACACAAAAAACATAACTACACCTTAAAAAAAAGAAGATATTTTCCCCAAATAGTTCATTTCTGTGCAGAAGAGTGAGTCAAACCTATGATTTTTCCTGGTATTTGTATTTTCTTTTATTTAGAAGCACACACAAGCAACGTTTTAAAACTTTTATTTTCTTCGTCGGTCGCTTCTGACATTCAGAATCTCCTAATTCAGTACATTTCACACCCCTCGGTCCCACATATTTGTCCACCTATGTTTTATCTCCATGTGTTTAAACCAGGTTTTCCCTCTTAATCATTCAAAGGACTTATATATTCATTCAACAAGAGTCTGAAGCAGTGAGGTCGAAGCGTTCAGACCATCTCCATGAGCATGTTGAGGGTCACTGCGAAGTTGACAAACTCCTTGAAGTCCACTTCGCCGTTGCCGTCTTCATCCAGCGAGTCGAAGAAATCTTTAACTTCAGCTTTGGTCATGTCCTGATGGAAGAAAGAGAACATCAGATATTTGTCGCCGAGGCCTTCACCGCTCTTAGATCTTTTCTACTCACTTCTGTTTCAGGAACCTCGCTGTGCAGCATCTCCACGAGCTCTCGCTTGGTCAGAACGTCTTCCTTTGCGTATTTGTTGAAGAGCTCCCTCAGGGATGAGATTGCTTCCGAGATGTTCGACATGGCGGCTGCGAGAAGGAAATATCGTTGACTTGTTTATAAATGGTGCAGCGGAGAAGCAAACTGGTAGTTTGGGGGGATTTAAAAGCTGCGTTTCATCCCTTCACAGCTGCTATGCCTTGGTTCTGTCACACACTGCTGGCCTCAGTGAGTCATTCTCAATCCCTTACTGCAGGGGTGTCCAACCCTGGTCCTCGAAGGCCGCCATGCTGCATGTTTTAGATGCTTCCCTCTTCCAACACAGCTGACTCGAATGATCAGCTCATTATCAAGCTCTGTAGAAGCCTGATGATGATCCTGATCATTTGAATCAGGTGTGTCGAAAGAGGGAAACATCGAAAACATGCTTGATAGTGGCCCTCGAGGACCAGGATTGGACACCAATGCCTTACTGCACATATGTACATCATGTAGCAACCAATAACAGCCAATGACGTAATATCTTTGGCTATTTTAAATGTAATAAAGCCAATAATTTGCTAATAATGTCATAAAGTTTTGGGGCAGCGGTGGCCTAGTGAACCGGTGGGTCGCCGGTTCGCGTCCCCGAACTGGCAAGAGGCTGAGTCACCACCACGGTGGCCCCCTGAGCCAGTATAGGATGGTTGAAATGCAGAGAACGAATTTCCCCAAGGGGACTAACAAGGTATAAAGTTTCCGAGCCAGTAACATCCATAATACTACATCTGTAAATGGGCGTTCATTTTCTGTGTTGTATGTTGGAGTCAAGTGCCATTATAGAGCCAGTCCAGTTGTTTGAGAAATGTTTCAACAAAGTTTTAATGAAACGTTCTCCGAGAAAAAAAAATCATTTGACAGCATCCAACAGAGACACTGACATTGAATGATGAACTTACATTGCTAAGAAAATAAACAATATTCTAAATAATTGATAAACAAGTTGGCTCTAACAGCTAGTGAGAGCTACATGGGACGTATCCTTGATGATATGACCACTATGCCGCCCACTGGAACTATTTGTGATGAGCAAACTGGACAAAAACTGCTAAAAAAACATCTTTTATTTCCAAGAAATGCAGTCCTATTGATGCATTACTACATTATCGACTATAGTTAGTATAGTATAGTATTCTGAGAGGATTCTTTTAATGCTAGGCCGTTAACGTGATAACTTATTACATCATTGGCAAAATGGTATTACGTTATTGGCTGCTAGACTTCTTTCTTTAAATTTATTTATTTAAAAGGGACAGTGCACATAAAGGAACAAACGTAAAAAAAATACAAGTTAGAGTTAGCATAAATGCTAATTTGCACCTGTTGTCCCTCGGCAGGCCGCTAGACTGAAAGAACATTAATTAAACTTCATTTTAAACTTTGAACAGCTTCATTAAGGGAAGTGTCGGCAGCCTGACGTATCGCACATCAGTTATTTTGTAAAATGCATGCACAGCTATGATAGGTTTGTCTAAAAATGCTGCGTTTTAAGTGGAAGTTTAGAGAATATTTGCACTTACCGGAGTTGTGCGACAGCTTGAGTACGTCGAGGGGATGCGTGGAGACAGCGCAGACCCCGGGCCTTTTTAAAACACACCTCGACACACCTTCTTTCCGACTCCCCTCCCCTCCGTTCGTCTTTTTCTACTTTCCTCCTTCTTGTCTTCTTATCTCTAAAACGTCAAAGTGAGTTTTTCTCGTTTTTCCTCCAGCCGAAGCCTTTGACGCACCAGAAATACCGGTTGGGATGTCCATCAGCTGTCGATACGTCGTCTGTATTTAGCCCCCGACTAGAAGGACTGGGGTTTTTATTGCTGTAATTTATTACAGGGATAGTGGAGCCTGACAGTGTCTGATTTATACCCTTCATTAGTGACATCGACACCCAAACGGACGATCGCAGTAAAGCTGACGAGCATTTCAGTGTCAGTGCAGATGTTAAATATCACAGAGTGCAGGTTTTATTAACTCGTTTTCACTTTTATCTTGCAGCATTCGGGGCTACACACTTCTCAGGATTCACAGCAGCAACTGGAGTACTAATAGATCCTTAACTTCAATACATTATGATAATTTCGCTTTATTTCACTACAAAAGTAATGCCGATATATTGTGAATCAAAACTATAACTATTAAAATTGTGTAAGATGCAAATTTACAAAGACAATTCTTGGAATTTGTTTGAAATCCACCTGCCATTCAGGCCTTTCCTCACAGCGTCACTCTCCTCCTTTAAAAGCTATTTGGTAATCGTTTCACGTCCCCTTCAGCGCTTTTAGAAACGCTTCACTAAGTGCTTTAACAGCAGAGTGACCAGAAGGCAAAGTCAGATGAGGCACATTTTAAACAACAGCAGCTGAACCGGATTACTTTTAAATAGCGAAATGGAAGGAAATGATGAATTTACCAACAAGTATTATAACAAATATCAAGGTTATGTATGATATATTTGGGCAATTATCTGACTAATTCAGATTAATAAAGCAAACACACTTTCTCTGCGTTACATTACGTGTTTGCAAATCTATCTAACAAATTGTAAAGGAGAGTTGAATGAAGTTCGGTGACGGTGTTTTCTTGCAAATTTGGATGTTTGAAGGTTAGAAATGCTGTGTTTGTTGGAGCTGCAGCCTCTATAGCATGCTATAATTTTGCCTAATGTGAGATGTCTGCATTTGCTTGCTTCCCGTACATTTAGGCGTCAAATTACATCAGAGCAAAAGTGTTGTCGGTTTCTACTCTCAATATGTGGGACAAAACATCGATACAGCGATAGATCGTTGTCCCCCCTCGTGCGATATGAGCATCGATATGCTGGCTTATTATATTAATCAATATGATAAGGTGCTCTAAACCCTCCAGATTCCCCTGCCAGCTGCCATTTCCCCAGCATCACTACTTAATAACTCCACACGGTGGCGTTTATCACATCAATAAGGGAGACAGGAGCAGAAATGAATCGGCCCAACAACAGTTAGTACAGGTATAATGGAGGACAGCAACGCTACCGTAAGAGACGCCCCATCCAAGTTTAAGTCCAAAGTGTGGACCCATTAGGGCTTTGGCAACACTGAAGGACCAAGCAAGCTGGACAAAGACTATTACATATGCAAGAACTGCCTGGCAAAAGTGAAGTAGAAAGGCAACACCACCAACATGCAAACCCACCTGCAATGGTGATGACGATATGGTGATGTATCGTTATGTGATTGTCTTGCAATATGTCGAATATCGCAGTATTGCTGTATCGTGATAGTATCAATATCGTGAGCCATGTATAGCATATCGCATCGTATCATATCGTATTGCATCGTATCTTATCATATCATATCTTATCCTATCATATCATATTGTATGGTATCATATTGTATCGTATCGTATTGCATTGTATCTTATCATATCTTATCATATCATATCGTATTATATTGTATTGTATTGCATCATATCTTATCGTATCGTATCGTATCGTATCGTATTGTATCGTATCGTATTGCATCGTATCTTAACATATCATATCTTATCATATCATATCGTATCGTATCATATTGCATAGTATCTTATCATATCGTATTGTATTGCATCATATCTTAACATATCGTATTGTATTGCATCATATCTTATCATATCATATCATATCGTATCGTATCTTAACATATCGTATCTTATCATATTGTATCGTATCATATCGTATTGCATCGTATCTTAACATATCATATCTTATCATATCATATTGTATCGTATCATATCGTATTGCATCGTATGTTGTCATATTTATTTATTTTATTTTATTTTAATGTTTAATTGACAGGGACAATACATACTTATTGCCACAAAAATGGGAGAATGCGATGTATATAAGACATCTAGCGTCAGCTAATTTGCTATCATGTCGTATCGTATCGTATCATATCATATCATATCATATTGTATCGTATCATATCATATCATATCATATTGTATCGTATCATATCTTATCATATCGTATTATATTATATCGTATTGCATCATATCTTATCTTATCATATCATATCGCATCGCATTGCATCGCATCATATCATATCATATCATATCATATTGCATTGCATCTTATCATATCGTATCGTATCATATCATATTGTATCATATCGTATCATATGGTATTGCATCGTATCTTATCATATCATATTGTATCGTATCGAATTGTATCGCATCGCATCGCATTGCATCGCATCGCATCGCATCGCACTGCATCGCATCGCATCATATCATATCGTACCATATCTAATCATATCGTGTCGTGTCGTATCTAATCATATCATATATCGTATCGTATCATATCACATTGCATCGCATCGTATCGCATTGCATTGTATCGTATCATACCCTATCATGAGGTACCCTGTGATTCCCACGCCTGGCATGCAGTGTGTTGTACTAATGCTGGTGTTCAGGGCAGGGTTCTTTGTTTTTCTCAAAACATGTTGCTTTTGTGTACGGTGTTTACTGTCTAAAAGAAAAGGGGAAGGCAAGCAAAGCAATGTTCACGCTCACGTTCATGTCAGATGATTTAAAACTGTGTCACCGTACAGTAATCAGATTACTTCTAAGCCGAACAGTGGGGTGTTTGCTTTTACGCTAAATTAAAAACTAGCAGTTTAGATTTGTTATATTAAAAATACAGGCCCCACAGTAGGAACTTAGTGCAACAAAAGTCCAAACACCTGACATGACACTTAAATCTTTTATTTTTTCAGTATTTTGTACGTGTGCTTTTATTTCTGATGACAGACTCAACCCTTCTAAAGCATGAAGGACACCACATTTGAGACATTCTTTAAAGATTGCTCTTCACTGGAGGGGTTGTGTTGCTCCACCTTTCTCTTTTAAAATACCCCAGAGGTCCTCTTTTGGATTCAAGTCAGGCAGCATGCTTGTTGAATTAGCAGTTTTCACTTTTGTCTTTATAAACTCGTGATTTTGTGCCTTGGGTGGTTCTCAAGCTGGAATATTCCTCTTCTTTCAGCCAGTATTTTGTTTTGTCCTCAGACATTCATCTATAAATGTCATCAACTCCTTTATATATCACCACACTCCCACCTCCGTGCTTCACTGTCAGGACTATGCGTCCACTGTGGTAGTCCTGGTCAGGTTCACACCAAACATGCTGGACTCCATCTGAGCCCAACTAATTTATCTTGTCCTCCAGCATTCATCAGGCTTGTTTACATGTAGTTTAACAAAGTTTAGTCTTGCAGTTTTATGCCGAAGAGAAGGCAAGAGTTTTTTTTCTTGTCCTCCGTCCATAGAGGTTGATGTTCTGAAGTGTCTGAGCTTCACAGAAACTCTGATTACCATTGATAACTCCTGCACCAAGTCTGAAGCAGCTGCCGTCTGTTTTCCACAGCTGAATTGTGAAAGTAGTTCACTGTCTGTGGAGTCATTTTAGGAGGACGACCACTGCAGCCATGATTAGTGGTACTATGGCTCCTTCTAGACCTCCTGATTACTGCTGACACTGTGGTTCACTGATCTTTAGTTGCTCATCGATCTTCCTCAGTCCTTTTCCATCTTTGTGAAGTCTCACAGTAACATTTTTTAGGCAGTTCTTTTCCATGTGAAGCCATGATGCGGACATAGACCCAGCCCATAGGTTCAAAACTGAGAAAGTTTTAGAACCATGTTCATGCAGTTTGGCTGATTGGAAATGACAGGTGGACTCAGTTTAGTTAAAATGATCACATGTGTTTTCACTTTTTAAGTCCGCCGAGGAGGTTATGTGATGGCCGGCATTTGTTTGTTTGTTTGCGTGCAAAATAACTCGAAAACTCATTGATGGATTTGGATGAAATTTTCAGGAAATGTGTGAAATGGGACAAAGAAGAAATGATAAAATTTTGGGACTGATCCGGATCACCGTCTCCATCCAGGAATTTTTTTTAATGTAAATGTAACCAGGTGGACAATTAAATGCAGTTTACTCTAAAAGCCACCAGAGGGCACTCTTGTTTTTGGGGTAACCCCCTCTGACCACATGACATTCTGGGTCTCCACGCGACAGACAGCGACAGTGGCGGAGTTCTCTTTCCGTCCTGAGCGACATACACACGGTTGGGCCGGCATTCTTATCTCCGGTTGTCTAAGAAGCTGGGAGGCTGTTAGGAGCTGCCGCGCTAGAAGCTGCACTTGTTCATTAGGTCGGATGGGGTGAAGGCCGCATTGTTGGTAGGACATTTGAACTGTATGTAATTACATTTGTATCCGTAACGTTCCATAGAAAATATGTGAATTGGGAGAATTGTGTTGGGGTGGACTGAAGCTCCTTGCTTTTCTAGTGTTGCTTAGGTTTGCTTCTTTGGGGCCTGAATTTTCAGTATGATCTTGCTAAAGTGTTCGTTTGTGATGTTAAACTCTGAGCTGATGCAGTCACAGAGATGTGGCACAGTTTTACAGAGTGGCAAATCACCTCTGTTACATGCTGTATGTTTAGGTAGAACGTATAAAGGAATCAAAACTGGAGAAAGCAGGAAACTGGAGACTGCAGGCTGCAGAACAATGAAGTCCAGCTTTGTTCACCGAGTTCTTTCTTTGTGCCTCGTCGCCCTCAGGTCTCCACTGTTTTGGGGCTTTGTCACTTTGTGCTGCTATTACTGACACTCACAATGAGACTCATGAGTCAGACGTAGCTTTGGAACATAGATCAGAATATTTCTCTCCTTCCACATTCATGAACTCCGGATCATGAAAGCTGCCGCCTCTGTCGTCCCGTGTCATCGGAGCATGAGAGAGAAGATGGATGAGGGCGGGAGGTGAACCTGTGCAGGATCTGACAGCAGAAATGAAAAATTAGAAGTTTCTGACGGCAGCGAGACGATTCTGTCAGCGACTGTCACCGTGGTGGAATCTGACTGTTTTGATTGAAGAAGCACCTGCAGGCCGGTGATGTGATGCATCTGGAGCGAGAAGCATGAGGTAGTTTCACCTTCTGAACTTATTACAATCCTCCCGAGTAAGAAATGATCACCACTTTAGTTGTGCTTCGTCTTTTCTATTTTAAATTTGTATTTACATAAAAAAAAAATCCCAGCTTTACGAAAAAAATCTTCCATTTTTAAAGACTGCACAGAAAAATATAATTGATTATTAATAATTTTTAAGTATATTTACAAATTACATGCATTTACTGTTTTATTTAGCTTATTTTTTTGGTCTGCTTTCCTAAATTAAATACAAATTGACATAAAAGACAGCAATTATCTAAAATTAAATATATATCAAAATAAATGCAGGTTCATGCCCAGAATTTCAAGTTTTTCCTTTTAGTTTTCAGGTAAATCTGATTAATTTTACATTTGCAATTCTGGACCCAGTTGAGTAGACCTTTTCTATAAGTCCAAAAATATTTAATAAATTTAAATTTTTTTTAAAGAGTATTAATATATCCTAATACTACTACTACTACTACTACTACTAATAATAATAATAATAATACATAAAAAATAAAACAAATAAATATCCATCCTTTATCTATACACCGCTTAACCCTCTGTAGGGTCGTGGGGGTCTGGAGTCTATCCCAGTCAACTCAGGTGAAGGCAGGGGACACCCTGGACAACCAGGAGGCAAACCGGAGATCTTCCAGCTGTGAGGCGACGCTACTAACCACTGAGCCACAAATAAATATAATACATAAACCTAAACAACACTAGAAAAGCCCTCAGAGAGCTCATACCTCCACCAAGGAGCTTCAGTCCAACCCCAACACAATCTCCCAGCTCACATATTTTGTATGGAACGTTACAGATACAAATATAATTACATACAGTTCAAATGTCCTACCAACAATGTGGCCTTCACCCCATCCGACCTAATGAACAGGCGCGGCCTCTAGCGCGGCAGCTCCTAACAGCCTCCCAGCTTCTTAGACAACCGGAGATAAGAATGCCGGCCCAACCGTGCGTATGTCGCTCAGGAAGCAAAGAGAAGTCCGTCACTGTCGCTGTCTGTCATGTGGAGACTCAAAATGTCATGTGGTCAGAGGGGGTTACCCCAAAAACAAGAGTGCCCTCTGGTGGCTTTTAGAGTAAACTGCATTTAATTGTCCACCAGGTTACACTTACATAAAAAGAAATTCCTGGCTGGAGACGGTGATCCGGATCAGTCCCAAAATGTCATTATTTGTTCCTTGTTCCATTTCACACATTTCCTGAAAATTTCATCCAAATCCGTCCATGAGTTTTTGAGTTATTTTGAACACAAACCAACGTTGGCCATCACATAACCTCCTCGGTGGACTTAATAATTAGGGCCCGAAGCACTACAGTGCGTAGTGTACTACTAGTAGTAGTAATAGCAGTAGTACGGTGATTCTTAACAATGCAGGTTCGTGCCCAAACTTTCAAGTTTTTCCTTTTAATTTTCAGAAAATCTGATTAATTTTACATTTGCAATTCTGGACCCAGTTAAGCAACCCTTTTCTGTAAGTTTAAATCACAAATTAAAATTTTATTTAATGAGTACTAGTACTACAACTACTAATACTATCACTACTACTAATAATAATAATAATCATCATCATAATCATAATCATAAAAAATATAACAAATAAAATGTAATAATAACAATTTCTTTTTCTTCTTCTTCTTTCTCTTCTTCTTGGTAGTAGTAGTAGTAGTAGTAGTAGTAGTACTAGTAGTAGTAGTAGTAGTAGTAGTACAGTGATTCTAAACAATGCAGGTTCATGGCCAAGCTTTCAAGTTTTTCCTTTTAATTATTTCACAAAGTAAAATTTTATTTAAAGAGTACTAGTATGTAATAATAATAATAATAATAATAATAATAATAATAATAATAATAATAATGATAATAATAATAATAATAATAATAGTAATAATAATAATGGTAGTGGTGATAATGATAATAATAAAAATGATCAAAATAAAACAAATAAAATGTCATAATAATAATAAGAATTGTTATTATTATTATAATTTTTTGTTGTTGTTCTTCATAGTAGTAGTAGTATTACAGTGTTTCTTAACAAACTTATAAAGACAATTAGTTGGTATTGTTTTTGCACTTTATGTAAATTTGGATATTTTGGTTTTTAATTTCTCTTTACAGTGGATTTAACGCTGAACATGTGAAGCGAACACTGACAGCACCGATGATTCTACTGAACTCTACAGAGACACAAAACTCCTCCACCCACGCAGCTGGGTGTGGTTTTCCCTTTAGTCTGCCGGAGGTGAAGTCGGATGACCTTTCTCACACTGTAGTAAAACATGCATTCACTTAATTTAGTTTTCCGTTGCTGCGTTTGTTCTCCTGGACAACTACATGTCTTTGTGGAGGAGGAGAAGGGTTTGCTTCTGACAGTATCTGCAAGACTGTTTATTGACTTGAAGGGCTTTCCTGTTGTACAGAACTTATATAATGTGATTTTAGTGTGTGTTTCTGTTGCATAAAATATGAATAGTTAGAAAAATATATGTGAAATTTTATACATAGATATCAAATAGTTTTTTAACGTCCAAAATGTTGCATAAATTCACATTTTAAATGAAGGGTGCTAATATATTCTAAGATAATAGTAATAATAGGAACAGATTAAACCCCTCTGATGCATATTTCTATATTTATTTTCCTGTTTCTGTGAGCAGGTCAACATGTTAAATCCATAAATATGAAATAGAAGCATAAACCTTCCCTGCATGTCTCATTCTTTATTTATTGCAGACACAATTAAGGTCCATAGAGGTAAAAAAGTACAGAAGTAAAATAAAATGCATTTAGTTCATCAAGAGCATCTCCATCCAGTGTTTCCTCAGAGCTGATGTGTATCTACAATTGCACATATGAGGATTTGTCAAAGTCTGTACAACTGAGTTGTCTGATCTGTCCAGTCTCTGCATAAATTGAAACATTAAATGTCTTTGTAGTGCCTCACAGGTGGGAATGTGGACATTCACAAACAACTCACTCGCGCTGTGCCACCTTGGCACCCCGAGTAGTAACCTAAGGGAGTCATTGTCGGCCACTTTCAGTCTATGTATGGTGCACTTCCTATAGTTCCACCACAAGGGGGCAGTGTACAATGGAGTGCAATAAGCTTTAAAAAGGGCACATTTTACCTGAGGAGAACACATACTAAATGTACGCAGGAGCATATTGGCCTGGGCATACAGTTTGTAGTATTGTCTCTGAATGTCTCTGTCATCCCGCCAGTCATCAGGTACTTGACTTCACTTGCATGCACGAGAGGCTTTTCACACAAATAAAAAACAGGGAAGACAGCATTTTTGTCCTCTTTGCTTCTAACAATCATTATATTGCTCTTCGTGGGATTATACAGAACATCATTTTCTTTCCCAAATGCAGAACAGATTTTTAACAACTCTTGCATCCCTGCACTATATGGGCTGATTATCACCAGATCATCAGCATACATGAGATGGTTAACAACTGCTGTTCCAAGGACACAACCTGTTCTATAACTGTTTAGCTGTGAGGACAAATCATCAATGTACACATTGAATAAAGCTGGAGAAAGAATCCCCCCTTGACGAACGCCATTACTCACATAAAAAGGCTCAGAAAGAGCACCATCCCATTTTACATACATTAATTGGTTTGCATACCAAAAAGCAAGTATACGGACCAGATATTGAGGCACACCTCTACTGAGTAATTTCATAAATAGCTTAGAATGATTTACTCTATCAAATGCTTTTGTGGCATCAATAAAGCACAGAAAAACAGAGGTACTCAAGCCAAGATGATTTCCAACTATTTCTTTTAGAGCATAAATGCACATATCTGTTCCATGCTTTTTCTTAAAGCCAAATTGATTATCACTTGTTAAGACAAACATTTCCAGTCTACTGTACAGAATAATCTCTAACACTTTGGAGAGAATACTGGCAAGAGCAATTGGCCTATAGTTTTGCAGGCTATTTAATTTTGCTGCCTTGTCTTTAATGACAGGAACTAAAACAACAGAGATCATACAATCAGGTAAAACTCCATGAATCAGAAACCCTGTCTGACTAAGTCCGCCATGTTTGTGTCTTTCTTATAATAATTGATGGTCTTCGCCTCCTATTCAGCAATAATGTCCCAGTGCATCGAGGTTGTCGGCATTTTAACAGCATTGTTAAATATTAATGTAGAGCTATTTTGCACGTATGACCGACTCTGGCTCTTACTTTTGGGCTTTTTGTAGCACGTCAGAGTTTCTATATGAGACTAGAGGTGCCTCCTGTTTGTGTTCATGAGAAACATTCAGCGGCGAGGCTTGGAAACAGACTCCAGACAGATATTATCTTTAACCTTTAGCTTTTGATTATTTAAAAACCACCGCATTAAAAACACACAGGGAAACTTGCATCATTCAGAATGTGATAGTTGGCATTTATTCTCTTCCAGGATTAAACAGGAAACACTTTTAAAAGAGCGTGCACTGCCAGTTGTATATTTCAAGACTTTTCAAAGATCTTACAGGCCGCCCATCTGCATCATCTGCTTGACTTTGGCCATGAACTGGCAGAATTTTTCAAACTCCGGGAAGCTGATCCCTCCGTCGCTGTTCCTGTCGATCGCCCGGAAACAGTCGCTGTCGACGATTTTCGCCTGCAGAGCAAATCGTCGCGGTTAGACAGCGGAACGTGCGATGAAAGCTGAGTGAAATGCAAAATGGCAGGCGCACAGAGCCGTATCTTACTCTCATCTCAGGGTTGCTGACTATCTCATCCAGCATCTTCTTGAATTCGTCTTTGCTCATCGAGTCGTCCTTGCCGGCGTACTTTGTGAACAGTTCCCGGGCACCTTCACAGGCCATCGCAGCAGCTGGAGCAGAAGATTTTTTTGAGTCATAATAAGCAAAACGCAGGATTTAACCCTTTTAAATCACGCAGGTTAAACTGAAAAGAAAGTTAAACCAAATATTCCGGACCGACAGCCGTAACTGTCGTCACTTCCACCACAAATGCCGGGTTTTTTCCCATTCGTCCTGCTCAGCACCTGAATATATTACAGCTCATTTATTCCTTTACCTCCCTCTGCGGCTTCGTCTCCATCAGTACTCACCTCAGAGTTCACCGGGTGAAGAGGAATCAGGTCTGTGTTCAGCTGAGACTGATGCACACTGAGGGGAAAATGCTCTTTATATAGGAGCAAACACACGATGTCGGACATGCAGGCAATAATGGACATACATTAAAGAAAACAGGGGCTGATTCATGGACTGAAAATGCAGCCAACTCCCTGAAAACCAGCCTCACCCGTCCTTTTGTGCTGAACTGTACCAACAGAGCAGTTTTTTTATTCAACAAAAGACCGACTTATGTTTGCATTGCATGCGTCTGTTCATAAACTGCTTTTAAAGCAGGTGGAGTCGATCATCCGAAGGCGAAACTCTGCCTTTTCATTCAGGAGCTGTGAGGTGGAGACGTTCTGTATGTCGGAGTTCAAATAATCCAGTTTAACCTTGTGTGCGAGTGCAACTTGGAATAACCTGCAGAGGAATCAGGTCTAGCTTTCATCTGGTCTCATTAAATCATTATTTTTTCCTTTAACGACTTTGCCTTTTCAGACTTTTATTGTCACTGTTATCCAAGTTTCCTGTTTGTGTACCGACAGTCACACTTGTAAAGACCACGTATATCATGACAGCCTTGAGTTTTCAGTGACTCCTGTTACTCTGAATTTTCTATGATGGAACAACAGAAACCCAAAAAACAATCATGCATTTTGGTTCTTTTATAGATTTATTGCAGGTCTTCTGGAAATATGACAGATTCAGCCGAGTCAAAAATATACATACAGAAAGGCTAACGTCTGGGGTTAGCTTCTGGTTTATCTTTGACTCCTCTGGACAGAACTGGTGCAGTTCAACTGACTCTGTTGTCTTTCTGAGGGTCCGTCCACACGAAGCCAAAACACTTATAGTTTTGATGTGTCTCATGTGTCTCATGGTCTGTAGGGATTTTAGGCTCATGGGACCAGACTGTTTAAGATAATGGGCTTTTAGGCCTGTGGGACAAGAATGGTTAAGATAATGGGTATCGTAAATATTTGACCTTACATAGGATGTGTGGTTTTTGCCCTTTGCCCTTTCTGATATGTATCAGTATCCTGTCTTTCTTTCTTGAACACCCTCCCCCATATAAGCCACTTGTTTCATTAAACCTTTTTATATATAAACTAGACAGTGTCGGCGGAGAATTTCTTCATCATCTTCACTTCATTGCCACACAATTTACCACAGTTTCAAGAACGTTCTTCATAAAGGCTGCTTCAGTAAATGTGTCCGTCCACACGAATTCACTTGACGAGACTGAAAACGATGTAAAACACATGCCAGGCCTGTTGGTGGCGCTATGATGCCGTAACAGAAACAAGTGGAAACTGGCAGCGGGACTTCAGGCGTGTCCAGAAATCTGTATACGATGTAAACATAGAACATGGCGGCGGCAAATAGGAGTGGACGAGCTGGTAGGACTCTAGTCTGGACGGACGATGAGGTGGAACTATCAGCAGGACATACGCAGCCCTATACGGCGCCACTGTTGTCGTCGTTTTCTGAGTTTGGCGCATTTATCAAGAGGTGGAGCTATGACGCAAGCGTGTCAGAAAAAGAAGCGTAACAACGTCGTTTTCAGATCTTTGCACTCTGGGACCTAGGTTCGGAAATGATTGTTTTCAGACCCCCAAAATGCCAGCTTGGTGTGGACGATACACGGGTTGATGGACTATTTGTGCGTTTAGGCCTGGGCTCGTCTTCATGTGGATGGGGCCTGACTCGGACTTGTTTCTGTCAGGATCCCCGCTTCTGCCCCTGCTTGCCCGGACTTTCTCCCTCACCATCACCCCAGCTCTGCCTGCAGCCTGATCGCTGGGATTGGAGACAGCTGCGAGGATCGGCTCACCTGTGGCTAATCACCTCCCTCAGTAAAGTCATACCTCCACTCTCTTCCAGATCGTAGACAATGCAACCCTGCTTCCCTCCTGGTCCCCGCTCTGTCTCTTGCCTGCCTTGCTCGAGCCGCTGCCACCGGAACCCCCCTGCCTCAGCGACACACTCGCTGCCCAGATCCTGCCCTCAGCCAGCCTACACCTGTCCCCTGAGTGCCCTCTCCTAATCTCTGCTGCCTGTCTGTCCGGCATCGGCATCACACTCGCCGCTCTGATTCAGCCCATAACCTGCCTGCACCTGGCGCTGGCCCTGCTCCAGTTGTTCTCCAGCCTTCGCCAGCTATGGCTCATCTTGCCGTCCCGGACTCGCAAAGCCTGTCTGCCCCTTCAGATGGATTCCACCCGTCCTGTGAGTACCCCGTTGTGTATCTTTAGTTAGGCTGACTAGTTTTTCCTGCAATTCCGTCCTGTTTGTTTGAATACCTTGTAGGTTCCAGTAAGTTTCACCTTTTGTATTAAAGTCCATAATATCTTGACTAATTAAGTTAGTCATTGACCTTTGAGTTAAATTTGTTAGATTGACAATTTGGTTATGTTTTCCCCTCAGTTTAGTTTCTCCATTTTGTATTGGTTTCAGTTTTAGTCTGGTTTTTAAGTCCTTGTTTTGTTAGTCTAGTTTTAGTTAAAACTAAGTTAAGTTCTCCTTTGATCCCACCTGCTCTAGTTCGTGTTATTCTCGGTTTTGTAGTTTCCCCCCATTCTGTCTGTCTGCTCTCTGTGTCCACGCCTGGGTTCTCTGACACGTCATGACAGTTTCCTCATCAGTCCACAGGTTCTTGATGAGTTTAATTCAGGACTTTTGGGAGGCCAGTCTAAAACCTTCATTCTAGCATGACTGAACCATTGCTTTAAAACGTTTTGTTTGGGCTCCTTGTCTTGTTGAAACATCCAACTGTGTCCAAGACCAACATTCTGATAATGGTTTTAGGTTTTCCTGAAGGCCATGGAGATAATATTTTGTCTTCATTATTCAGCTTACTTTGTGTAAAGCTCCAGTTCCACAGAGCATGATGCTGCCACCTCCATGCTTGATGGTAGGTTTTGGTGTTGGGGTTCTCTCCCCATATTTCTGCTCAGTCTTTGTTCCATCTGACCACAGAACTTTCATCCAGAAGGCCTTTTCTTTGTCCATGTGATCAACAGCAAACTTCAGTGGAGCTTTCAGGTGTGCTTCTTGGGATCTGTAGCTACTTTGAAATGGCTTCATATGACTTTTTCTGACTTGTTCTAGTCAATGATTTGCTTTTTCAGATCTTTGCTGAGCTCTTCAGTCTTTCCCACTGTAGTGTTTGTGTCTAAGTCTAATGAGTGGATCAAATGGGCCCTATTTAAATAAATGGACTGATGGAGGAGTCATCAGCTGTAGTCAATCACAATCACTCATAAGAAGTTAAGAGACCGATGAGAAAATTTGATTAACACAACTTTTTACATCATCAAAACTGATAATTCAGGTTCCTGATTGTATATTTTTGAACCAGCAGATTTTATCATATTTCAACAAGACCTTGAGTGAAAATCTACCAAAACACAGGGTTGATTTTTATTTTTAAAAAAAGACAAATGCATTCCATCAGAGAAAATCCTGGGTAACAGGATTCAATGGAAACTCAAGACTGCCATGATGTTCATTGTCTTTACGGGTGGATGTAAGCTTTCATTCACAACTGTGCATCGTTAATTTTCTTGCCATATTGTAAATCAGGCCTCCGTATGTCAGTGTTTACCAAGTTTAAATAAAGGTGGCATTAATTTATCGACTTCACTGGTTGTGTATTCAAATATAATCAGTGTTCTGTGTTTGGAAGAGGATTTCATGCTGCGAAAACCTTGTGCACTTTAGTTTTAACTGTCCCTGACATTAAGGTGTGTTTGCAAACACATGCTTGTAGCTTACTGGTCGATAGTCACCTTTATCCCTTCACAGGCTGTAGAGAGAATACAGCTAGTTTTCATTAAGCTCAGCTTCTAGAAGCAAAGTTTTCGTCATTTAATCAATCAGTTTGTAAGAAAGTGGCAGAAAACCTCCTTTTATAAGAGCAGCCTCACATCGTGTTGGATATGCAGGTAAAAATAGATACGTATAAAAAAAACTGGTGATGATTCATGAACTGAAATTGCAGCCGACTCCCTGAAAACCAGCCTGACTGGTCCTTTTGTGTCTATGCGTCTTTGTCGCATAAACATAACCATGCATTTTGGTTCTTTTATAGTTTGGGGAGGCAAGCCTAAAACTTGCCTCCCCAAACTTGCCTCCTCTAGCCTGATCGAACCATTTCTTTACCACCTTGATGTGTTTGGGCTCATTGTCTGGTTGGAACATCCAACTGTGTCACAGATCAACCTCCTGCAGATGGCTTCAGGTTTTAATCCTCCTTCTTCATTGTTCCATTGACTTTGTGTAAAGCTCCAGTTCCACAGAGCATGATGCTGCCACCTCCATGCTTGATGGTAGGTTTGGTGTTCTTGGGGTTAAAAAGAAGTCTAAGACCCGCCCAAGATAATGTGAAACCAGTCCTAAAAAAGTCCAACACCAGGGCAAAATTGGGACCAAAACCAAACCTAAAATGCTCCTGAAGAAAGTCCAAGACCCGCCTGAAATAAATCCAAAACCAACTTTAAGTCACATTCAAAACCAGGGCCCGTATTCACAAAGCATCCTAAGGCTGAAAGTAGCTCTTAAGTAGTAAAATAACCAGCATGGACAGTAAACCTAAAAACTAGCAAATCAATGGAATCAGTATGTTAATGAGGTACGTTCAAACATTTGAAGCTGTGTCACAACTAATTTAATTTTGCCGGGTTTAATCATCATAACATAAATTAATGTCATCATTACACATTTCTGAATACAGTCCAAGTTGTATGATCGGTTTATTTTACTGTCCTTTCATTACGAGGAGTGCGGAGTGCATTTGTTTTCCTTTTCCCTTTTTGTACCAACCAATCACAGCCTTTAGAAGACTGCGTCACACCTAGCAACGGGGTCAACCACACCTCCTCGCTAAGATGAAGGTTTCTGGACCCTCCTTGCTCAGAGATGCTCTCGGAAACTTCCTGAATCATTCTTAAGCTCAGATTCCTTGCTGGGAATTTTAAGGCTAAGTTAGGAGCTCTCTTGGAGGACTTCTAAGACGCTTTGTTTCAAACCAGCTGAGAACCAAAAACCAAACATGAACCTGTCCCAAGAAGGTCAAAAATGCAGTCTGAAACGAGGCCAAAAGGACTTCTAGAAAGCTCCAGAGCATGATGCTGCCACCTCCATGCTTGATGGCAGGTCTGGTGTTGTTGGGGTTAAAGGCCTATTAATTAATCTGTTAATAATAAACTGGCACCCACAACGTCAAAATCCAGTCTTATTTTATAGGACGGCTCATCCTGTTGCTGTTTCTACCCTCAAGTTGCGCCATTGGTTGTTTCCTCCCACAGCGAAGACACTGATCAGTTAGTGATCGTCAAAAAAACACACAGAGAAACTCTCATCACTCAGAATTTAATAGTTTATTCTCTTCCAGGCTTAAACAGAAAATACTTTGATTAAACAGTGTACATTGTTGGCAGCATCTGTGTAATTTACACTCTACGATTTCTCAAAGCTTCTGCACTTGACGTTCTGTTTTTACTCATCATCTTCTTCATCGAGGTTCTGGCCCAGCCTCTTCTTCTCTTTGAGTTTGTTCAGCAAACGGGTGCACTGTTTGAACTCGTCGAGGTCGAGCTGCTTGTCGTTGTTCTTGTCCAACTTTTTGAATCTTTTCTCGGCACGGCTGAGGACTCTCGCCTGCAGAACACACACAAAGCAACGAAAGGTGAGCGACACGCAGAGCAGCGGGTGCACAGAACTGCATCGGGTCAGCTGAACGCGCGTCTCACTCTGATGCGGTCGTCGTCGACTTCCGCCTCGATCATCTTCTTGAATTCTTCCAGGCACAGCAGGCCGTCGTCGCCGGCGTGCTTCTTGAACAGCTCCTCTGCGCATTTGTCGGCCATCGCAGCAGCTAGGGAAAGAGATCGGCGATGATTTTGAGTCACAGATTAGTTGCACGGATTAAAATTAAAAGAAAGCCGAGATGTTTGCAAATGTTGTAAAGCTTTGTGAAATCGCTGCACAGACAGCAGGTTTGTCCACTCGTCCTGCTCGGCGCCTGAATATCTTAATTTCTGTTCTAAAGCAGAATTTCCTCCCAAGCAGCTTCGTCTCCATCGGTACTCACCTCAGAGTTCAACAGGTGAAGAGGAATCAGGTCTGTGTTCAGATGAGACTGATGCACACTGAGGGGAAGACGCTCTTTATATAGGAGCAGGTAAACAATGTCTGACAAGCAGATAGTAACAGACACGAAACAGGCGATGATTCATGGACTGGAAATGCAGCCGACTCCCTTCAAACCAGCCTGACTGGTCCTTTTGTGGCAAACTGTACCAACAGAGGGGTTTTTCATCCAACAAAAGACGGATCCATGTTTGCATTCCACGCGTCTGTTTACAAGCTGCTCGTTAAGAAGGTGGAGTCGATCATCCGATGGCGAAACTCCGCCTTTTTCATTCAGGAGCTGTGAGGTGGAGGCGTTCTGTATGTCGGAGTTCAAAAAATCCAGTTTGACCTCGTGTGCAACCTGACATAACCTGCAGAGCAATCGGGTCGAGCCTTTTAGCTTTCAATGACTCCCATAACGCACCATAGAAACTCATGCATCTTCATCACAAAAACAAAATCGTGCGTTGTGGTTCGTTAAAGTACGGTGGCCCAGGAGGGTCAACGCAACTGCAAAAGCTACAACGGAAGTGCTCAGCGGTCGGAAGAACGGGCTTCGTTCCTGGGGGACAATATTTTCTGACGGACTATTTTGATTACGGGAGAGTTTAACGAGACGCAAGCAAAGCGTTGCTGCTCGATTATCGTGATTAATGTCGTTATGTGTTTTCACAAATCAGCGATGTTGGTCACCGTGTTGAAATTGCTGTAACGTCATGTATGTGCTCATTAAACTCTCCCGTAATCAAAATAGTCCGTCAGAAAATACTGTCCCCCGGAAAAGAAGCCTGTTCTTTCGACCGCTGAGCACTTCTGTTGCGGCCTTGGCATTTGCATCGTGGCTTTTACTGTTGCGTTGACCTTCTGGGCCACCGTATTGAAGGTGGCCCAGAAGGTATTTGTGTCCATTTTCACATCAGTTCGGTTCTTTTGGTTTCCGTCCACAATCTTCTGGTTTATCTTTGACTCCTCTGGACATATTTGGTGCAGCTCAGCTAAATCTGTCGTCTTTCTGACTCGTTTCTTCATCAGTCCACAGGCTCTTGATGGGTTTAAGTCAGGACTTTGGGGGGACCAGTCTAAAACCTTCGTTGTAGCCTGATTTAACCATTGAGTCATCCCACGCCAGCTCTCCTAGGGCGTCCCAGTTGAGGTGAATAAAAAAATCAGACAAAAACTTCAACCTGAACCGTGGAACCTTGCAAAATCCCACAGCTCTACTCCAAATACTTTCTGAGTTATGAATTTTTGAAAATCGGCCGTCTGTGTTAAATTTTTATGGCTTCAGAGATTCTTTTAAAGCATCTTTAAAGCTTCACCAGTAGATTTTTTTTCACTGAATATCCGGTAACCTCATGGCACCTGTTGAGCTATTTAGTCCTGTGAGAAACAAGCGGTCGGTGAGGTTTTAAAGATGTTTTAACACCGAGGACCTATTTTCAAGAGTTCATAACTTATTTGGAGTAGAGAATTTTTTCAAGATAATCCACGACCCCAACTGGAGCCCCTAGGTGAGCTGACATGGAACGACTTCATTTCTTTACCATTTTGATGTGTTTGAGCTCATTGTCTGGTTGAAACATCCAGCTGTGTCCCAGATCAACCTTCTGCTGATGGTTTTAGGTTTTAATCCTCCTCCTTCGTTGTTCCATTGACTTTGTGTAAAGCTCCAGTTCCACAGAGCATGATGCTGCCACCTCCATGCCTGATGGTAGGTCTGGTGTTGTTGGGGCTAAAAAGAAGTCTAAGACCCACCCAAGACAGTCTGAAACCAGTCCTTAAAAAGTCCAATACCAGGGCAAAATCGGGACTGAAACCAAACCTAAAATACTCCTGAAGAAAGTCCAAGACCCGCCTGAAATAAATCCTAAACCAGCTTCAAATCGCAAAACCAGGTCCCAAACCAGCCCACAACCAAGACTGAAACCAAGCAGGAACCTGCCCCAAGAAGGTCCAAATCCAGTCTGAAATCAGGCCAAAAGGACTTGTAAAAGCTCCAGAGCATGATGCTGCCACCTCCATGCCTGATGGTAGGTCTGGTGTTGTTGGGGTTGAAGGCCTCACCTTCAATCAGTCTTTGTTCCATCTGACCTCAGAACTTTCCTCCAGAAGGCCTTTTCTTTGTCCATATGATCAGTGGAGCTTTAAGGTTCTGCTTCTAGAGGAAGAACTTCCTTCTTCATGGAGCCTCTCAGCTCATGTTGATGTCCAACCCTGACAGCTGTGTTCCAGCAGCTTCTGGTTCATCCAGACCTGCTTTCTGCTGAGTCTTGGTTATCGATGCATATCGTTCAGAATTTATCGATACGATACCAATACGATACTCCTTATCGATATTACTATATGTAATTTGGTGTAAACAAAGATGTGAAAAGACGTTAAATGATTCATTTTTTTATTACCATAAGAGGAGGTAACACCAGCAACATCATGTAGCATCTCACAGCAGGGAAGTCTTTTCTCAACACCTGCCTTTTAGTCTTAAGCAAGTCAGCTAGTTTTGCAGTGCAAGGTACTGTCAAACAAACTAGCAGCACGCCATGCAAACAGTGATGCTGATAAAGTGCCTTAAAAGGAGCTGTCCATGTAATGCTTCAACAAAAGCTAAATGCTACGGTAGAAAGGGATTCCTGCATTACCAGACTTGTAGAGGCTACTGCTTGGTTCACATTCCCTGAAGGATAAACGTCATTTACAATTAGAGACGTAACAGTAGCTTATATTTGCGGAGTTAATAACTGCAAACTTAACAAGTCTGCTCACCGTGACTTGCCGTTGTCGAGATTAAGCTTGAAAGTTGCTCTGAGGAGGACGCAGCGTTCGCGTTAGCCGCTTGGCTTCATAAGCAGTCCAACACAACGCTCTCCTTCAGCTTTATTCCATGAGCACCTTGCAAGTGTTTCATTGAGTTGCTGGTGTTTCTACCACTTTGGGACAAACACTGCATCCAGCCGAGTTTACAGTCTTTTTGGTAAAGAGAGCGCACACCTTCGAACGTTTAGCTCTCAAGGCTGACATGATGACTAAAGGCAAGCAGGCGCTACGTCATCACCTGCTATCGAAGGCGGCTGTGTCGTAATTACGTGATGGTTAGCTGGATTAAAAATACCAATAACTGTATCATTTGTCCAGAATCCTAGCGGCACTCCTGTATTGACCCAATTAGGAACCGGGAACAAAAAATACCTGTTCTCGGTAAGCATCCCTAGTCTTGGTTGACTCTGGACCATCCTGACCAGGTGTCTCTCAGCAGCAGGTGGTAGTTTGTGTTTCCTTCCTGATGGTGGCAGCAACACACCTGGACCATGAACTTTATACTACAAACAGATGATTTTAGGACCTGAAGCTGCTTTGAAGTGGCTCTAAGTGACTTTCTGACTTGCTTAAACCAATTATTTGCCTCCACTGGCAGTTAAACTGCCCCAGAGCATGATACTGCCACCACCATGCTTGATGGTAGGTATGTGTTGTTGGGTTTTTTCTCTCCTCCAAACATATTTATGGTAATTTTAGCCAAATAGTTCAGTTTTTGTTCCATCTGACCTCAGAACTTTCACCCAGAAGGCCTTTTGGATGTCCTTGTGATCAGCAGCAAGCTTCAGTGGAGCTTTAAGGTGTGTTTCTGGGGATCTGTAGCTGCTTTAAAATGGCTTCATATGACTTTTCTTGACTTGTTCTAGTCAGTGATTTGCTTTTTCAGATCTTTGCTGAGCCCTTCAGTCTTCTTTATTGTAGTGTTTGTATTTAAGTCTAATGAGTGGATCAAATGGGCCCTGTTTAAATAAATGGACTGGAGGAGTCATCAGCTGTAGTCAATCATAATCACTCGAGGCCACGAAGAAAACTGATAATTCAAGTTGCTGTTTGTATATTTTTTTTGACTCAGCAGATTTTGTCATATTTCTAGAAGGCCTTTAATAAATCTATGAAAGAACAAAAATGCAGGATTGATTTTTGTGACAAAGGCAAATGTGTTTCACTCATTACATCACAGTTACTGGAGTCACTGAAAACTCAAGCCTGCCATGACATACATGGTCTAGTGTTAACGGTCGCTGACATTAAGGTGTGTTTGCAAACACATGCTTGTAGCTCACTGGTAGATATTCACCTTTAACCTTTTACGCGCTGCAGAGAGAATGCAGTTGGTTTTTCAAGAAGCTGAAAGTGGCGCCCACGCTACACGATAACGTCAAAATTCAGCTTTATTTTATGCAACGGCTCACGTCCTGTTGCTGTTTGTACCGACGAGTTGTGTCATTGGTTGTTTCCTCCCACAGCAAAGACACTGATCAGTTAGTGATCGGCAGAAACACACAGAGACACTCATCACTCAGAGTTTAATAGTTTATTCTCTTCCAGGGTTAAACAGAAAATACTTTGATAAATCAGAGAACGTTGTTGGCAGCATCACATTTTAAATTTGTATATTTTTGCGCTCTATTTCTTGTCAAAGCTTCCGCAGCTAATCTTGTGTTCCACACCAGCCCCTCGTCTTCCTCTGGTGCTGACACCCGGCCAGGAAAGCCAAACACTGCGCAAACTCCGCGAAGGTGATCTGCCCGTCGCTGTTCCGGTCCATCTTCATGAAGCTGGCGCAGTCGTCTGCGAGGATCTTAGCCTGCAGGACGGCAGAACGAGCAGTGAAAGGCGAGCAAACCGCAGAACGACAGGTGCACAGAGCTGTTTGAGGGGTTTGTCTTACTCTGATGTCGGGGTTCTTGACCTCTTGTTCAACCATCTTCTTGAACTCGTCTTTGCTCAGCGAGCCGTCTGGACCGGCGTGCTTCTGGAAGGCCTCCACCATTTTCATGCCGACGTCTTCCATGCAGGCCATAGCAGCAGCTGGAGAAGAAGGGCGGCGTTGAGTTTCAGTCGTTAACAGCACATGAATAAAACTCATGTAAGTCTCCAGATAGAGGTCGACAAGTTGCAGGTTCCAGTGCAAAATCTCAGGTTTTCTGCTCAGTGTCTGAATATATTACAGCTCATTTATTCCTTTACCTCCCTCTGCGGCTTCGTCTCCATCAGTACTCACCTCAGAGTTCACCAGGTGAAGAGGAATCAGGTCTGTGTTCAGCTGAGACTGATGCACACTGAGGAGAAAACGCTCTTTATATAGGAGCAAACACACGATGTCTCCTGTACGTCTGAAAACGTACAGACGAATGTAAAGAAGTGATGTGGTGGAAACGCAGCCGACTCCCTGCAAACCGGCCTCACCGGTCCTTTAGTGATGAACTGGACCAGGACAGCATTATTCATCAGACACACGACAGGTTCATGTTTGTCTTTAGTGGGTCTAATGTACAGCATGAGTGTGTGTTTTATCAGCAGGTGGAGTCGGTCATAAGTATATAAGTATCTTTCCATTCACTCAGCGTTTTGTCCACGTCTCAGCGTCTCGATGCAAAGAAGGATTCCCCTCCTTCACGTGACCGACTCCACCTGCCGATAAAACACACAGTCATGCTGTACATTAGACTCACTAAAGACAAACATGAACCTGTCGTGAGTCTGATGAATAATGCTGTCCTGGTCCAGTTCATCACTAAAGGACCGGTGAGGCTGGTTTTTGTTGACCAGTTAGTCAAATAAAAATTCAGTATAAATGGACATGAGTCATATATTAACTGCATGCGTCCTACCTATCAGCATACATGGAAGCTGCATTTTGTCAAGTATTAAAAGGTTTGTTCTGGGATTTGTAGTGTAGAAAAAGGGAGAAAAAACACAAAAAACCAACACAGAAACTGTTAAGAATTCATCATTAACATCTTTAACTTAGTGTCTTACTGTGTTTTGTTGCTTGTTTATTTCATTTCCAACCAGAAGAAACCCGTTTATCAGGTAAAAATTCAATCTAAATCAGCATATATGGATGTAGATGTTAGGATCCCTGCTCCAGCCCCCCTCACACTCCCTCACATACATGCTCTGTCGGCCCAGCCCTGTTTGCTGGCTCCTTAATTACAGGATTCAAGGCAACTGCAGAGAGCAGTCCACCTGGACTTGATTAGCTCCTTTAAATACTTACACAACTCACTCAACCAACATTTTTAGGCCTGATATTTTGGTAAAAATGTGAAAAGAAGACATAGAAATAGTTGAAATTCATCATTGGCATGTCTAATTTAATGTTTTACTGTCTTTTGTTGCTTGTTTATGTCATTTCCAGCCAGAATAAACCTATTATCAGATATAAATTCAACATAAATGGACATGAGGACTATATTAACTGTATGTGTTCTACCTGTCAGCATATATATAGTTCCAAAAGCCACATTTCCCCCCAAATTGCACCAATTTCAACAGATATGAATCATTTTAGACCTGGTATTTCAGTAAAAATGTATTTAAAATCATAGAAATAGTTGAAATTCATCATTAGCATGTCTAATTTGACGTCTTGCTGTATTTCATCACTTGTTTTTTATCATTTCCAGCCAGAAGAAACCAGATGGTCAATTAAAAACTCACTTTGCATTAATAATTTGGGGATTAACCGTAAATAGAGACACATTTACACTGTAAAGTTTAATACATTCAACATTCATGATCAAGCTTTTATAGTTTGCTGGACGAAAAGAACAGCAGTTTCATTCTTTTAATGGTTGAACAGGTGTCTTTACAGTTCATCTCTGACCTTCTGAGTCATTCGGTCTACATACGTGTCTCACATGTTTACGTTTTATGAGTTTACCGTCGCCACACATGATGTAGCGACACAAAGGCAGGAGGACAAAGAGGAGCGTCGACCTCTAGGTGCAGCTCGGTGCGGTCGGGTCCTGTTACAGCAGGTGGATCAGAGAAACTAAGCCGAGATTATCTTTCACATTTGGCTGCACGATCAATAATCGATCAGTCTGTTTATGTTGTGTTAAAGTTTAGCACAAAGACTGGGAGACGTAATAATTTAACACTGAATATTTTTCCTTATTCTTTGATTTCAATAAGATTTAGTCACGATGCAGTTAAAATTCTCAAAGTCAAATTAATTAGAGCCTATTTTTCTTTTTGTGTTCTTTCTTAATTTCTCCATTTTTAACTCATTATTTTTGACAATCCATGAGCATTTTTAAAATCCTAACTAACTTTTCATAATTTTTCTTTATTCTTGTATTTTCATAAAATTTTTCTTCAATAAAACAAAAACACTAAAAGTCAAAATAGTTTTCTCTTAGTGTCATTTTCCCATCAATTTTGATCCATAATTTTCTTTATTTGTTCAATTTAATCTCGTCATTTTGATTTTCCGTGTGCATTTTTAAAATCCTGACATACTTTAATTTTTTTTATTCTGTTATTTTCATAAAATTTAGCAATAATAAAATTAAAATTCTCAAAGTCAAATTGATTACAGTTTATTTTTCTCTTTGTATTGTTCCCTGAAACCCTTCGACCTATAATTTTCATAATCTGCTCAATTTAATCTCATAATTTTGATATTTGATGAGCATTTTTTTAAATCCTAATTGGTTTTTAATCATTTTTTCTTTATTCTTTTATTTCCATAACATTTTGTCATAATAAAATGAAAATACTCAAAGTCAAAATGATTTTCCTCTATTTTCCCAAACAATTATGATTCATTTTTTCCACTAATTTCTTCCTTTTTAATTCATTATTTTGAAAAGAAAAAGAAAAAGCAACTTTTAAAATCCTGACTAATTTTTAAAAAATATTTCTTCTTTATTTTTTTATTTTAATAAATTTTTGTCACAATTAGATTAAAATTACAGCTCATAGTTCTTTATGTATTGTTCTCCCAAACCATTTTGACCCATAACTTTCATGATCTGCTCCTTTTAAACTCATATTTTTTGATATTTTGTGAGCATTTTTAAAATCCTGACTAATTTTTGTAGCATTTTTTCCCTTTATTCTTTTATTTTCATAAAATTTGTCACGATAAAATAAAAATACTTTAAGTCAAAATAATTTTTCTCTATTTTTCCAAACAATTTTGACTCATATTTTCCCTGATATCTTCCTTTTTTAACTCATTATCTGACAAACTATGAGTAATTTTTAAAATCCTGACTAAATTTAAAATATTTTTTTCTTTATTATTTTATTTTAATAAAATTTTCTCACAATCAAATTAAAATCCCCAAAGTCAAATTAGTTACAGCTCATGTTTCTTTTCGTATTGTTCTCCCAAACTATTTTTGACATATAATTTTCATAATTTCTTCCTTTTTATTTTTTTTTTCAAAAAACTATGAGCAATTTTTAAAATCCTGACTGACTTTTTAATATGTTCTTCTTTATTCTTTTATCTTCATACAGTGTTGTTTCTCTTTGTATTTTTCTCTAAATCAATTTTGACCAGTATTTTTGCTAAATTTCTTCCATTTAACTCATTGTTTTTGCCAAATTGTGAGCAATTTTTAAAATCCTCTCTAACTTTTCATCATTTTTTTTCCTTTACTGGTGGAAATGATTCGGAAACAAACATCTAAACCTGCAGCTTCACATCTGTGCTGCGTTCTGCTCCGTCGCTGCACCGCTTTAGGCAAGCCTCTTCTTTTTATGTAACACTGACTGAACCTGCAAAACCTGAACGGACTGCAGCTGCTTTTGCACGCAAACAAAACGCAGCATTACACCTGACCTGATTCAGATTATTGCATAAAAATAGGCAGTTTTAAATCACATCCCCTGATGAGGAAGCAAAGCAACTTCTATTCCAAACCTCTCTGCCAAACCTGATTAAACATGAACATTATCTGCGTTTACGACCAACTCTAACATGTTTAATTCGTGTTTATGTCACAGTGTCGGCCATTTTTATTCATAATAAACATCTGGCTGTAAATCTTTATAGAACTTAATGATATAATCTGACAAGCAAACCATGACTAAACACTTTTATAGTGTACATAATTGCAGTTCAGACACCTTTGAGGTTTCGAAGCTATTTAAAACACATCCGAAGCATTGATTATCTAAAATTATTTTTGCAGAAACATTTAACTCTTTTCATCCTCGTTGTCTCCATGCATGTGGCCTGAGGGGCTGCACGACGATGCAAGAGTAATGGATTAGCAGGTAAAGCATAAAGAAACGCCTCCATTTCACCAGTCCTCCTCCGTATTCTGAAGTTTTAACTGTAAACCCGTTGAATGAAGCCGACATGCATTCAGCTGGTGATGCAGATGATGCATACGTATGTATTCGTGCATGCTCCTGTTGTGCTGCTAAGTCTGTTTTACGCTGCTGACACTGCAGCTAATAGAACACAGACGACAAAATAACATTTATTTCATTTTAATTCAGCCAAAAACTAAAGTAGTTTCAATTAATCCTTCATTATGAGACTGAATTAGACTTAAATGCTCTTCTATCATATTTAATTATATGAAATACAAAGTTCAAGGGCTCTAATTGTGCAAATGTCACGTTAGAAATATGCCGCTGTATATAAATATATTAACTTACACCAGTAATGGTCGTCTACCAGCATTCCTCTCTTAAAAGTGTTGCTTTTGGCCGTAATAAATGTGCATTTTCTTCATAGCTAACATGTTTGTTTTGACTGAAGTAGGCGACACGTGATTGGTCCAAAAAAAAAGATGAATGATGCAAAGAAATCCCCCCTTTTGATCACGAAAACCTGGTCAACAAAGGAAGTTGGTAAGTTTTAGCTACCTGCTAAATGCTAATGCTATCTGCTAATTCAAACAGCACTGCCACGTTCAACTGACCCAGGCCCGTTTAGGTGATGCTCCAGGTAGTGACCAGTGCCGATGCTACCATTTAGCTAGCTGCTAAATGCTAATGCTAACTGCTAATTTAAACAGCACTGCCTCGTTCAACTTACCAGGCCCGTTTAGGAGATCTCCAGGTAGTGATCAGTGCCGATGCTCCCATTTAGCTAGCTGCTAAATGCTAATGCTAACTGCTAATTCAAACAGCACTGCCACTTTCAACTGACCCAGGCCCGCTTAACAGATGCTCCAGGTAGTGACCAGTGCCGATGCTACCATTTAGCTAGCTGCTAAATGCTAATGCTAACTGCTAATTCAAACAGCACTGCCACGTTCAACTGACCCAGGCCCGTGCATTTTCTACATTTAATGTATGTTTTTCTGCTTTTTTTTTGCATTCTCCCGAGCCCTCTACTGCTCTTACTGTACATTTTCTGCCGGTGAGTTTGTTGGATTCCTGCAGAAAAAGATTCCAACAACATGCCAGAAATACCAGGACGTCCTGCAGTTGTGCAAACCAGCATGCTTTGGCCGTTCTGACCCGCAAATCCTCTGCGTGAGAAGGTGTTTCATTTACGTAACAGTGTCTTGTTCAAGCTTGAACCGCAGACAGCAAACAAACACTGCAGACTGGGGCAGATGTATGAGAAAGAGTCGAAGCTTAAGGTGCAATAATTATAATAATAATAACAAAGTCCCAGTGGTGGGATACTGCATGCAACCGTACTTACTGAAAGGAACATATAAACATACAACATTTTAAATTTAAACTGTGGATTGCACCCTGAATAAGGCTGTTTGTGTTGCTACATGTTGGTTTATTTTAACATGTTTTCTAAAGAGTTTCATCATAACAATGCCAACAGCGCCTTGGATCTCATTAAAGGGGAAAAAAGACTTTGTGTTTATCTACATACATAAGAGGTGAAGGCTCTAGTTGGCTCACAGGCTTCATATGAGGTGTTTTCTTCATGTTCAACCACCACTGGTTCGTGTTGTCATACAGCTTATAAACAAATGCATGCAAATAAGAGCAGCTACGTGGTTTCACGCCCACAGATGGAAAGATTCCTCGCTGAGCGTTGCAGCCGAAGCCCTCAGGTCCTACGGCTTAACAAAGATTAGAGCTGCAGCCTTCTCAGCTGACACACCTAAAACACCTGACACAGCAGAGATTAAAGGTGGGAGTTGAACAGTAGAGGGTTTCCTCTCATGAACAATCAAAAATAAACACTTTAGAGAGACTATATTGAAAATTCAGGCCCCAAAGTAGAAACTAAACACAGCAAAAGTGAATCCATCCGTCATCTAAACTAAACTGAGTCCACCTGTGATTTCCAATCAGTCCAACAGCATGAACATGGTTCTAAAAATGAGCCGTTACCAGCAGAACCTTCTCTGTTTTGGATCTGCATGTCTGCATCATGGCTCCACATGGAAAAGAATTGAACAGAGGAACTAAAAAATGTGATTGTGAGACTTCACAAAGTTGGAAAGGGATCCAGGAAGATCAATGACGGACTAAAACTCTGTCAAAGCAGCAGTGATCAGGAGACATAGAAGGAGCCATAGTGCCACTAATCAGGGCTGCTGTCCTGGTCTTTGGGTTTTGGTTCTAGTTTTGTGTCTATGCAGGCCTGCATCATGGCTCCACATGGAAAAGAATTGAACAGAGGAACTGAAAAAGGATCAAGGAAGATGAGTGAGCAACTAAAAATCAGTCGAGGCAGCAGTAATCAGGAGGTATAGAAGGAGCCATAGTACCACTAATCATGGCTGCAGTGGTCGTCCTCCTAAAATGACTCTACAGACAGTGAACTACTTTCACAATCTAACTGAAAAACAGACGGCAGCTGCTTCAGACTTGATACAGGGGTTATCAATGGAAATCAGAGTTTGTGTGACAGACCTGACAGTGAAGAACACTTCATAGCATCAGCATCTATGGACAGAGGTCAGAAAACACCACATTGCTTGCTGTTTGGCATAAAACCACAAGATAAAACTCTGCTAAAGGACATGAAAAGGAGCCTGATGAATGTTGGGAGAACGTTCTTTGGTCAGATGAAGATAGATTAGTAGGGTTTAGATGGAGTCCAGCATGTTTTGTGTGAACCTGACCAGGACTACCACAGTGGATGCATAGTCCTGACAGTGAAGCACGGAGGTGGGAGTGTGGTGATATATAAAGGAGTTGATGACATTTATAGATTAATGTCTGTGGATAAACCAGAATAGTGGCCGACAAGAAGAAGAGGAATATCCAAAGAAAAAACATCACAGAGGAAATTAAAATGTAATCTCATAAGAAAATAATTATAAGAAGAGGGACTGAGGTTGATTTATGCTCACAACATATTCATACAGCTTAACAAACAGCCTTGTACTACAACCCCATGTCCAGCAGGCTAAACATGGTGCACTTGCTCCACCTGGCAGACAGTGGAGAGAATGCAGCTTTACAGTGATATGTGTCGGCATGGCAACCACAGGGTAAATACTGGGAAACACATGCAGAGCTGAAGCATTTGGAAAACGCTCAAACTGCACTCATCGTTCTTTTTGCTGCCTTTAAAGCTTAAATCCGGTTGTTAGCTGCCTCAAGCTGACGGGCACATAGACCTGCACAACCTGCTCTGACCGCTGGTTTCTCACGACACCAGCTCGCACCTTTATCAAAGACTTAGAAGATCACATATGAAGGAATGGAAGAGTGCATCTTGTTCTGTTTACAGTTAAAAGACAATCTTTTGTTTCGTCGTGCATTCAGGGGGTTGGAAGCTGTTGAACTTGTATTTTGTGGGATCTTTGAGTGATTTCTTACCTCAGTCTCACAATTAAACAAGTTCCCAGGACCGTCTTCGTCTTTCACTGGCGCAAAAAGCTAGTCCACGTTGCATTTGTAACTTCTAACCTGACCCGTTGAAGTTCTTTATTATCAGGATGTCCCAGTAACTCTCAGGAAAACGATGCAAAATGCTGCATCGAGACAGAATCTAGCGAGAAAGATCACATTTCCAAATCCAGAATAGATTTTAAAATCCTTTCCTCACAGACGAAGGTCCTGCCTGCATTGCATCTTGAAGACACTTATTGTATCATATCATCCTAACAGAGCCCTTTTAACTTTCCTTATATTTTGTGTTGCTCTGGTGACCCTGATCCACCCTTTGGTTATCCTGCTATAGGTTTAGACACTTGTGGGCTTCCCATGATGCACTGGGCTCCTTTCCTCTTTGCTTGACACTGGCTTTGCGTCTTCTTTCTCATGTAGTTTGCAGAACAGCACATATCTGATCTCTTCTCTCCTGTTGTTTGTCTGTTTTCTCTCTCTCTCCTTCAGCCTCACCCCGACTGGTCGAGGCAGACGTCCACCCTCCCTGAGCCTGGTTCTGCCGGAGAGTTTCTTCCTGTTAGAAGGTAGTATTTTATTCCTACTTTCACCAAAGAGCAGCTCAAAGGGAATAATTTAAATTGGTTTGGTTTCTCTCTGTAAAATGAGGTGACTTAGGTTGTAAATTTAAAGTCATTTATACATATATTGTAATTAAAGAGATATTTATATATATAAATATATTTTTTCTAAGAGGTGAGGTGTCAAATGTGGCATTTAATGTCTTAACGATGGCTGATACTTTCACACATTTATTCATTAATGTAGCCTAAAAGAAAAAAAATCAAATGAGAAGAAAACACAAAAATATATATATTTATCATTCTACAATATATAATATATAATTCCATGAATAGACTTTTTTGGTTCATCATTATCATTATTGTTGTTGTTGTTGTTGTTGTTGTTGTTATCGTTGTTGTTGTTGTTATCCATCTATTCATCCATTATCTATACACTGCTTAATCCTCTGAAGGATCTATTATTATTATTATTGTTATCATTATTATTATTATTATTATTGTTATTATTATTATTATTATTATTATTATTATTGTCATTATTATTATTATTTATTACTATAATATATAATATAGTAATAATAATTATTATTATTACTCTTAATAATAATATTAATAATAATTATTATTATTTTATTTTGGTCCACTTTTTTTATTTTTACAACATGAATATAATATAATATGAATATTATAAAATAATACAATATGAATGATATAATATAAATATTATATAATATAAATCTAATAAAATATAATATGAATAGGAAAATATACTATGACATCATATTATATAATATAAATATTATAAAATACTACAATATGAATAATATAGTAAAAATGTACTGTAATATGAATAGAATAATATAGTACGATATAATATGATATAAATATTATAAAATAATAGAATATGAATCATATAATATAAATCTAATAAAATATAATATAAATAGTAAAATATAAAATAAAATAAAAAATAATCCTACATTTATTAATCCGTCATCCCAATCATGCATTAAAGTCCTCACAAATAATATAAAGATAAAATAAACCGTAATAAGTGTTCATTAAAGTCTGATCTGTTTACTAAAGTCAGTTATTTTTACTTTTTTCCCACAAATTGAGTGTTTTTTTAATAAAGATTTTCCATTTTTAAAGTTTTACAGCAAAATATTTTCTAATAACTAACAAAATATGGCCCCGGGTAGCCGAGTGGTGATGAAAACATGATTTATTTTAGGTTTATTGTGGGTTTTTTGTGATCAGATTAGCTTTAATGAGGCTACGGACTGATTTTTTTCTTATGGTTTATCATCAGATTTGCTCTAATTGTTGTTCTGGACTCTGGAGATGAAACTAATGAAAACAGGTATCGATTTAAGCTGTAAAGTAAAGGTTTGGTCCAGCCGTCCTGCACCACGCGGTAGAATAACTTGAGAGCTGCGTGTTCGTCGGGCCGAAGCCGACGGATTCGCGGACCCGGACGCTGACGGCATCAAAACCGACCTGACTTTTCAGCTAATAAGCGCCGGGAACAGACGGCGCAGACGTTTTCCACCGGCTGACAGCGATATGTGCACCGGGGAGCCGAGTGAGTGACGCCTGCTGAATGTTTGATGAGGCCCGGCTTGTTTCCTGACATGACACCAGACGCTCCGGCGGCACTGATTGGTTGCAAACAGACAGACGAGGAAGCTTCGGAGGGTCTCCTCTTTATTTCAAGTGCCATGACAGATATGACATTTATGCATGCATGTTTAAACCACAGCGGCCTACCAGCAGCAGCAACATCTAATCAAAGGTAGCTTCAGGTCTACATCTAACATGCTTCAGGGGTCTTCAGTCTGCGGCTTCCCCCTCCTGCTCCTTCCCCTTCCCCTTCCTGCCGCCTCGGCCCGTCTTCTTCTGGTAGTAGCACTTGGCCAGGTCGCAGACGCACCGGCAGAACTCGCGGAAGTTGACCTCGCCGTCGTGGTTCTTGTCCAGCATCTCCATGGCCTGCTCGATGTCGTCCGTGTTGATCTTGCCCTGTCAAAAGCAACAGCACCAAGACGCTCAAGCCACCGGCCGGACGGACACACGTGTTCCCTGCCTCCCTGTCAGGTGACTCACTTTCAGCTCGGGGCTCTGGATCTCCCGGTCCAGCACCAGCTTGAGCTCGTCTTTGCTCAGCTGGTGCTTCTTCCCTTTGCCCTCCTCGTCGGCGTACTCGACGAACACGTCCACGATGTTGGTGATGACGGAGTCCAGGCGGGCCATGGTCCTAGCTGGACACAGAGACCGTTACTGGAACACGTGGAAGCAGCAGTCACATGTTGTAGTCTAGTAAAAGCACGTTTTAGTCAATTCAAACCCCTTTCTGACCATTTAGTGCGTCTTTGCAGTCATTTTGCATCCGTTTGTGTTCATTTTGCATCTTCTTTTAGTCAATTTAAACCCTTTTTTTGCCACTTTGTGCATCTTTGCCCTCATTTTGCATCAAATATAGTCAATTTAAACATCTTCCCTCTTACTTTCTGTGTGTTTGCAGTTGTTTTGCATCTGTTTGGGTTCATTTTGCAGCTTTTTTCAGTCAATTCTAACCTCTTTCTGCTCATTTTGTGTGTCTTTGCAGTTGTTTTGCATCTTTTTAAGTCAATGTAAACCTCTTTCTTGCCATTTTGAATGCATTTTTAAGTATTTTTCATTTGTTCGTGTTCATTTTGCAGCTTTCTTAGTCAATTTAAACGTCTTTCTGCTCATTTTGTGTGTCATTGCAGTTATTTTGCATATGTTTGTGTTCATTTTGCATCATTTTTAAGTCAATTTAAACCTCTTTCTTGTCATTTTGTGTGTCTTTGCAGTTGTTTAGCATCTTTTTTAGTCAATTAAACCTCTTTGCTGTCATTTTGCATGCCTTTTTAAGTATTTTGCATTTGTGTGTGTTCATTTAGCATCTTCTTAAGTCAATTTGAGCCTTTTTCTTGCCACTTTGTGCGTCTTTGCACTTATTTTGCATCTGTTTGCGCTCATTTTGCATCAATTATAGTCAATTTAAACGTCCTCCTGCTTACTTTCTGTGTGTTTGCAGTTATTTTGCATCTTTTTTCATCAATTCAAATCTCTTTCTTGTCATTTTGCATGCATTTTAAGTATTTTGCGTTTGTCTGTGTTCATTTTGCATCTTCTCTTCATCAATTCAAACGTCTTTGTGCCCATTTTGTGTGTCTTTGCAGTTGTTTTGCATCTTTTTAAGTCAATTTAAACCTCTTTCTTGTCATTTTGCATGCATTTTTAAGTATTTTTCATTTGTTTGTGTTCATTTTGCATCTTCTTAAGTCAATTTAAACCCTTTTTTTGCCACTTTGTGCATCTTTGCGCTTATTTTGCATCAGTTATAGTCAATTTGAATTCCTTTCTCTTCGTTTTATGTTGTTTTTGAATAGTTTTCTATATTTTTAAATCAATTTGAACCTCTTGTCATTTTGTGTGTCTTTGCTGTTGTTTTACGTCTGTTTGTTTTCATTTTGCATCTTTTTTTTAGTCAGTTTAAACCTTTTTCTTATCATTTTGCATGCCTTTTTGAGTATTTTACATTTGTTGTTGTTCATTTTTTAAGTCAATTTAAATCTCTTTCTTGTCATTTTGCATGCATTTTTAAGTATTTTTCATTTTTTTTGTGTTCATTTTGCATCTTCTTAAGTTAATTTGAACCCTTTTTTGCCACTTTGTGCATCTTTGCGCTTATTTTGCATCAGTTATAGTCAATCTAAACGTCCTCCTGCTTACTTTCTGTGTTTACAGTTATTTTGCGTCTTTTTTAGTCAATTTAAACATCTTATAGTTTGCTTTGTGCTGTTTTTCAATAGTTTTCTGTCTTTTTAAGTAAATTTAAATCTCTTTCTTGTCATTTTGAATGCATTTTTAAGTATTTTGCATTTGTTTGTGTTCATTTTGCAGCTTTATTAGTCAATTTAAACGTCTTTCTGCTCATTTTGTGTATCATTGCAGTTGTTTTGCATTTGTTGGTGTTCATTTTGCGTCACTTTTAATCAATTTGAACCTCTTTCTTGTCATTTTCTTTGTCTTGGCAGTTGTTTTGCATATGTTTGTGTTCAGTTTGTGTTCATTTTGCATTATTTTAAATCAGGTTTAACCTCTTTGTGTTCATACTGTGTGTCTTTGCAATTATTTTTGCGTTTGTTTGTCTTCATTTTACATCTTTTTAGTCAGTTTAAACATCTTCCTGCTTACTTTGTGTGTGTTTGCAGTAATTTTGCGTCTGTTTAAGTTGATTTGGCCTCCTTTCTCAGTTAATTTCCATTCGTTTTGTGTTGCATTTCAATAGTTTTGCATCTTTATTAGTCAATTTCAGTGTCTCTCTGCTAATCTTGTGAGTTATTGCAGTTATTTTGCATATTCTTTTGTTCATTTTGCATCTTAAGTCAGTTTGAACCTCTCACTGATTGTCTTTTCTTGACTTTGCATTCATTTACGTTCATTTTGCATCTCTTTTTTTATTTGGTTGGGTTTTTTTGTAGTTGTTCAGTGTCTCTTTACATGTATTTTGCCTCAGATTTGACGATATCTTCACTTTAAATGTTAAATGCTAAAGTTTTAATTAACAATATTACATATATTTTGTGTTTATCTATATTTTTCAGGGTCGATACGGATTAATATTAATCAAGGAGACAGATAACTGATATTTATAATCAATATATGTACATTTAGAGAAAAATTAAAATCTTGTTGTCAAAATGAAGAATAAAACAAACTTAAACAGAAGTTAGCTTTAGTTCTACAGTTAATGGTATTTTTTAATCATTAGTCTGAACTGAATCTGAGATTATCTAGATGTGAAGCCTGCAGGCTGCTGAAAAATCAAGTTACAAGGCCAATTTCATGAAGTCACATCAGCTTAATTTGAGTTTTACATCAACTAACGCAGAGATCTGAGTTTAAATTACACACATTATTTAGTCGAGGCAACGTTACTATGTCTGCCCAGCTAATTAAAATAAGGTCTGCAGCTGAAATGTGGTCACACAAATACACAAAAATGAAAATGAAAATTGGACTAGAAGCATTTTAATTTCAATTTTTACTCAAATCACACATCCCTATGTAAATTTTTATTTTAATAAAGTCTGTTTTATGCTTCCATACATACAACTTATTGATTGTAAGTAATTAACAGAGAAGCAGGAGAAATTAAAGTACGTTTTTTAGTGAATTTGTACTGAGTTAGGGTCATTTTCTGTGTCTTTGCAGTTATTTTGCATTAATCTATGGATGTAAAATGTTATTTTTAACCATGCATTTAATGAAATTGTAGAAACAGGTACCTGTAATTATTTTTCAAGTGTACCAGGCAGATGGTCTTTGCATTTTCATTTCAATACGGTCACACAAATGTGCAAAAATAAAATAGAAAATGCAACTATAAGCATTTTAATTTTAATGTTCATTTCAATAAAGTCTGTTTTATGCTTCCATAACTACAAGTTTGTGATTGTAAGTAATTCACAGAGAAGCAGGAGATAATGAAAGTTCCTTTCTAATCAGTTTGTACTGGGTTAGGGTCATTTTGTGTGTCTTTGCAGTTATTTTGCATTAATCTATGGATGCAAAATGTTATTTTTAACCATGCATTTAATGAAATTGTAGAAACAGGTACCTTTAATTATTTTTCATGTGTACTAGAAAGATGCTCTTTGCATTTTCATTTCAATACGGTCACAAAAAATTTGCAAAAATGAAAATGAAAATGGGACGAGAAGCATTTTCATTTCAATGTTCATTTTAATAAAGTCTGCTTTATGCTTCCATATATACAACTTATTGATTGTAAGCAATTAAAGAGAAGCAGGAGATAATGAAAGTACGTTTTTTTAGTGAATTTGTACCGAGTTAGGATCATTTTGTGTGTTTTTGCAGTTATTTTGCATTAATCATTAATCATTTTGCATCCAAAATATGACATTTTGGATGCAAAATGTCATATTTAACCATGCATTTAATGAAATTGTAGAAACAGGTACCTTTAATTATTTTTCAATTGTACCAGGCAGATGCTCTTTGCATTTTCATCTCAATACAGTCACACAAATATACAAAAATGAAAATGAAAATGGAACTATAAGCTTCTTTTTGCCCCCCCCCAGTTCCCACTTACATATGTTGGAAATGGTCTTATTATTTATGGAATCATTTCATTTTAGTTTAAATAAAGTCTGCTTTATGCTTCCATATGTGCTGCTTATTGAATGTAAGTAAGATAAAAGTACGTTTTTAGTCCATTTGAACCTCTTTCTGGTCATTTTTGTGTGTCTTTGCAGTTATTTTGCATCTTTTTTAGTCAATTTGAACCTTTTTCTGATCTTTTTTTGTGTCTTTGCAGTTATTTTACATTAATTTATGAATGCAAAATGTCATGTTTTCAATGTACAAGTGAGAAGCAGGAGAAAATCCCTTTAAAACACACAGCCTGAGCAGAAAACAAGTATTCTAAAGACACCGTTTGGTCTGTAGAAACAGTTTGAGACATGTTTTATAGGGCTAATGTTTAAACACGTTCAGATTTTCAAAGTAAAGCTTCTCCTGCCTGCAGTCACACTGATTTAAGTCTCAGCAAACGCCATGAAATGCTTTCAAGTTTTCCATTTATAGTAGCGTTACACACTCTGTCCCTGCCGTTGCATCAGTCAAACTTTCCTACGCTGAGTTTCTGCAGTAAAAACCTCCTCTTTTCCCTCCGACTTTCCCCCCAAACCTCCTGCCTCCATCAGCCTCACCTGAGAGTTCAGGTTCCAGGTGAGGAGAGATCACGTCCCAGTCGGCGGCTGCTTCTCCGGTGGGATGTTGTCAGACTGTTGTCAGGCCGAGGGGGGAACCTCCTCTTAAAGAGCAGACACACTCACACATTCATTACACACACACACACACACACACACACACACACACACACACACACCAGCAGCAGTGATTCATGGCCTCGACATGCGCCCGGCTCCACCCTTCACCCACTCGGATCCTTGGTAAACGGTAAAATGCTGCTCAAAGACTGTGTTTGTGTTTGTGTGCAGAGGAAATATCTGCAAATATTGTCAGTCCTGTAGTGCAGACGTGTGTGTTTGATGGATTCAACCTTTGAAAGCAGCAAAATGAGTCAAAGCTGCATAAAAATGAGGCTGTATTTAACCCTTTCATGCAAGAATGTGCTGTTAAAAATAAAATATTAGATTAAAAAGATTAGAAAAATCTAATTATACATATAAAATAAGTAAATAAATACATACATGCATAAGTAATATATTTTATAAATGATCTAGAAATTAATTAAATATAAATAAAAGGTATAAAATAAAGAAATGAATAAACTATTGTATTTTTTCTATGAATATGTTTTATAAAAATTATATAAAAATAGATCAGGTTAAAACAAAAGATCTAAAATAAAGAAATGAATAAATTATTTTATAAATTTTGCTGTAAATATATTTCATAAAATATTATCATATAATAAATTAAGTGAAAAGGAAATAAAAGATAAAATAAATAAATGGCTAAACTATTATATTTTTTTCTATGAATATGTTTTATAAAAAACTATATAAAAATAAATCATGTTAAAATAAAATATTTAAAATACAGAAATGAATAAATTATTTCATATATTTTCTATAAATATATTTCATAAAATATTATATAGTAATAAATTAAGTTAAAAGGAAATAAAAGATAAATAAATGACTAAACTATTCTATTTTTTCTATAAATGTGTTGTATAAAATATTATAGCAATTAATTTTATTTTTTTAATTTTTAAAAAATGTTTAGAATTTAAATTAAATTAAATTATTTATTTATTTATTATTTTATTTATTATCAAATTAATTTGTTTTTCTCAATTCCCCCCCAAACAAAACTTAAAACACTTTAAAATATATATATTTATCATTCTGAGCTACTCTCTACTGCAGCACATCAACACTCTAACAGCAAATTACTACAAGCCAGCAGGCTAAAAACAACTTTAACAAACACATATCAGCATTAAACTTCTCCAGCTGATGGTTTACATGAAGACAACGTGCTTTTGTATTGCAAATGTTCTGAAGTTGGACGTTTAAATGTACAAATAAGGTCGAATTTTGGTACAAAAGAGCAAATTTGCATGAGCTTGAAACAGAAATCTGAACTTGCTTGTTTCATTTTGTCGGCATGTGAGGTTTTTATCTCGCTCCATAAATCAGAAAATACTGTAAACAGCAGGAAAAACAATCAACTCTCTCATGTTTGACGGATCTTTTAAAGAATATATGAACAAACTCTTCTGTTAAACCTTCAGAATGACGACAGGAATGAGACTGGAAAGCTTTTTGGATGTAGAAGATGCTATTTACACGGTAATTAAACCGGCAAAACAAGCAAAATGCACTAAAACAAGCACCTACATGTGGGTTTCTTTTCGCTCATGTGAAATAAAACACCTTTTGGAAGCAAAATATCCCAAAACATGTTTGTTTTTAGCTTCTAGTGTGGTAAATGTCACTCGTACGTTTGTGTTTCTCGTGCAGTAAAAGGTTATAACACATGTTTCACAGGTTTCCACCTTCACCCGCTGCTTATGATGCAACATTTCAAGGTAAAGTATATTATTAAAGACACTCCTCACACAGAAATGCAGAAGAGGTTTTGCAAATCTGTAGCTGTCACAACAGTGCTCCTGTGTTTAACCTTTAAATGACTGTTTCTGCAAGGAGTGGCGGCTTTAAACTTGTGTTTTTCTTCTTGGTAGCGTCAGATTAGAGCTAAATGTACATTTAAATGCAGCTTTAGTTCGCCTTTGATTTGCTGAATAGTTGAATTTCCATGTAAAAGTTTACGTTGCTTTGCTTTCCGGTGAAGTTTCGGTGTTTCTGAAGCCAGCAGCAGCAGATAGTTTGGAGACGACGCTCCTGAAAGCCTCTGTGAGAGTCTCCACTGTGTTTGAACACGTCTGATTCACTTCTTCCTGCTCCACGGTCGCTTATGCAACTCTTCCTCCCTTATTTTTTCCACCGGTGTGTTCCAGGGCGGCAGAAAGGCAGCATTTTCTCCTGCCCCCTGCCCCCTGCCAAGTCCCCTTTATAGGTCAGCTCGCGGCCTTCGCTTAGGCCATATTACTTTCACTTATTGAATACGATCGGATTCCCCTGCAGGGGAGGGAAGGGAAACAGAGACGAAGTATCATGTGGTGTTAATTACAAAAAAAAAAGTTCATCTTTCCACACTCTGCCGGCTGGGAGATGCATTACAGCTCCACCGTCGGAGAGTCTGCAGCACACATGAACATGGAGCAGCATTTTTACAAAGGTCACTTGTTAAATATGAAACACGTCGGACTCATTTCTTCATGTTTGTTTAAACGTCGTGTCTTGTTCTAACTGGAGCGAGCGATGAAGTGCATCAGAAAAGATTCACTCCGCTTCACTGCACACGCTGTCCTGTAGATTTAATTTTAGAATTAGCCCAGTTTATTCATTAATGCACATTTTAAAACAGCTTGAACGAGTTGAACCGAAGTGCTGCACAGTTAAAATATCAGGACAACAAAATGCTAAGAGGACGACTAAGAGACGAATCTGAATAAAAATAAATAAATAAATAAGTAAATAAATACAAACATAAGTAGTATATTTTGATTTTATAAATTATATAGAAATAGAGAGAATTAAATGCAAATTAAAGGTGTAAAATAATAATAATAAAATAAAAATAAAGTAATAAAATAAAATAAGATAAAATAAAGAAAAAGATATAAAATAAACTATTTTATATTTTTTCTATAAATAAATTTCATAAAATATTATGTAAAAATAAATTAAGTTCAAATAAAAAATATGAAATAAATAAATGAATAAACACTACAGATTTTTTGCTATATATTGTATAAAATATTATGGAAATTAAATTCAAAATAAAATAAAACCTACGACATATAAATGAATAAACTATTATGCATTTTTTAAATAAATATATTGTATAAAAATATAAAATTAAGTTAGATTAAAATAAAGTAAAAGATATAAAAAAGATATTAATAAATGACTATATTTTTTATCTAAAAATATATTTCATATAAGATTAAAAAATATATAAATTATGTTGAAATAAATGAAAATAATAATAATAATAATAATAATAATAATAACTAAAATAATATACTATTATGGACTTTTTCTATAAATAATTGTATAAAATATTATATAACATTAAATTAAGTAAAAAAAAATAACTTAAATAATTGAAGAAACTAACAAACATTTATCTATAAATATATTCAATAAAATATTATATAAAAATAAAATAAGTTAAAATAAAATGCAATATATAAAATATATAAATGAAAAAACGTCTAGATTTTTTCTATAAATATATTTGATCAAATATGATATAAAATTAAATTTAAATAAAACAAAATGAAAGATAAACTTAAATGAATTAACTTTTTCTATAAATATATTTTATAAAATATTACAATAATAAAATACAATGTATTATAATTGTAATACACACACACACACACACACACACATTCCATATTGGATTTAAAAAAAAAAAAAAAATTGTATAAAAATAAATAAATGACAAATCAAAAGCATGCTCCACTCGAATCAAATGCCAACAGGAAGAGTTTGGTCTTCAGCAGAGACTTTCTAAAGTCTGAGTGATCTCAGGCAGCGGTTCTGCTAAATATGATGACACCAACATTTTAAAAAACCACAAAAAAAAAAACAGTAAAAGTTTTAAACCAATCCTGAGAACTGGTTTTCTTTTTCCAGTCGACGGTTGAGCAGCTGCATTTTTTTAGCAGCCGCAGACGCTGAAGAGACGACTGTTCTACACCCACAAACAAGTAAACACAGCAGTCTGACTGAGCGCTAATAAAGGCATGAATAACTTCTTGTTTGGGAGAGAAATTAACTTTCTTCTTGCCTAAAAGTCTTGATTTTAAAAAGCCAGTGAGACGATCTGTCTGTTGAAGATCACTGCAAGATTTTCCACAGAAAATTGAGTGTATTAGTCAAAAAAAACACTGATCTCAGTCATATTTTAATTAAGATTGAGGACGTTTAGCTCCATCCAGGGTTTAATATCTGTTATGGAGTTTTAAATCTGTATTCTGTCTGCAAAACACTGAAAAAGAATCTTACATTTTGTAGAAATGCACTCAAATGGCAACGTATACGATGAAAAGAAGAATGGGCCCAAAATCGAACCTTGAGGAACTCCACAAGTTTATTTTTACATTAATCTACACCTTTTATCCGTAACGACTAAGTGACATCTTCAAAAATGTTTGCAAATTCAGAAAATCAAACCACATCTCTCATTTAAAACTGTATTAGACCTTTTTTTTATTGCAGAACCGAGCCTCAAAGTGCCATCAACTCTCTTTACAGTACATTAGAGATATAAAACTGTATATCAGGGTAAGAGAGTGCAACCATTTCTAAAGCTCTGACTGTTCCGAGCACAGTGGCCTCAATAATTGTGAAATAGGACCACCAGGACTGTGAGTTTGCTGTCTGGTCAAACTGAATAATTGAACAAGAGGGGTCAGGAAGGTGACCAAAGAGCCCAACTGTCAGTCTAACAAAGCTGCAGAAGTCCTCTGCAGAGACGGAAAACGCTGCCCGAGAGATGACCATCTCATCTGGGCCGCAACAATAAGGCAGATGGAGGCTCCTCATGAATAAAAAGGCATCTGATGACCACAAAGACACATCTCAGGCATGACTAGAGCGAACAGGAGAGCGATCTGGAGCCCCGCAGCACAGAACATGTCTGTAAATGGAAGTTTTTTAGATACAGATTTTCAAAAACCACATTTCTGGTCCATCACAATGGGCTGAGTCTGCATGCTGCTGCAGCTTTGTTCTATTCATAATCAATATAATCCCACAGAACAGCTTCTTCACTTAAAAGCCGTGAGACTCACAACAATGGAAGGGATTTCATTGACACAGTAATAGTGTGTTAAAATTCTCCTCGAAACACGGGGTGCAAAAAATGTAGGTTAGTAAAGTGAAAAAACACATTGAACAGGAGCTAACATGTGTTTCCAGACGTCATGTGTGTTTCGTAAGTGATTATACCCAAGTTTAAGATACACTATATTACCAAAAGTATTTGCTCACCCATCCAAATGATCAGAATCAGGTGTCCTAATCACTTGGCCTGGCCACAGGTGGATAAAATCAAGCACCTAGACATGCAGACTGTTCTGACAAACATTTGTAAAAGAATGGGTCGCTCTCAGGAGCTCAGTGAATTCCAGCGTGGAACTGTCATAGGATGAAACCTGTGCAACAAATCCAGTCGGGAAACTTCCTCACTCCTAAATATTCCACAGTCAACTGTCAACTTTATTATAAGAAAATGGAAGAGTTTGGGAACAGCAGCAGCTCGGCCATGAAGTGTTCGGCCACGTAAACTGATGGAGAGGGGTCCGTCTGAGGCGCATAGTGCAAAGAGGTCGCCCACTTCCTGCACAGTCAATTGCTGCAGAGCTCCAAACTTCATGTGGCCTTCAGATTAGCCCAAGTACAGGACGCAGAGAGCTTCATTAATGGGTTTCCATGGCAGAGCAGCTGCATCCAAGACGTACATCACCAAGTGCAATGCGAAGCGCTGGATGCAGTGGTGTAAAGCTGCCGCCACTGGACTATAGAGCAGTGGAGACGCCTTCTCTGGAGTGATGAATCACGGTTTTCCATCTGGCAATCTGATGGACCAGTCTGGGTTTGGAGGTTGCCAGGACAACGGTACATTTCAGACTGCATTGTGCCAAGTGTGAAATTTGGTGGAGGAGGAATTATGGTGTGGGCTTGTTTTTCAGGAGTCGGGCTTGGCCCCTTAGTTCCAGTGAAAGGAACTTTGAATGCTTCAGGATACTAAAACATTTTGGACAATTCTATGCTCCCGACCTTTGGGAACAGTTTGGAGCCCCTTCCTCTTCCAACATGACTGTGCACCAGTGCACAAAGCAAGGTCCATACAGACATGGATGACAGAGTCTGGTGTGGATGAACTGGACTGGCCTGCACAGAGTCCTGACCTGAACCCGATAGAACACCTTTGGGATGAATTAGAGCGGAGACTGAGAGCCAGGCCTTCTCAACCAACATCAGTGTGTGACCTCACCAATGCTCTTCTGGAAGATGGTCAAATATTCCCATGAACACACTCTAAACCTTGTGGACAGCCTTACCAGAATAGTTGAAGCTGTAATAGCTGCAAAAGGTGGACCGACATCATATTGAACCCTATGGGTTAGGAATGGGATGGACTTAAGTTCATATGTGAGTCAAGGCAGGTGAGCAAATACTTTTGGTAATATAGTGTATCAGCTCAGAACTTAAACATTCAAATGTCAGTTTAATGGTCATAAAGAAGTTAAATTTAAAATGCAAGCCTGGTCAAAAAGCAGTCAGACCCACATTCACACAGCTGCAGCTTTAAACTGAGCAACACCTGAGAAGAATCTTTAGTCCTGCAGAAATGGGAATAAAGAGAAACTATAGAGGAGAAACTGTCTGAACGGCTTTCAGGAATTTCATGACATCTAGTGGTGAATATTGAAATCACACGCAGCCTCCTCTTTAAAGGACTAATGCAAAAAAAATAATGTTTTAGTGATTTTCTTGCTCTTATTTTGGTAATGAATGACTACAAATGAGTATTTCTGCTTTCTTATGGCATCCAAACTGACTTCCATTTTAAAAAATCCTTTAAAATTTCACTAAACTAATAAAACTAACAAACAAAAGCAACATGTTTGATAACTTTCAGCAGGAAATCACTGATGCGCCGACGATCACATCCACTGTTTAGTGCATGTAGATATAAAAAGGCAGCAACAGAACTCACAGCTAACCTCGAAATTATGCCAGATATTGATTTGTAGTAAATATTTATTGGACCAATTGTTATTTTCTGGCTGGAAATGACACAAACAAGTGACAAAAAAACAGTAAAATATCGTGCTGGAGATGTTGATTACAATTTTTGTTATTTATTTTTTACATTTACACTAAGAATATTGTGTCCAAAATATGCTACAACCTTAAAACTGTTGCCAATATTTGACAAAATGCAGCTTGTATATCATTCCACATGATCCAGGTCATTTCTACCACGTTCTAGAGCATTCTAATACATATAAGCTGTGAAAAGCAGTAAAAATAAAGATTTTGGCACCGATTACTGAGAAAAGAATGAGTAATTTTGGACATAAAAATAGTTTAAATTCGTTATTAACACGGTGTCTTAGTCTCTTGTCAGTTGTTTATGTAATTTCCAGCCAGAAAGAACCTGTTAGTCCATTAAAAAGTCACTATAAATCAATATTTGTTGTTGGTATGAATAATTTTGGACTTCGCTGTTGCCCTTTGGCCCTTGGTTGGCTCCGCCCACCAGTCCCACCGGATATTCTGTCCGGGTTTATTTGAGGCAGTTGGTTCCTGGAGCCGGGGAGCAGTTAGCTGCCTGAACGAAGTCAAACCTGATTCATCTGAGTTTCTTCTGAAGGATCTAATCTCACATTAAATCATGGGTATGTACTGCTTTATTATTTAGATTCACGCATGTTTGTAGATGTGCAGGTGTTATAAGATATTAGTGGTGCAGCTCGGTGGTCAAGCTAGCTAGCTAACGATTAGAAGCAAGCGATGCTAACTGGGATGGCTGCTAGCAAGGAAGAGTATTCATTAATTCATTCAGCGCTAGCGTTAATTTTAAACAACACTGATATATTTTACATTTTACTGTGTATGTACAGTGTGTGTGCATTGTGTGCACAGTCTTTGTGGGCTTTTGTTGCTGCTAACGCCGGTTGTTTAGCCTGATGCTAACAGCTAACTGCCGGAAAGCGAACACTGACGTGGCGTTACACAGTAAAGAGTCAGCTGTCTGGTTCGCATTCAAACTTTATTTAAAACATCTGAACAGTAAAGGCAGATACACTGGAAACCTTTATCCAGCAGCATTTCGCATTATTTAAAAGTTTTACCACTAGACTAATAAAATATTTACCTTTATTATTTCCACAGTGGAGGAATTCGCAGGGTTACATTAGCAAAGGGGCGAATGCAAAATGTAGGGAACAGCAGTAAAATAAGAATAAACAAGAAATAAGTATGAGTGCTGTTGATGTTGTACAGATTCTTCTATATGTAGAAATTCAGATGTTGCACAGAGTCCTTTGTATATGGAAAACAACAATATTGTACATCGGCATTGCAGAGATATAAGCTTGATATTAAAAATGCTAATCTTGCAGAGATTATATTGAGGTTGCACAGATCTTTTCTAAATGGAAAACAGTTAATTTTGTACGGAGTGTTTTAAATGTACAAAATATTCCAAATGCACAGGTTTAAATGCGCTGATGTTGCACCAGAGTGAACGATGACAGCTCTACTAGGAGTAGTGCTCCTTGTAAAGTCTTCACTGCTGTCTCTCTAATTAAAGCGTCTTTATCATGTGAACTTGTGCTTCCTAAGCCGTGACTCGGTGGGATTATTCTCATGTAATAACGCTCATACCAGAGGAGTCCTCGTTTCTGTTCAAGTCGTTATACCGCGCCTTAAATTTTGACCGTCACGTTTTGTTGAGTGAAATGAATCTGTTCGCTTTCTGCAGCTTGAGCTTGTTTTATGCTTGAGCGAGACACTGTGGCGTATCTGCACAGAGGATTATGGGATAGAATGAGTCGTAGGACATCCTGGTGTTTTTTGACATACTGTATATTGGGACATACTAAATCTATTTTCGGTGTACTACCTAGCATGGTGGTCTGGATACTGGAGCCCAGTCTGTGTGTTTGATTGATTGTCGTCATTCATGTCACTTTTACACTCAAATCTAATTATTCAACCAGGAGATTCAAAAGGTCTTGGTCCGTGTTTCAGAAAGTCTGTGCATGTGTTTGAATGTAAACTCCTGAAACAGTAAAGTAACCTCATAAAATTGCTGCATCTTCTGGGCAAATGTCGCAATCACAGCACCGCTACTCCTCCAGTTTCCTCCTGACGACAAAAATGAGTTTTACATCCAACTTCAGACATTTTAAGATTCTGTCTTAAAAACCTAAAAGCTTTAAAAACATCTGTTCTCTTAAGAAACATCATAGCTGAAGGATTGAAGTTGTTTTATGATATCACTCATTTATTTTTTAAACCTGCATTTGGTTTAGTTGCATTTATTTGTTCTAATTTTCTGGATTTTGTATTGTTTTATATTGACCACCTTAATTTCTGCTTGTGTTTTTGTTTTTTTAATGGCATGTATTTATTTCTAACAACAAGGCCCAGTTTAAGATGTTGTGTCATACCACTAGTATTCATCATTTCTGTTCAAATCTAGTCTAACTGTGTCCTGATGTGTGTCTTTTCCCTCTGCAGCCGTGAACACAGGAACCTCTCTGGTTCTGTCCAGCCTGCTGTCAGTGCTGGTGTTTGCTGGGATGCAGATGTTCAGCAAACAGCTGGGATCCACCGAGTGGCTCACCATCCTGGGAGGTTTCCTGGGCTCAGTCCTCTTCATCTGCTCCCTCACTGTATCCTTGAGTTGGCTGACTTAAAGGACTGAACTGTTTTTATTACTTATTAATCATTATTTAGTATTTAATGCGCAACGATGCTTGTTGATGAGCCTTCAGAGCTGTTGTTCCTCCTTTAACTTCGTCTCCAGGCATTTAATAATCTGGAAAACCTGGTTTTTGGGAAGGGATTCCAAGCCAAGATATTCCCAGAGAGTAAGTGATGGAATCAGATTCACGTTAACATCTCTGCTGTGATTTACCGAGTCAAGTGTCTGCTCGTCTTTCTCTAAAACATCACCGTTATTGATCACTAAAGCGTATTTCTCCGTCAGCCTGCTTTTAAGGAGAGTTGAACCTTTTTATATACAGTGATCCCTCGTCTATCGTGGGGGTTTGGTTCCAGATCCCCCTGCGATAGACAAAATCCGCGAAGTGGTGACCTCATATTTATTATTTATATATATTTTAAGGCTTTATAAACCCTCTCCACACTGTTATTAACCTTTCCCACACTCTTATAAACCCTTCCTACACTATTAAACCTTCCATCTAGAGGAGCTTCTACAGCCGTGTCTGATAATGGAACTAGTGACGCAGCGATCCACTTAAAAAGTCCACTTGGGAAAAACTTTGCCGTATTTTAAACACACCAACACCAGACGACACCGTCTGGCTGCCTACCTACCGGGAAACTGATGATGATGTTACGGTGATCCTACAGACTGTCACCGGTTCTCTTACGGTCATTTCCATTAAACTCTCACCGTGTGGGACCAAAGGTTCTGGCTGGCTTCCATCACCGCCGATCAATCAGAGACCGACTAGCTCAAGAGGAAGCGGCCGTAGCTGCGTTTTCCATACGTGTGTCTACTCATCTGCTGTACGCCACGTATTTAATATACAGTTTAAAAATCTGCGATACAGTGAGACCGTGGAAAGTAAATCGCGATATGGCGAGGGACGACTGTATAACCAACCAAACCTCAGCTTAAAAATCTCGATATTTCATCAGAATCACTTTAAAATTCACTATGAATACACAGTTTGCACTAACAGGATTCTGTAAATATATAAAATTCTGTGCTTCGTGGCACGACTGTGAGGACATTAATGGCTCAGCTGCAACCGACAGTCATGTGACTAAAATTCAGGGACTTTTCGGCTGAACTGCAGGCTGTGTTTATTAGAACAGAGAGGAGCCACGCGTGGAAATGAATCAATAAAATATATATAATATCTAAAAATGTTGATTCCAGGTTTTGTAAATTTAGTGAAACATGTAGTTTAACTATTGTAAATTCATCATGTGAGTTCTCTGATATTTTATTTAGAATTAGAATTAGAATATACTTTATTCATTCCTGAAGGGAAATTCAGGGCCTTTTTAAAATGTTTTATTATTATTTTCTATTATTTTTTAAAATTATTATTTTCTATTATTATTATTTATTTTTATTATTTTTATTATTATTTTATATTATTATTATTATTTATTTATTATCATTTTTATTATTATTTTATATTATTATTGTTATTTAGTTTTTTTATTATTATTATTATTATTATTATTATGTTTATTGTTATTTTATATTATTATTATTGTTATTTATTTTTTATTATTTTATATTTTCTGTTATTATTTATTTTTTATTATTATTTATTTTTCAGCATTTTTATTATTATTTTCTATTATTATATTTATTATGTTTATTATTATTTTTTATTATTGTTATTTATTTATTATTATTTTTTATTATTGTTACTTTTATTGTTATTTATTTTTTATTATTTTCTATTGTTGTTTATTTATTTATTTATTATTTATTATTTATTTTAAAAAAAAATCTCTTTTTTTCCCCCCTTTTATTTATTTGGCCTCTTTCCTAACTTGTCTCATTAATTCTTCCAGTTCTCTTGTGTCTGTGCCTGTCGCTCTTTGCCTCTGGTCTGGTGCATCGAGTCTGCGTCACCACATGGTAAGCGCCAGAAATCCCAGCTTCAGCTTCATGTTACGCTCTTAAAGTTAAATATATTCTTATTAAAACCTCATCTTTCTGTGTTTCCTCTCTCCTCCTCCTCCTCAGCCTGATATTCTCCCTCTTCGCTCTGTACTACATCAACAAAGTCTCTGCCGCCCTCTACCAGGCGGCCGTTCCCGCCGTCACGCCGGCGAAAGCTGCCAGCAAAGGCAAGAGGAAGAACTGATGGACGAGCTGCTTCAGACTTAGGCCGGCATCACTGAAGGTCCTCGCAACAAAACACACGTTTACTTACGACAGCTTCTTAAATCCATCGCCCTGAGTCGTCTCCTTTTTTAAAATTAGGTTTGGGTGTTGTGTTTAAGAAGTTACAGAGGCATAGTTTTGATTTTATTTTTATTCGTACAGTGACACGTCCCCGGTAGATTTAAGGCCTTGTAATAATCAGCTCTCTACATTCCCATCACACACGTATTTCCCCCCTTTTTTAAAACTGGTTGCGAAGAGATTCAAACGTCCCGCCGTGTTTTCTGAATATTCATCAGCGCTTCTTCAAGTCGCTGGGTTTTTTTGGTTTTGCTTAATTCATTTTGTAATTAAACTTTGTGAAAGACTTTGAGTGTGTCGTTCTTCTGTTGAAACCACGTTCAGGAGGGAAACTCAGACGATGCCCCCATAAATAGACCTGGTATATCATTAACTCTGCAACTGCAATACACAAAGCTAAGTTTCTACTCTCTAACAGTTGATTTTATACTTAAAATATTGACACGTGTTGCTCAGAGTCGATGCAGGATGATAATGTTACAGGTATTTGGAGGTAACGTCACCAACTGCTTTGTGTTTTTTATTTATTCTGAGTCACTAAATCTGTATTTCTCCTTGTTGTTAATCAAATTTCAAGCTGTTTAACGCAATAATTCAGTTCCAGTCACTAATCTGAGTCATTTTTTCACCCTGAACCATGAAGATCTCTCATGTCTAACATAGAAAATGCTACAAAACCAGCTCTGGAAAAACACAACGGAGGGAAAATCCAAGAAGAAATACTGAAATGCTGCAGTTTATTAACCCTAAAGGTACAGACTAAACACTATAGAATGTCCACGTCAAAAATCAGTATTTTTCTAAATGACAGTTTGTTCTTTTACGACATTTAACGATGAAATTACTCCGTTTCTACTCTGTTTAAATCAGCAAAAAAATTAAATTAAATAATATTTGTATTTTAAGGATTGCAAAATGTTTTTATTTTATTTTACAGGTTTGGTTAAATTAAATTAGTCAGTACATTCTGACTGAGAAAAACAACAACAACAAAACAGGCCAAAACTGTAAACGACGTCAAAAATCAGTGTTTTTATAAATTTTATTTTTATTTTACATTTGAGGATAAAATTGTACTGTTTTTACTGTATTTAAATCAACAAAAAATTATAATAATTTTACAGTTTTATGTCATTATTTTAAAGAAAAACTGTGTATTTTAATTCAATTTTTAAGATGATAATTAATAATAAATAATAATTTAATTTTAAACCATTATTTTACAGATTTCCATGCTGTTACACTACAGATAGTAGCTAATATAATATGGAAAATCTGTAAAATAAGTTTAAATTAAATTATTATTTATTAATAATTATTTTTAAAATTGAATTAAAATACACAATTTTTCTTTAAAATAATGACATAAATCTGTAAAATTATTATGCCATTAGTTTAATGAAAAATCATGTATTTTAATTTGATTTAAAAATATTAAATAACAATAAATAATAATTTAATTTTAAACCGTTATTTTACAGATTTTCCATGCTGTTACACTGCAGATAAAAGCTAATATAATAAGGAAAATCTGTAAAATCACGGTTTCAAATTAAATTATTATTTATTAATTATTATTTTTTAAAATTAAATTAAAATACACGATTTTTCATTAAAATAACTGCATAATTTTACAGATTTTTGCCATTATTTTAATGAAAAATTGTGTAGTTTGATTAAATTTAAATAATAATAATAATAATAATAATAATAAATAATAATGATTTAATTTTAAACCATTATCTTACAGATTATTCGCGGCAGATAAAAGCTAATATTATAAGGAAAATCTGTAAAGTAATGGTTTAAAATTAAATCATTATTTATTATTATTTAATATTTTAAAATTAAATTAAAATACACGATTTTTCATTAAACTAGTGGCAAAAATCTTTATAATTTTTATTCCATTATTTTAATGAAAATCATGTATTTTAAATTTAATTTAAAAAAATAATAATTGATAAATAATAATATTTTAATTTTAAACCATTATTTTACAGGTTTTCCATGCTATATTTAGCTACAGATAGTAGCTAATAAAATAAGGAAAAGAATTAATTTACAAGTATTTTTGTGTTTTTTACGCATTTGTTTTGTTAAAATTATTTTCTTTATTGTTCAGATATTTGCTGTTGGTTTCTCTACTTTCAGAGTTTTTGAACATTATTGTTTGCTGCCATTTTTTAACATATTTTTTCTGGCACACTTGCTGCCAGATTTTCAGTTGTTTTTATTTTTATTGTTTTATTTAGATAAGTGATGGAAGTCGGATTTGTTTGAAGGGACAGACGTCATTTCAGTTATGGATGTATGAAATGTTCTGTCGCGTAATTTCAGAGTCCAAATTTTTCATTTTTTATGTGCATGAGTTTAGATTTCTATATATGTTTTTCTTTCTTATCGTTGAATTGTACATTTTGAGGGGCAGTAAAGACATAAAGGTTGAGAAACAGTGAGAAGGACGTCAGATGGGATGTTGTCCTGGTGTGGTCGGGGCGTTCCTGACTAAAAGGAGAGAGCAAATATATCCAGGACAAACAGATGTAGTGAAAATACAGGACGAGAAGAGGCCGACAGACACGAAGACGAAAGATACTGACTCATATAATCTGCTGTTAAGCCTCAGACCTGCCTCTTCCCATCTCATTTTGATGATTAACATTACAGGAAATGTTCTGCAACACTAAAGATAACAAAGTTGGAGCTCAGTATCTTAAAAATCTGAGGAAAAAGAAACTGGGTGCAGCCGTTCTGTGAAGTTCTGCACCTTCTCTGGTGATATTTGTGTTGGAAAACGTGTGCAGGCAAAGCCTTCGGCCCGTTTCCTCCGTTACTTCCTCCCTCCCGTCACGCTGGGCGTCGCCTGGATGCCTATAAGTCCTCAGATACGCTTCCAGCCAGTCCCACTCTTCACCGACGCTCAGCCAGCAAACTTTCTGCCTCCGTGTGACCTGGTAAGTTCATTTCTGATCATTTTAACACCTGCTTGATCAAAGTTTCTTCATTTCTGCTGCTCTGATCGGCCTGACGCTTCCAAACGCGCACAGAAATCTGCTTTTTTTAAGCTTCTGTGAGACGTCTGGGTGGGCTGTTCCTCCTCCGACAAGCAGCGACCCGTCCTCCGTTTGTTAGTCTTCCCGGGAGTTATTTCGCCTCCCGTCCGCCTCTTTTCACTCGGACTCGACCGGAGAGAGGGCTCCATGTAAGCAGAGTGAGAGCCGTGAGATAAGAGTTTCAGTCGATGAGCCAGAAAGTGATTAATATCCGAAGAATTTGCTCCGAGCGCCAGTAAAACCAACACCCACATCCTCACTGTTAGTCTTGGACGAGGCTCCTTTACCTCGCTGCCTGATTACGACACCGTCCTTCAGCAGAGCGGCCGCATCGGTAAAAGTTAAAAAAGTCGACTGCTTTCGGACTTTCGTTGCTTTGCAGAGCTTCCTTGTTTCTGTTCGCCCCCATATAAAATGCCCCTTTTCTCCTCGCAGCCCTCGTTCCTGCAGCCATGACCGATTTGGAGAAATGCATGGAGTCCCTGATCTTGGTGTTCCACCAGTACGCCAAAGACGACGGCGACAAAAAGACCCTGGCAAAGAAAGACCTGAAGAAGCTCCTGGAGACCGAGCTGCCCAACTTCCTGAAGGTAAGGACGGCGCGCCCTCCGTCAGAATCTGCTTCCTCGCCAGGCAGGAGGATTTAGCGACAGTGTTTTAGCGATAAGTAGTCCCAGAACGTGTTGGTCTTCTTTAAACTTGTCCCTGCTCGACTCCCGTTTCAGGCCCAGAACAACATGAAGACCGTGGACAAAATCATGAACGACTTGGACGTGAACAAAGACGACAAGCTGGACTTCGAGGAGTTCCTGCCCCTCATCGCCGGCCTCTCCATGGCCTGTGAGAAGAGTTACAACATGAGTCAGAAGAAGGGCAAGAAGTGATTTTATTTTGTGTGTTGTCGCGCTGTTTGACAGATTCCCAAGTAAAAACGACCTTTGACAAGATTTTGCTCGCTGTTTGTCTGATTTCTCTTTTAGTAGCAAGCAGCTCGTCATACACAGAAGGTATTTATAGAGCTTCACAGGAAAAGGTTTAAAAAACAACAGCACAGTAAAACTAAATAAATCAAAAAACTAAACTGAACTGAACACATTTTATGGAATAATTAAAACTGATGATTAAAGCTGTTCGACATTAAATCGGGGTCAATTTAATTTGGGGTTTTTGACAAGAATTTACAAATAAAAGAGTCTTTTATGTCGAAGTGAAAAATTAAAAGTATGTTTAATTATACCCTGAGCTGCATTCATTTCACCCTCTACCTTTACAAGCCTTTCAGGACCTGCTGCTGAGAAACATCCACACCTCATGATGGTGCCACCACCATGCTTTATATCATGATGATGCCACCACCATGCTTCATGTCATGATGGTGCCAACACCATGTTTTATATCATGATGCTGCCACCACCATGTTTTATATCATGATGGTGCCATCACCATGTTTCATATCATGATGCTGCCACCACCATGTTTTATATCATGATGATGCCACCACCATGTTTCATATCATGATGGTGCCACCACCATGTTTCATATCATGATGCTGCCACCACCATGTTTCATATCATGGTGCTGCCACCACCATGTTTCATATCATGATGATGCCACCACCATGTTTCATATCATGATGATGCCACCACGCTTCCCATGATGATGCTGCCACCACCATGCTTCCCATCATGATGCTGCCACCACCATGCTTCACATCATGATGCTGCCACCGCCATACTTCACATCATGATGCTGCCACCACCATGCTTCACGTCATGATGCTGCCACTCCCATGCTTCATGTCATGATGCTGCCACCACCATGCTTCCCATCATGATGCTGCCACCACCACGTTTCACGTCATGATGCTGCTACTCCCATGCTTCATGTCATGATGCTGCCACCACCATGCTTAACGTCATGATGCTGCCACCGCCATACTTCACATCATGATGCTGCCACCACCATGCTTCACGTCATGATGCTGCCACTCCCATGCTTCACGTCATGATGCTGCCACTCCCATGCTTCATGTCATGATGCTGCCACTCCCATGCTTCACATCATGATGCTGCCACCGCCATGTTTCACATCATGATGCTGCCACCACCATGCTTCACATCATGATGCTGCCACTGCCATGCTTCATGTCATGATGCTGCCACTGCCATGCTTCACATCATGATGCTGCCACTGCCATGCTTCACGTCATGATGCTGCCACTCCCATGCTTCATGTCATGATGCTGCCACCACCATGCTTCACATCATGATGCTGCCACCGCCATGTTTCACATCATGATGCTGCCACCACCATGCTTCACATCATGATGCTGCCACTGCCATGCTTCATGTCATGATGCTGCCACTGCCATGCTTCACATCATGATGCTGCCACTGCCATGCTTCACGTCATGATGCTGCCACTCCCATGCTTCATGTCATGATGCTGCCACCACCATGCTTCACATCATGATGCTGCCACCGCCATGTTTCACATCATGATGCTGCCACCACCATGCTTCACATCATGATGCTGCCACTGCCATGCTTCACGTCATGATGCTGCCACTCCCATGCTTCATGTCATGATGCTGCCACCACCATGCTTCCCATCATGATGCTGCCACCACCACGTTTCACGTCATGATGCTGCTACTCCCATGCTTCATGTCATGATGCTGCCGCCACCGTGCTTCACATCATGATGCTGCCACCACCATGCTTCACGTCATGATGCTGCCACTCCCATGCTTCACGTCATGATGCTGCCACTCCCATGCTTCACATCATGATGCTGCCACCACCATGCTTCACGTCATGATGCTGCCACTCCCATGCTTCACATCATGATGCTGCCACTGCCATGCTTCACATCATGATGCCACCACCATGCTTCACGTCATGATGCAGCCACCACCATGCTTCACGTCATGATGCTGCCACTCCCATGCTTCACATCATGATGCTGCCACTTCCATGCTTCACATCATGATGCTGCCACTGCCATGCTTCACGTCATGATGCTGCCACTGCCATGCTTCACATCATGATGCTGCCACTCCCATGCTTCACGTCATGATGCTGCCACTCCCATGCTTCACATCATGATGCTGCCACCGCCATGTTTCACATCATGATGCTGCCACTGCCATGCTTCACATCATGATGCTGCCACCACCATGCTTCACATCATGATGCTGCCACTGCCATGCTTCATGTCATGATGCTGCCATTGCCATGCTTCACATCATGATGCTGCCACTGCCATGCTTCACGTCATGATGCTGCCACCACCATGCTTTATATCATGATGCTGCCACCACCATGCTTCTCATCATGATGCTGCCACTCCCATGCTTCACATCATGATGCTGCCACTCCCATGCTTCACGTCATGATGCTGCCACTGCCATGCTTCACGTCATGATGCTGCCACTCCCATGCTTCATGTCATGATGCTGCCATTGCCATGCTTCACATCATGATGCTGCCACTGCCATGCTTCACGTCATGATGCTGCCACCACCATGCTTTATATCATGATGCTGCCACCACCATGCTTTATATCATGATGCTGCCACCACCATGCTTCTCATCATGATGCTGCCACTCCCATGCTTCACATCATGATGCTGCCACTCCCATGCTTCACGTCATGATGCTGCCACCACCATGCTTCACATCATGATGCTGCCACCACCATGCTTCACGTCATGATGCTGCCATGTTTCACAATGGTGATGGTGTGTTTGTGATGATGTGCGATGACATAGCATCTAGTAAACATTTTGATGTAGTCTTTTTTTCGTACATTTTTGTCTAACAAGCCAAAACATACTTACCATGATTCAACGCTGAAAAGCATAAAAACGGGAAAACTTCCCAAAGCAATGACTGCTTATAACAGGGACTTTATCTCCAAAACCATTCAGAGACTCGTAGGCAATAAATAGACTCTTCAATTCAATTTTACATTTGACTGGAAGCCACTCAAATTATCTAAAAATCTGAGAAATGAGTTCTCAAGTATAGAAAACACATTTAGCCGCATATATTTTGATAAAAAAAAATATATTTTAATCCTCGCGGAAGCCGTTGTCTGGTGTCTGTGACGACTTATTTCTGGAACACATGGAACCAGTTTAGTTTAGTTCTGCTGATGCCAGAAAAATGCCTCCCTATATTTACGCTCTCGTGTCTGATTGTGTCACCCATAAATCCTGATGAACATTCAGCTGAGGCAGCGGTCTGATGTATATGTTTAGGAATGTGCAGATGTTGCATAAGAGTGTTTGCTCTGAGGTAGGAACATACATACCATTGGGTTAGGAGGTGTTGAGGGAGTGTTTGTAAGATGTGGTGAGGCTTTCCATCATGCAAACTGACAGGTGAAAAAAGTGCTATGAAACGTGTAAGCAGTAAAATATAGTTAACATGCAGCCAAAAATCATTCCACACTGCAGAGCATAAGGTTGCAGAGCTTTATCAAGAGACCTCTATACACATATCTGTCTATAAAGAACTTAAATACACATATTTATAGGGAATTATCAGAAATCCTGACTTGGCCATGTCATTTTTTTACATTTGTGCTGCTTAACTTTTATTTAAATTCTATAAAAATACTGATTAATGCTACGGCTGCACTAGACATCTACTGATCTGGCTGAAGGAGATGGTGACAGAAAGACATCAACAGCTTAAGAGTGAATTTGTATAAAATGCATTTCGGTTTAAAGAAGGATTCTAAGATTTGCAGCGAGCAGAAAACGATGTCAGAGTTTACCGACTTCTCTTGACAAAGTTAAAGGAGTTAAAGACGTCCTATCTACAATATGAGAGGTTCAAAACAAACATAACGCCATAAATGCTTTTTCTACATCTATTTAATCCAAAATATACAAAAATACATTAAAAAGACATGATGGAGAGCCACTTGTGTATCCTCATATGTGTGTTTCATATGTGTCAGGTATAAAAACAGATACTGTAGCTCCACAAGTCCACATCTGGACACCGGTAGGACTTCACATCTGGACCGTTGTTCAGTATGGCTTCTTCTTCACTCCGAAAACCGTTATACACAGAAGAACCTCCACAAAAGCCGGCAGCACGCTAGAGGGAGAGACGGAAACAGAGACGCTCAGCAAACCACTTACAGTATGAAAGGTCATCAGATCACAGGTGGACTCAGTTTAGTTTAGATCTGTGGTTCTCAATTGGTCCAGCCTCAGGACCCACTATGTTTCTGTTAATAACGGTCGCGACCCAAATTTTTGAAGTTTTCTGTTCCTGTTAACAAATTAAGGTTTATTTGGGTGGAGTCTCGACACATTTTGATACAGTTTGGGAAAATTTTGGTTCATTTTTTTGCTCATTTTGGTACATTTGGACACTCTGCCAAGTTTTTTTTAGCATATTTTGGCCCATTTTTACAGATTCTGAGCACATTTTGGTTTATTTTTGGCACGTTTTAGCATAAATTTCACCAATAAGCTGGCAGAGACAAATCTAGAAGTTAATAGAGGGCAACTACTGGTGTCACCACCACTAAATATCCTGCCATTGAAAGCAAACTGTGTCATAAGAAACAGATCCTTTAAAATTAAAGACTTTATACCACTCTTTTTCGGGGAAGGCATGCTTCTGCGACCCTCTAAAAATGGCTTCGCGACCCACTTTTGGGCCCTGACCCACCATTTGAGAACCACTGGTTTAGATCACAGGTGGACTCAGTTTGTTGCCTTGACTTTCTACTTTAAAGCCTGAATTTTCAATATGGTCTTGTTTTGAGAAGTGATAATATTTAGATCATTTGACATTTAAGTGACATTGCACAGGGGTGTACTCACTTCTGTTGTGTACTATAAATGCATTTAAACTTCATGCTTACTCTCACGTCACTGTTTGCAGAGATTCTTTAACTTTGCTCGCTGAAAACTAATTCATCCGTTCGCATCGACACACAACCAACCTGCAGGTGGCAAAAACAACCCAGTACGTCCAGCATTCCCACTTCTCAAACACAAAGAAAGACAAGGACACGGAGGCGCTGCAGTGGACGGCCAGAGCTGGGGGAACATCTGTCAGGGAAAAACGCCTCGCAGCTCTAAACGTGTGTCGACTGACCTGCAGAAGGCAAGGATCCACCAGTAGATGTCACACTCCCACTGCTCAAACAGAAAGAAAAGCAGAGCCACTGAGGCACTGGCATGGACTCCTGTCGCTATAGTAGGTGGAGACGCAAATATAACGGAGACTGCAGTCATGGAATTGTAACTGTGTGTTCCCAGTATGTTTCAGGTTCTTTAAACTGGTTCCCAGTATGTTTCAGGTTCTTAAACTGGGTACCAGTATGTTTTTGCTACTTTAAATTGGCTCCAAGTATGTTTCAGCCTCTTTAAACTGGTTCCCAGTATGCTTCAACATCTTTAAATTGGTTCCCAGTATGATTCTGCCATTTAAATTAGCCCCCAGTATGTTCCAGCTTCTTTAAACTGTCTTCCAGTATGTTTCAACCTCCTTAAACTGGCTCCCAGTATGTTTCAGTATCTTTATATTTGCTCCCAGTATGTTTCAGTCCTTTTTAATCTGGTTCCCAGTATGCTTCAGTCTGTTTACACTAGTTCCCAGTATGTGTCAGCTCTTTTTAAATGGGCTCCCAGCATATTTCTGCCTCTTTAAAGTGGTTCCCAGTATGTTACAGCCTCTTTAAATTGGCAACCAGTATGTTTCAGTCCTTTTTAATCTGGTTCCCAGTATGCTACAGTTTGTTTACACTAGTTCCCAGTATGTTTCAGTATCTTTACATTTGTTCCCAGTATGTTTCAGCCTCTTATACAGGCTCCCAGTATGTTTCACCTTCTTTAAACTGGTTACCAGTATGTTACAGCCTCTTTAAATTGTCTTCCAGTATGTTTCAACCTCTTTAAACTGGTCCCAGTATGTTTCAACCTATTTAAACTGGCTCCTAGTATGTTACAGCCTCTTCTAATTGGCTCCAAGTATGGTTCAGTCCTTTTTAATCTGGTTTCCAGTATGCTCCAGTCTGTTTACACTAGTTCCCAGTATGTGTAAGCTCTTTTTAAATTGGCTCCCAGCATATTTCTGCCTCTTTAAGGTGGTTCCCAGTATGTTTTAGTATCTTTATATATGCTCCCAGTATGTTTTGACCTCTTTCAACAGGTTCCCAGTATGTTTCAGCTTCTTAAAATGGCTCCCCAGTATGTTCCTGCCTCTCTATACTGGCTCCCAGTATGTATCAGCCTCTTTAAACTGGCTCCCAGTATGCTTCAGCCTGTTTACACTAGTTCCCAGTATGTGTCAGACCTTTTTGAATTGGCTCCCAGCATATTTACGCCTCTTTAAACTGGTTCCCAGTATGTTTTAACCTCTTCTTCATCAGTTTCCAGTCTTAAATGTACTGTCATTGGAGCTTTCCTGATTTTACTTGTTTTCCTTTGAACTCTCTTTTATTTATTTTAGTAATTTTTGTAGTTTTTTCAACACTGTTGGTTTTTATACACCGAATATTTAATGACTTGTCTGTTTTATGTTGCTGCTCTTGTGAAGCTCTTTGTAACTTGGATTTTTTTGTATAAATACTATTAAAGATTTGTGTTATTCCAGTGAGAGCCCACAGTGTCGGTGTGAAGGATACACAGGAGGCCTTGGCTGCAGCTGAACATGGACGCTCCTGAGAAGAAACCGGCCAGCTCCACAGCGAACAGACCGACGGTGACGGCCAGCGCCACCACCAACCTGGAAACACAGAGGCACGTATGACAGGGTGTGTACACGAGTGTGTGTCAGATGTGTTTGTCCAACGCTGACTTACTTTTTGTCCTCCTCGTCGTACTGCTCCTGGGTGAAATCTAAAGGCAAACAAGCCTTTACGTTGTTTTCCTGTAAAACAAATGAGACGAATTAGCTTCATTATCTGTCAGTAGTAGATCAAATATACATCCTAATATACTAAAACCAATGTAAGTATGAAAATCTGCTTCCAGACTCTGTGAGAACAAACAAATGTCTCCGTCTTCTGTTTGACTCTGACTGCAGCTTCACTCAGCAGCAGGATTTATACTGTGTCCAATCTGAGAAGTGAAGCTGTGCATTATTTACTCAGGCGGCTCATTAACATTAATGGCATTAATTATTTACATCTTCGGACGGGTTATTGCAATCTTACTTGGCCTCAGTGCCTTTCTGCACAGATCCACAGTTTCTACAGGGACAGCTTTCACTTTTAGGGTGAATCAGCATAATCAGAGCTGTCAGTACGGTTTTCATTTTCAGTAAAATTACTCAAAGTACAACTGACAATTATAATTTCCTCTCTGCCTGCAGTCTGTGAGCCCCTGTCTCGGAAATCCCAGTTTAAAAGCTGCTTATAAATGAAAGTTAGGGACTCAGGAAGCACTGTCTTAAATGAGTAAATTAAATAAGACAACACCAAAAACAGGATGGAGCAAAATTCAGAATAGAAAAATCAGACATTAAAAGTAAAATGAGGCGTGAAAAGACGAATAAAAATGACTAAAATGTCTGAATAAATAAAAAAAACTAATAAATAAAGTTTATTAACACCAGGTCAGTGGTAGACAGTATGTGTTACCATCACATTAGATGTTAAAATGCAGATAAAACTCCTCCTGAACTCATTATAAGCTGAAAACGCTCCTTTATTTACTGACCCTGGACCAGAAGATGGTGATGACGATGACCAGGTGAGCGGTGATGGTGAGGAACCGAGCCGGGATGAGGCTGCTGACGGCGGACATGCTGCAGCCGGACTCCGTACCTCCGCTAACACCAGCAGAACCAGTCGAACCAGTAAAAATACCGATGTTTAGTCGTTTAAAATGCGGCTTGCAGCTCCCGCAGCGTTCAGTTAGCTTGCAGGGCTAATTTAGCCGTTAGCTTCAGAGCGATGATTTAGCTAACTTTGACTTAAATGCGCGTAAAAAACAACATTTGTCGATGCTAACCGTTAGCAGGACAAATACGATAAACTGTTTTTATTTTACATGTCGCTACTTTAGCTACAGTTTACTTTGTCTATAAATACAGCTAACCGCGTTCACGTTGTTGTGGTTGTAACGCTAAAGTCGGTTGCTACAACAACCACCGAGTGGGTGCGTCTAGGATTACTGACCGGGGCGAAACACCGACATTCATAGGTTCCGCTGTCGTTTTGGTTTTGATTTGATTTTTTTAAAAATTTGATTTTACGCGTTTGATGTGATGTATCTGTTTTGATTTATTTATTCTGTTTTGATTTTAATTTTATTCGATTTATTGTTTTGATTTGATTCGTTTGTTTTGATTTGATTTAAAAAAAAATTATTTTACGCGTTTGATGTGATTTATCTGTTTAGATTTGAATGCTTTGATTTATTTATTCTGTTTTGATTTAATTTTATTCGATGTATTGTTTTGATTTGATCCTTTAAAATTTAATTTATATGTTTGGTTTGACTTATCTGTTTTGATTTGAATGCTTTGATTTATTTATTTTTGATTTAACTTTATTGGATTTATTGTTTTGGTTTGATTTGTTCATTTAATTTGATTTAGCTGTTGTAATTTGCTTTGATTTGATTTGAGGGCTATATTTAAACATTACAGCCCACAGGATGATTGGAAATAAATAAGATAATTTATTTAATTTATATATATAAAGCCCCATCCATAAATCCTGTTAATGACAGTCTAGTGTCCAGATATACACTAAACATTAAACATTTTGAACACATGCAGCCTAAAGATCAGGAATAACAGCACTGTTTTGTCTGTAATCATTCTAAATGTGATGCCTGATGATTCTGTAAACTGCAAGCATTTATTTTGTCTTAGAAGAAACATTAAAATGTCACAGAGACACACTTCCTGTTTCTGTAGACATACACTTCTGTGCATTTGCAGGTTTTTCTAACGGTTTGATCCAGATAAAAGCACCTGGAGTCTACTTTTCTCACACAATACTGCCACCTGATGGCAGCCAGAAAAACTGGGCCAACAACAATTTGGATATTTTAGTCTTCAGAGCTGCTGGAAAACAACGAGCTGGAGGTTTATGTGGAGAAAATGAGCTGTTGTTTACTCTTTAATTTACCTTGTTAGGAGGCAACAGCAACGAGATGGTGGATCCTGAATAATTCTTTAGTTATAATATCTATATTCTAGTGAGAATGGTTTGTTTTTTCCTACCAAATCACTGTAATTTAAAATCTAATCTCTGTTTTGTGACATAGTACCACCAGCATCCCTCCGCTCGGTGCTCCTCCATCAGTGCGCCCCTCCACGTCCCTCCTCCCTCCTCTTCCCTCCACGCGTCGCCTCGTCTCCGACGCACTGAGCTCAGATTCGGCCTGAAGCTGCACCAGGCCGGGCCCGGGGCTTCCTCCACCGCCGTGTGATCGCCTGCTCCGGCTTCCTGCTCACACGAACGCCCGTTTCTGCCTCCGTGGAGCCGCCGGCGCCGAGGCGGGATGGCAGAAGCCGAGCTCCAGACCTTCACCTCCATCATGGACGCGCTGGTTCGCATCAGCGTGAGTGTCGTTTTCTTTCGCCTTTCTGCCATGTGTGCTGCTTTTGCACGTTCATGTACACGTATTTTTGCTTTCCACATGCAAATCTGACAATAGAAATGCGCATTGTGGGCTGTGAATGTGAGCTCTGTGAGGCGTTCGCTCCTTTTGAAGATATTTTTGGCGTTTACCGAACCTGAGGGGGGGACGCTGAGCTGTTCGGCAGAGATCTCAGCTCTGTGGGTGGAAGAGCAGCCAGGGCCACCGTGGCTACGAAATCTGGAAGTTCAAGCAGATAAAGTGGACATTTCACGATTTTAATCAGCTGAATGTGCCGGCTGATGCTCGCTTCAGGCCGATGAGGAGGCAGGGATGAGGCACGTTGTCATAGAAACGGGATGCTGCGTTCAGTATAGCTGCAGTGATGGAGAGGAGCCGAGGCCACAAACTGAGCAGAAGAACCCCCTGAAGCTGTGTTTGTTTAGCCTATTTGAACATCTCCCCTCCTGAATACAGATTTAATTCTAATATCTATGTCTGCTGTGTACAGAGGCGGAGCTCACTGAGGTAAAACTGGCAAGAAAAGGGTGAAGATCAGTGACTCTGTTCGTATTAATACATTAAAATGAAAGATGTAAAAATCATCCAGCAGCTGGAAAATACTGGAAAATACTCATTTCATGAATACAGTAATATTCCATGTTTATATTTATATTGTATTGCAATTTTTAGACTTAATTTTTCAATAAATCATGTGTATTTTTTGACTTTTTAATGTTAAAACAAGGATATTTACTTGTATAAAAACAGTGACATTACAAAATAATACATATAATAGATACAGATGTATTTACTTTTTTTAAAAAATGGGAAAAAACATGACTATTGTGGCAGCTGGGGCACCAAAAAAAAAATTAATTAAAAAAAAATAAACAGGTAAAATAAAAGATTAAAAAAACACAGTCATTTTCCATCATTTTAATTAGTTTTCTTTAAAAAATAATAATACTAATAATAGTAATTTGTAATATTAAGGCAGCTGGGCACCAAATAAAAATATTGTAAATTAATTAAAAATAATAATCCCATTAAAATACAGTAATTAAAATACATTTTATAGCCTGAATTTTACATGCGATCACGTGTATTTTGGATTCTTTTTAACATGTAATAAAGGATGTTTACATGTATAAAACAATGATATTGCCTATAACATATGATGATAGTAATAATAGCTTATATAGTTGTATAGATAGAGAGGTGATAGATGATATATATAAAAAGATAAAGCCTGTATTTTGAACCATTACTATTGGTTACAGATATTATACTGATTAAAACACATTTATTCATCATTTTTATCATTAAAATATCTGTAATTATACAGATATCTCTTATTTAATCAACAAATCTTCCTAAAATTACAGAACTAGTACTTATTTTTTCTCCTAATTTGCTTTAACTTAATCTAATTTTAAGTTTAGCTTGAACTAAGCTTGAACTGAACTGTATTATCTATTAAATATGAAGGAATTATTTATCAGAGTACAATTTGAATTTTATGGTTATTCACAGTTAAAGCTTTATAATGTTATTTTTACTTTAAACTTGTAGATTTATGGTCTATTTTTTCTATTTTTATTTATTTTTAAAAATATTTCGGTGCATTTCAAAAGAGAAAATCTGCAGAATAAATAAGAGGAAAACTCTGTAAAATTATATTATTTTTTAACGGTGGAGGGAGTCGACTGAAGTGGATCAGCAGCCAGACAAAGCTATTTATTCCTGCACATTTGCCCTCTTTGAGTTCTGTGCATCCAGCAGCATCCCACATAGCCAGCGCTCGTCTCCTCGTCTCGCTCAGGACTCCCACACATGCATCTCTTCAGGTGTCCGGAGGTGCAGAAGGTACAGAGCTCCTTCTTCTCCTGCCGTGACTCAGCTTTGTGTCCTCCCCTTCTCTGCAGTCCAACATGAAGAGCATGGAGCAGGAGCTGCACTGTCCCGTGTGCGATGAGATGGTCAAGCAGCCCGTCCTGCTGCCCTGCCAGCACAGCGTCTGCCTGCTGTGTGCCGCCGAGGTGCTGGTTCAGAGAGGATACCCTCCCCCGGACCTCCCGCCGGAGCCCAACTCTCCGGCCTCAACGCCCAACACCAGATCCCCGCGGCAGGGACGAAGGCCTCCACCCAGGACCCCCGACCGGCTGGAGAGAGTCCTCAGAACAGGTGGAGGATTCACTTAATGTGCTCATGTGTTTTCAGTTCATATTACCATGGAGTCGAGTTTGAAAGGGTCCCAGAATTTTTATCACATGACTGTTTGTCACAGCGGAGTCATTCATGGCTTCGTTATTGTGCTAAGGACAGCAGAATTTTTTGCTTTTTATAGAATATTTTTAGAGCAAATGGTTTATTTTTGGCAATTTTTAAAATCATACAAACGATCTTGATAAAATATCCCAGTTTAAAGCTTGGAATCAGTCAGGTTTTCTAACTGAACGTACACAATAGGTCACACATAATTAGTTTAAAGACTGAAAAAGAAGCTGAAAATACAACATTTCTTTGGGGTTTTACATTTTCTGGCATTGGAAAGTTAAACATCTGATGATTTTTTCTGTTTTTACAGTGTCTTACTCAATTTTTAAATAAGACAACCCACCTTTCGGACTTACCAGTGGGTTTCGGGGTTCAATAGTTTCAAGAATTTTTATCACATGACTGTTTGTCACAGCGGAGTTATTCACGGCTTCATTATTGTGCTAAGGAGAGCAGAATTTTTTGCTTTTTATAGAACATTTTTCGAGCAAATGGTTTATTTTTGACAATTTTTAAAATCATACAAGCGATCTTGATAAAATATCCTAGTTTAAAGCTTGGATTCAGTCAGGTTTTCTCACTGATTATATGCAATAGGTCACATACAATTTGTTTAAAGACTAAAAAAGAAGCTGAAAATACAACATTTCTTTCTGGTTTTACATTTTCTGGCATTGGAAAGTTAAACATCTGATGATTTTTTCTGTTTTTACAGTTTCTTACTCATTTTTTAAAAAAGATAAACCACCTTTCAGACTCAGCAGTGGGTTTCAGGGTTCAATAGTTCCAAGAATTTTTATCACATGACTGTTTGTCACAGCGGAGTCATTTATAGCTTCGTTATTGTGCTGAGGAGTGCAGAATTTTTTGCTTTTTATAGAATATTTTTTAGAGCAAATGGTTTATTTTTGGCAATTTTAAAATCAAACAAGTAATTTTGATAAAATTTCCCAATTTAAATCTTGGATTTTGTTGGTTTTCTCACTGAACATACGCAATACGTCACATATAATTTAGTTGCTAGACTAAAAAGAAGTTGAAAATCCAACGATTCTTTCCGGTTTGACGTTTTCTTGTGTTGGAAAGTTAAACATCTGATGGTTCTTTCTGTTTTTACAGTTTCTTACTCTGGTAAATGGTGCAATGTTGGAAGTTTTTAAAAAGAGAACCTGCTTTTTAAACCCACCGGTGGGTTTTGGGATTCAAAAGTTCCAAGAATTTTCATCACATATCTGTTTGTCGCTGCTTCGTCAATCATAGTTTCCCTGTTCTGCTGAGGAGTGCAGAATTTTTTGTTTTTTACAGAATATTTTTAGAGCAAATGGTTTATTTTTGGCAAATTTTTAAATCGTATCCCAGTTTGAAGCTTGGATTCGGTCATGTTTTCTCACTGAACACACACAATACGTCACACATAATTAGTTTCAAGAGGTTTTAGGTTCAGAGGGTCCCACAATTTTTATCACATGACTGTTTGTCACAGCTGAGTCAATCCTGGCTTAATTATTGTGCTGAGGAGGCCAGAATTTTATGTTTTTTACAGAATATTTTTAGAGCAAATGGTTTACTTTTGGCAAATTTTTAAACGTGACAAGTACAATGAAGTGAACGTTGAAAATCGGATGATTCTTACTCTCACAGAACAGAACAGGTTACAGGTTTTTGTCATTTAGATGATTTAATTAAAAATAAAAAGTCTTTCCAACCCTCTGGAGGGTTTTGGGGGTTCAGAGGTTAAATATATTTAAGTATTCATAAAGATATAACTGTTTTGTGCTTATTATCCATAATGCTAGAACAACTGATATTTTGCACTAATATTTAAGATTTGTAGTAAAATTGGTGTCAACATTTAGATTAACACAGAACTTTATTGAAATTCCTTTTGTTTATTTGTGTTTTACATATTTTGAATTGTCCCGGCGGCTCTACTTTGCTCATGTGCCAGAGAAGGACAGGGTGACCTCATGGTATCACGGTTTACAAATGCAGACATGATGGCGTGACGTGACGTCAGCGTCCTCTCCGTGACACCTCGGCGTCCTGCTGAGCTTCATGAATGCATCCCATGACTTATTAAACGTAGAGCTCGGGTCAGAGAGTCGAGGAGGCGGGAAAGGCATCTGTGGAGCAGGCGTGTTTCAGAGCGTGGAGGCAAATTCATCAGTGGAACGACCTTTATTTATCATTGGGAACATGTGGAGACAAACCACAGCTCTGATTTCTACCTTTTCTCACGGCTTCATCTCCTTTAAAGTGTCGTGTCGGTGGTTTTATGAATCCATGCCGTCCTCCTTGTGTCTCGCGCTGATGGTGTCTCGCGTGTTAATGCTCCAAGACATGTTTTAAATCATTAAACTGAAACTCGACTTAATAATTCTAGAGCAAAGCAACTCGTTATAGCTGCCTGAAGAACTCTGCTTACTGCAGGTGTTTTCTCCAAATTGTTGGGATTCATTTGCGGTGAAAATATTAAATCTAGAAAATACTTTGCTTTCCAGTTTATTAACATGCAAACAGTGGACCACAGAGGAAGGAGAGAGGGATTTAGAGATTTTTCATTTATGTGAACTCCAAAAATTTTAAAAATTGTAGGAAAGAAAACAGCAATCAGTTTGTACATTTGTCCAAGTGTCCACAGGTGTTACAAATACGCAGGAAAAAAATGGTGCAATCCTGCAATTCAGCCCTAAAAGTCCCTGAATTTTTGTTACGGGATGCTTTGTCGTAGCTGAGTCAGTCATGGCTTCACTGTTGTGCAGAGGAACACAGAATTTTTTGTTGTTTACAGAATCTTGTTGAAGCAACTGGTTTATTTTTGGCAAATTTTTAAACGAGACATGTAGAATATATAAGAATAAAATATCCCAATTTCAGGATCAGATTTGGTGCGTCACAGATGGGTAGTTTAAGAAGCGTTGGAAAGTTGATAATCTGATGTTTCTCTCTGTTTTTACTCTAATAAATTATGAAATATTGGTGACTTTTTTTTAAAGATAACCAGCCTTTTTTTAGGTTTTGGGTTGCGTCGTCTCTGCTCTGTGTACACTGCCTGCAGTTCAGCCCTAAAAGTCCCTGAATTTTTGTTACGTGACAGTTTGTCGTAGCTGAGTCAGTCCTGGCTTCACTGTTGTGGTGAGAAAAGCAGAATTTTTTGTTTTTTATGGAATATTTTTAGAGCAAATGGATTATTTTTAACATTTTTTTAAAGAGACGAGTAGAATAAAGAGACTAAATTTTAAGCTTAGATTTGGTTTATTTTCCCAATGAATCAGTGCGTCTCAGATGGATGGTTAAAGAAGCACTGGAAAGTTGAAAATCTTATGTTTATTTCTGTTTTAACTTTTTTTTTCCTCTGATAAACGGTGAACTACTGGTGATTTCTGAAAGATAACTAGCCTTTTTTAAGTTTTGAGGTTCAGATGGTTTATCACAGCTGAGTCAGTCTTGGCTTCATTGTTGTGCTGAGAACTGCAGAATTTTTTGCTTTTTACAGAATTTTGTCTGTGAAAATGGTTCATTTTTGGCAAATTTTTAAAGGAGTCAAGTGATTTTGATGAAATATCCCAACGTGAAGCTTCGATTTGGCTCATGGTCACAGACTGATACAGATAATGTCAGGGATTTTTAAAAAGAGAACCTGTCTTTCAAACCCACCAGTCGGTTTTGGGGTTCAGAGGATCCCAGAATTTTTACCGCATGACAGTTTGTTGCTGCCGAGTCAGTCGTGGCTTCACTGTTCTGCGGAAGAGTGCCGAATTTTTTGTTTTTTTACATAATTTTATTAGAGCTAACGGTTTATTTTTGACAAATTTTTAAATGAGACGGGAGATTTTGATAAAATATTCCAATGTGAAGCTCAGACGAGGTTAACTTTCCTGACTGAACACACACAATGCGTCGCGTGATTAGTTTAATGACCGTTGGGAAGTTTAAAATCCGATGATTCTTTCTGTTTTTACGTTTCCTGGCTGAGATAAAGACAAGATGCCTTTCAAATTAGGGTTCAGAGGTTATTATCCATGATATATATGCATAAAACAAACAATCAAACCTGGAATTGAACCCTCAAATACAGAAATTCTGCTCCCACTGAGGACCGATGTTAAATATTACATTTGCCTTATACAGATCTTCTGCTGTGTGTCTCATGTCTCTGTCCTCCATCTCCATCTGCTTCCTCCTCCCAGTCTGCGGGACGTATCCCGGTCGAAGGCGGCGGGATGCGGCTCCTCCCCTCATGCTGTTCCCCTGTCCGACCTGCCAGCAGGACGTGGAGCTCGGAGAGAAAGGCCTGACCGACTGCCTCCGCAACCTCACCCTGGAGCGCATCGTGGAGAGGTAAGCCCCGTAAAACACAGCAGAGGACGGCGCCGGGAAGAGACGACGCTGCCTGAAACCGCGGGCGAACCCTTTGACCTCTCAAGCCTGCAGGCAGCAAGGAAATGCAGCAAACGACGAGTTGGGTCAATACCGCCTTAAAAACGAGACAGAAAATCATTCGCTGGAAGCTTTTCGGTAATGAATCCTTCCTTTTACGCCTGATCGGGGAGGCTCAGACTGCAGAGGCGCTCAGAAACTGCAACCTACAGCGTGACGACAACACAGTTAGTTTAGTTTAATTAAAGGTATGTGAGCAGGTTTGAGGCTAAAAACTAACGCTGCTGTTAGCGCTTAGCTTAGCATCTACTTGTACATGTGCTGCATTGATTATTTAAATCACTCAAAGTGGAATAATTCCTCCCAAAATAATAAAAAAGCACTCTTTAGGTTGCCTCACAGTCTGCAGATGAGCTTTTATTGCGACAGAATGATTAACAGGATAGTTATTTAGTTTATTTTGCCACTAAAAAAAGACAGGACGGTGTGAGAGCTGTTTGTTTTTGAAAATCTGTAAGTAGCTCCAAACTTTTCCAGGAAGTATTAACTTCATCACCAAATATTTTGATAATCGATGTGTCAGTCTGAGAGAGAAAAAAGTTCAAATTCTTTGATTTCAGTTTCTTAAATGTGAAAACCTGAATGTTTTTGGGTTGTGAACAAAACAAGGTAAGCTTTTTGGGCTTTGGGAAACACTGGTTGTTGGTATTTTATAGACAAGACAGTTAGTGTTAAACATCCATCCATCCATCATCTATACACCGATTAATCCTCTGTAGGGTTGCGGGGGTGCTGGAGTCTATCCCAGCTGACTCGGGTGAAGGCAGGAGACACCCTGGACAGGTCGCCAGCCTATCACAGGGCTACATATAGAGACAAACAACCAAGCACACTCTCATTCACACCTACGGACAATTTAGAATCATCAGTTAACCTCAGCATGTTTTTGGACTGTGGGAGGAAGCTGGAGTACCTGTTGAGAACATGCAAACTCCACACAGAAAGATCCCAGACGTCCTAACCGGGACGCGAACCGGGGATCTTCTAGCTGTGAGGCGACGCTGCTAACCACCGAGCCCTAATGTTAAACAATCAAGTAAATAATTGACAGATTCATCAGTCAAATATGGATAACTCGGGCACCTATGAGGAAACTAGACTTTAATTTTCCGGTATAATCAAGAAGAACTCCCTGTCGAAACCATGCAAAACAAAAGCTGTCTTTTCTTGTGTTTATCTTTGAGAGCTGGACTAATTCTACCTTTCTCCCAATTCCAATTGATTTTAATTCACCAGCAACCCAGCAAAGTAGATTTTATAAAGGTCCATGAGGGAATGTCTTCAACATGTTTGGGGGCTCGTCCGGGATCACAAACCTGCTACTCCTTCAAGTACTGAGAAAATGAAATGCAATTTAACATCAACCATCCGTCCATCCATTATCTTCCGCTTATCTGGGGCCGGGTCGTGGGGGCAGCAGTCTAAGCAGAGAGGCCCAGACTTCCCTCGCCCCAGACACCTCCTCCAGCTCCTCCAGTGGGACCCCGAGGCGTTCCCAGGCCAGCCGAGATACATAGTCGCTCCAGCGTGTCCTAGGTCTACCTCGAGGCCTCCTCCTGGTGGGACATGCCCAGAACACCTCCCCAGAGAGGCGTCCCAAAGGCATCCAGAAGAGATGTCCAAGCCACCTCAACTAACTCCTCTCGATGTGGAGGAGTAGCGGCTCTACTCCGAGCTCCTCCCTGGTGACCGAGCTCCTCACCCGATCTCTAAGGGTGCACCCAGCCACCCTGTGGAGGAAACTCATTTCAGCCGCTTGTATCGTTCTTTCGGTCATGACCCAAAGTTCATGACCATAGGTGAGGGTTGGAACGTAGATTGACCAGTAAATTGAGAGCCTCGCCTTTTGACTTAGCTCCTTCTTCACCACGACGGACCGGTGCAGCGACTGCATGACTGCAGACGCTGCACCGGTCCTCACGCTCCATCCTCCCCTCACTCGTGAACAAGACCCCGAGATACCTAAACTCCTCCACTTGGGGCAGGGTCTCTGGAGAGGGCAAGCCACCTTTTTCCGGTCGAGAACCATGGCCTCAGATTTGATTCACCAACAACCCAGCAAAGTAGATTTTGTAAAGGTCTATGATTAGGCGGTGTATCGATAATGGATGGATGGATGTTTGGGGGCTCATCCGGGATCACAAACCTGCTTCTCCTTCAAGTACTGAGACGATGAAATGCAGTTTAGCATCCAACCAAAAGTGCAAAAACAGCAGTAAAGTTCATTCTACACAGTATGCTGCAGCATAAACAGAATAAACCTGCACAGGTATGAATAAATAGTGGTATATGAAAGAGTTTTTATCTGGAGGCATGATGTTGTTCTCTTCCGTAGAAGCACAGTGCAGTAACTTAAATTAAGTTAAGGTAAATTAAGCAAATTAGAAACTTGCATTTTTATCTTTTTACCTTGTAGTTTCTGAATTTTAGTTGAAGCAACGCTGTTAGCTGCCAGTCATCTTCACTGCGATGGTTATAAAGAAAATCATCTGCAAGTATTTTATAATCAATTCATCGTTTCAGCTACTTTAAGGTTTCAAACATTTGCTGGTTTTAAGTTTTAAATGTGAGATTTTGCTGCTTTTCTTTGTCTCATGTGACGCTTGTATGGGGCCTTTTTCACTCGTCTCTCACTTCAATTAACTGATTAATGGAGAAAATAATCCGCTATTATATTATCATTGCAATCAGCAGTGATGTTGACGCTCCAAACACCAAATATTAGTCGCTCTGGAACTTAAAAATGCTCGTCAAGCTGCTGTGGAGTTACTATCCTGTGCTGGTATGAGGAGATCGAACTGAGAGGAGCTGCGTTTTAATAAAGTGCGAGTGCCTGATGAGAGCAGCTGCTTCATGCTGGTCAGGAAAGTGTGACGCTGCATGTTTTCCAGCGCTAACGAGGCGGCTGCTGGTGATGTTTTCAGGTCAGGCCGGTGACGAGTTCTAACTACAGAAAAGGGAGCAGGTCACCCTCACACCAGCTCCGTCTCTTAACTTCCTCTGCAGACCTTATCTCCCTGCTGCCATGCTTCTCCTTCAGGTACCGGCACACGGTGAGTCTGGGCAGCGTCGCCATCATGTGTGGCTTCTGTAAACCGCCCCAGTCCCTGGAGGCCACCAAGGGCTGCGCCGACTGCAAGTCCAACTTCTGCAACGAGTGCTTTAAACTGTACCACCCCTGGGGGACGCCTCGAGCCCAACACGAACACATCCTGCCCACCAACAACTTCAGGCCAAAGGTCTGGTTTGTGTTTGATTTACAGAAGCTCTCTCTTCTGTTGTACTGTAATCTAGGGCTGAACCATTTAGACAAGATGTGTAATTAGGATTTGTTTGCATTCTAATTTATAAAAAATCAAGCTTCAGTTTAATATTTTCTGTGTAATAGATTTAAAACATGACAGTCAGTGGTGTTAAAAGTCACGTGTGCTTGTGTGACAGTGAAATCTGGGTCAGAGGTGCTAAAACATGTCAAAGTTGTGGCCAATAACCATCTGAACTGAAGCGTTTTTGTCACGTTTTTACTCACTGTGGACTCATTTTTCAAAACTGTCTCCTGTGCAATATTTCAGTTATAATTCTATATATATATATTTTTTTTTAAAAAGGTAAACATAGAATTTCTTTGATTATTTATTTATTTTATTTTTTAATTTTTATTATATTTTTATTTCAGAAAATTAGGGGGAAAAAATAGAATCACCTTTTTCACATAGATAATAAAAAATTATTAACATTTTTTTGATTTTTCTTTTGGTTATTTACTTTACAATTAAAAAAAAAAAATGAAATCTACACGTCTAACAAGTGTCTACAGGTGTTAACTATACTAGGACTACACCTATTGATGATGATGATGATGATTATTGTTATTTATATTTAATATATTATGATATTTAATATATTTAGATTATAATGTTAATATTATATTATTATTATTTATTTTAAGAAAACAAAGAAAAAATAGAATCAATTTTTTAACATACTTCATAAAAAATAAACAACAAAAACGTTATTATTACTTTATTTATTTATTTATTTGGGTTATTTACCCAATAAGCTACGTGTCCAACAGGTTACCACAGATGTTAACTAGATGATGATTTTTATTATTTAAATTCTATATATATGTATATATATATACATATATATAGAATTTAAATAATAAATTTAAATTTATTATTAAAATTCTATATTTTATATATATATAATATAAATAATATTCTATTATTATTGTTATTATCAACATTTATTTATTTATTTTAGGAAAATTGAAAAAAAAAATAGAATACATTTTTTACATACCTCATTAAAAATAAACAACAAAAGTAGTTTTTAATTATTTATTTATTAATTTGTTTATTTTGGCTATTTACCTTACACTAAATTCAAAATCTAGCATCTACATGTCCACCAAGTGTCCACAGGTCGAACCAGTAACTACATACTACCAGAGATATTACACTACTTCTATTTCTGATTTGTTTCTATACTTGTCTCCTATCAGTTCTGTGTAAACACTGCCTGCAGTTCAGCTGAGAACTCTCTGAATTTTTGCCACCTGACTGTTGGTCGCAGCTGATTCACTACTGACTTTTTTGTTGCACCAGGGAGAGCAGAATTTTTTGTTTTTACAGAGTCTTGCTAAAGCTAACGGCTAATTTTTGTCTTAATTTTTAAATGAGACACGTAGAAGAAAGTGAGTTGATGAAGCGCTGCGTCACAGATGGGCAGGTCAAGAAGTCGATGTTTGTCCTCATTTGCAGCCTTTGTGTTTTGCTAATTGCAGTAATGTCTCAGCTGATTCTCCGTGTTCCCTCTTCAGGTCCTGACGTGCACGGATCACGAGCAGGAGCGGCTGCAGTGGTATTGTCGTAGCTGCCAGCGGCTGCTGTGTCCGCTCTGCAAACTGCGACGAGTCCACCACGGACACAAAGTGCTGCCCATAGCACAGGCCTACCAGGCCCTCAAGGTCAGTCTCATTCTGTTACAGCTGATTCAAAATAGAGATGTTCGTAGCGTCAACGCTCCCTTTGCTCCTCCAGGACAAGATCACCAAGGAGGTGAACTTCATTCTGGCCAACCAGGAGACGATACAGAGTCAGATCAGTCAGCTGGAGGCCGCCATCAAACACATGGAGGTGAAGCTTTGCTCTGTTTTCTCGACCAACATATCAGGTGAAGAGTGTTTATGAGAGGATCTACTCATGGGAAGTAATCATCCACCACATGTCGCTGGGATTCTGCCATCAAGATACACTTTAAACACTTCATTATGGTTTATGCAAGTTTTTTTTTTTTGCTGGAAATTTACTTTAATTTAAATTTTCCTGCAAAAAAGCTTAAATTCTGACTTTAAATGTGGTTTCGAAGAACGAGGATGCTACAGCATTTAGCTTTAACCCTCTAATCCCCAAGCATTTTGTTGCTGCCGTCACGTTTTTTCCTCACTGTGGGTTCATTTTTCACTGCATATATATAAAATCCTGCACCTCTATGGCAACGGAACAACCACAAAGAAGGAGAGAAAACTCAGCATGACACAGTTAGAATGACAGAAATGATTAAAAAAGGTGGAAAAAGTATTAATTTTAGGAGAATTTAGGGAAAAGTGGAGTCATAAGTACCAATTCTGGACAAAAATGGAGACTCTACATGGTATAGATATTTAAATATTCTAATTTTTTACTCAACAAACTAGCAGTTTCTCTCTCTGCTCTGCTCATGAGCTGTAGAAAGATGTTCCACCATGTTGAACTCCAACTACTTCCTCCTCTGTTCTCTGTTTCTGAGCTTTGCTGCATTCGTTTATTGATCCAGTAGGTTTGATTTTCCTCCCAGTCGCTCCGTGGAAACACTGCCTGCAGTTCAGCCTCATTCATTCACAGCTGCGCCCAGGAGCGAGCAGTTTTTTAGACACATAGATTATAGTTTATTTCACATGTGTTAATCTGCTGCAACAGGGAGAAACGTAGAGTCTCTCCAGCATCTGTCTTAATGATAAACAGGTGATTTGTGGAATGACAGCGAGCACAAAACACCAAAAATCTAAGTTTAGATTCCATTTTATAAGTTTTGGCTTAGGTTTAGATAATTTTCACACACATGACTAGTTCAAGGATCGTTGGAAAGTCAAAAATCTGACCATTCTTCCTGTTTTTATAGTCTCCAGCTCTGGTTAATGGTGTAATTGTGGCACTTTTAATTAATGATAACATGCATTTTAAGCCTTCTGGTGGGTTTTGGGGTCTAACTTGCCATTTTGCTGTAACTAAAACTGCAGCTGATCGTTCAGGTCATAGACATATATACGTAGACGTCACATTGACTGTGGAGGGACGTGCCTAAAGCTCCGCCATCTTGGTACAGGGCTAGCAGAGGGGGGAGTGAATGTAAGTCTATGGAGGTAAGAGGTACTCCACAATCTTGAAATAGAATTATTCACTGAATTTTCGACCGATTTCCAAACGGTTTGGTTTGTTAAAAACGTCACACATTTAGCTTTGACACAGGATGCTTGGATGCTTTTGTTCTATTTATGTCTGCCTGTCCGTCCTCCATGTCTGACGTTTGTAACAAACAATATATGTTGACAACTGATGGATTTATGATCACTTTTATAGTGCAGACATGTCATTCCTCTATAGACGTAATGCACTGTAGGGGCGAGTGGCACTGTACCAAGATGGCCGCCGCTTAGGCACGTCGGCTCCAATCGGCAGCGGCAGTCAACACGGCGTCTATGTATATATGTCTATGGTTCAGGTAGTGTTAGTGCGCCCTCTAGAGGCATACAGCTTCAGTGCAACGCCACACTTTTCTGCAGGCGATGCTTCAGCTGTTGTCTCTGCAGCACCAGTTCCTCCAGCCTTCCTTCATTCTTCCCCTCTCTGCAGGCCAACAGCGCCGTAGCCCTGCAGCATCTCACTCACTGCATCCGAGAGCTGGGCGCCGCCGTGGCCGAGCGTCAGGGAACGCTGTCTCTGGCCCTGGAGGGGTCCAGGAGCCGGAGGGAGGAGGCTCTGTCGGCCCAGGTGTTCGAGAGGCAGGGCCTGCTGGAGCACGCCGGCCTCATGGCCTACACCCAGGAGCTGCTCAAAGAGACCGACCCGCCCTGCTTCGTCCAGGCCGCCAGGGTGACGCACAGCAGGTAGGACGGCCCGGACGAGTCCTGGCTGGAGGGGGGGTCAGCGGTTCAGGTGGTTAGTTTGTGTTGTGTCTCCCTGCAGGCTGGTGAAGGCCATCGAACACCTGCAGTGCTTCACTCTGGCTGCTGATCCGTCCTTCAGGCACTTTCACCTGGACGCATCCAAGGAGGTCAAACTCATCAACAGCCTGGAGTTTATACAAGGTGGGCTGTCTGCAGCGAGAAACTCTAGGCTGGATGTGAGCCGCAGATGTCTGTAATGTCATTTTTCCAGGATAAATTACGTCACTTTTATCATCTTATTACAGAAATCCACAATTCAGCTGCTCTATGTGCATGTCAATCATCTGTGTGATGCCGTTTTAACATTAACTAGCTGAGCCAATCGGAATTAAAATGACACATATCAGCAGCTTTACTCCAACTAGTCAGAATTTTTATTCCAGATATCTGTAACCAATAAATCTAAGCCCCAGTTAGAGATCTCTGTGATTCAGTTTATTTAGAGTAACAGCTACAGAAATCCTAACCGTCATTAGTCTGAATTGTTGTGATGCTTCTGATGTAACTCCGGGTATCTGCAACGTCATTTTACCGAGTCACAACTCTAATTTAACGTGTCTGTAATTACATTTTGTAAGCCAGAATACTGCACTGAACTAAAATGCAAAGGCCCCATGTGAAATATTGATGCCACATGAAGTGCACCACCCAAAGTGAGCGTATACTGTCTGGTACTTGTACTAAATGGATGTTTCTCTTGATTAGTGTCTAAATCTGAGTCCACCACTGCCTCAGTGATGCATTAATTCCATTCAGTCCATGGGTGTGGCATATCCAGACGCTGCTCCAACACAATGAGCAGAACTCAGACACTCCTTATACTGGGGACAATAAAAGGCCACCCCAACATGTCACATGTTGACCAAAGCAGCAACGCCTCAGATGACTCCGGTCATGAGGGAACGTGTCATTGGCATGTTGGAAGCAGGAATGTCCACCAGAGCGGTCGCTGTGCAGCTGAATGTTCACTATCAGACGACAGGACGTTTGAGAGTTGGTTTCCAACAGACGGGCAGTACTGCAAATCCACCTCATCCACGTCGGCCACGTGTGACCACCCCAGCACAGGATGGACACATCCGGCTTGTTCACTTGTGGGATGGTCTCAGACCAGCGACACGTACAGCAGATGAAACCTTTGGTCTGACAACAGACGCATCACACCAACATGCCAATGACACGTTCCCTCATGACCGGAGTCATCTGAGGCGTTGCTGCTTTGGTCAACATGAATCAAAATGAATTAAAGACTGTCGAAAGATTTAAAATAGCCCCAAATAGCTGGAAACCTGTCCGAAAGGACCCAAACCAGTCCAAATTCACTTGAAACTTGTCCTAAATTAGTTTAAAAAATTGTCAAAAATGCCTTTAAATGTGTCCAAAAGGACTTAAAAATTGTGTAAAAGGATCCAAATCTGTGAAATTGTTTGAAAGTTTTTAAAACTAGTTAAAAAAAAACTTTAGAATGCTTAGAAATATGTCCAAAATGACTTAAAAATGTACAAAAGGACTCAAAATTGCTCAAATATGACTAGAATCCTGTCAAAAAATGAGTCATTTATTCTGTAATATGCACTGTTGTTTTTTGATCAGCAGTCTAACCTGCTTGTCTGTGGTTTTGTTTCCTCCACAGCACCTCTGGCTCCGGTCATCGACACCCAGAAGACTCTGGCCTACGACCAGCTGTTCCTGTGCTGGCGCCTCCCTCAGGACTCGGCCCCCGCTTGGCACTTCTCCGTGGAGTACCAGCGTCGGGCCGGAGGGGCCGCGGCCACGTGGGGCGGCACCAGGTCCCCCAACGCCGCCGTGGCCTGGCAGCGGCTGGACGAGGTGAAGGGGACCAGCGCCGTGGTGGACCGGCTGCAGATGGACAGCGTCTACGTGCTCAGGGTCCGGGGGTGCAACAAGGCGGGGTTTGGGGATTACAGCGAGGAGGTTTACCTGCACACTCCTCCCGCACCTGGTAGGATACCTGCACATTTCACTTCTGCATTTCATTCACTGTTAACACGCTTCATCCTGCAGCTGGAAACAGGCCGTGGCACTTTTTTTTTTTTGCTCCATTTGCTGTCTGGTATTTTATTTTAGCGTCCAAATTCAATGCAACGTGTCACATATTACAGATTTAAATGATGTCTTTGAATGATAAATATAACAGATTTTAATTTTCTGTTTTTTAAAACTGTTTCAGAGTCATTTTATAAGCTGTGGTTTATTATTTTAATTAAAAAAATATATTTAGTCCTTCTTTTTCTATGTATAATACCGAGGTTAGACTAAGTATTTGAACATTTTTGATTTTTGGGGTGGGTTTTTTTGCTTTTGTTGCCTTTTTCCTCACTGTGGGCTCATTTTTCACTGAAATATAAAGTCCTGCACGTCTGTGGAAACAGAAAAACCATGAAGAAAGAGAGAGGATTCAAAAATGACACGGTGAAAGTGCCATAAATCATAAAAAATCGAAAATGAAAGTTGATTTTTTAGATTTTATATCTCGTAAAAATGCTGAAAACCTACAATCAACATGTCAAACACTTTTCCAAGTGCGCACAGCTGTTACAGATACTAGAAAAATAAATGGGAACTCTACACATTAAGGATATTTTACTACTTAGATTTTTAGTTGTGTTTCCATACTTGTCTCCAATCTACTTGGCGCGAACACTGCCTGCAGTTCAGTCGAGTAGTTTCAGAATTTTTTTCACGTGACTGTTATACGCAGCAGACCCACTGATGGCTTCTTTGTTGGGTTAAAAAATGCAGAATTTTTTGATTTTTACAGAATCTATCAAGAGCAAATGCTTTATTTTTTGCGAATTTTTAAATGAAGCATGTAGAAAAAAAGTGATTTTAACGAAATATCACGATTTCAGGCTTACGTTCGGTTAATTTTTTAAAATGGAACTGCACGTCACACATGGTTAGTTCAAGGATCATTGGAAAGCTGAAAATTCGACAAATTATTCTGTTTTTACAGTTTCTGCTTCTGATAAATGAAGTAATTTCGGTGTTTTTTTAAAGATAACGTGCCTTTCGAATGCGTCGGTATGCAGGGGATTTAAGAAAGTAGTAAGAAGATGCTTCATGCAACACAGTTTGGTGTTTTAATTTGGACGTTTTTCCAGCGTTGTCATTTTTTAATCGACCGACTAACCTTGTTGTTTCTTTTCTCTCCATCCCTTGGTTTCCTTCATCCCCACCCGCTTTAGTTTCCGTCATCCAGTCATCACATTTCTGCTTCTGTCTTTCTTGCACCAGGTCTGTCTTTCTGCTCTTTCAGAAATTCTGTGTCTGTTGTTCTTCTTGACGTTCCTCTGCTTAAACCTCCCTCTCAGTAACATTTAAAATCTCCCCTTAAATGCCGTTTATCTGTCCTGTTTTTCGTGTTTCTCTGAAGCCACCTCCTCCCACTTCTGTGACCTTTTCCGCCGATGTGCCTCTTATTCCGTGTTCTCCTCTGACCTTTCCCTTCCTCGCCGTCTCTCCCCGTCTTTCGCTTTTCCCCTCTTCCCGCCAGTCCTGAGCTTCTCCCTGGACTCTCGCTGGGGTCTGCACGCCGACCGCTTGGCTCTGGGTAGAGGCCAGACCTACGCCCGCAGCGTGCCGGGCCTCTCCCTGCTGCAGGCCGCCGACCGAGCGCTCACCTCCTGCCACCTGACGTCCGACCTGCTGGTGGCCGACCTGGCCGTGACCCAGGGCCGACACTACTGGGCATGCTCAGTGGAGCCCGGGTCCTACCTGGTGAAGGTGAGGCTGATCCTCTTCTTCGGTAAAATCATGATCTGCACGCGTGAGCTGACTCGGTTTTGTTTGCAGGTGGGAGTCGGGCAGGAGGCGAAGCTGCAGGAGTGGTTCCACCTCCCTCAGGACATGGCCAGCCCTCGGTAACTGAACCCACTCCTCTAAATATTGACTTTGCTCTCAGCAAATTTAATGCACCGGAGCACAAACGGAATTAACTGCTGCCATATCGACTGGCTGATCTGCTGTTGGTTTAAGGACGTTCACTGTCAGACTTCTCATGCAGAAGGTCAGGAGTCGTGCCAGAAATGTGACATCCAAAGCAGCATAAATTGATTTTTAGTATATTTTTGTCCACTTGGGGGCACCGTAGCAACCCTGTAAACAACACTGATATACAGGAAGTGACCACAAACCCCTGAAGACTGACTAAATACTGTCAACATGCAGTAGAAAATACGTTTCATGAGCTCTGTCGATGGATTTATCAGTGGCTATTTTCAATTTATTTGTTTGTCAGGGAGGATTTAATTGCTAGATGTCCCTTCCCAACTAAACACATGCTTTTCCCCCTGAAGCACCTGTAAACATCTGTGAGCGTCGGGCCAAAGATTTGGGTTCGTCCTGTAGGTTCTGTAGGCTTCTGGTCCTCAGACAGAATCAGTTTTAGGAATCTGACTCGTTGTTTCGGTGCGGTTTAATTCCAGCTCAAATAATCAAATTTCTGCTCAACCATCTGTTTTATAACATAAAATATGTATATTTACAGAGATGATCGTGAGATAATCGCCTGAGACATCAAATGCTATCAAACGGGTTATTTTGCGCATTGAAATTTGAGGCTGTGCTCAAGGAAATCCACTGAAAAGCTGACAAACCTGCATGTTTTTACAGGTTCTCGCTCTGATAAATGGGCTTACTTCGGCGATATTTTAAAGATAGCATGTCTTTTAAACGTGCAGGTGGGTTTCTGTGTTCAGAGGATTGAAGAAAGCAGTAAAGAAGCCTCATGAAACACAAAATTGAGCTTTTAATGCAAAGATTTCTTGCAGATACAGTATTTTAAGTTGGACGTTTAAAATTTTTGTAGCATAAAATTTGAATATTTATAAAGATATCTGTGAAATTTTAGCTTCCTATGACAAACACTTTCCAAGATAAATGTTTTAAAAACTGCTCGTCGACCCACTTTCAGCAGATTTTCTCCCAAATTAAAGTTTGAGGCCATTTGAATGATAAATCTCAGTAAATATTAAAGATAAAAACCTGAAATTTTCACTGTTATTGTCCATTCTTCTTATTTATATTTGAAGAACTATTTAAAAACTTCAGAACTCTGCTCTACTCGGATCAGACTATCTACCAGTATTTAGTTTTTGTGGTACAACTTGTATTATCTGCTCAATCAGTTATGAAAGTTCAACTAAATTAACTTTATTTTCACTTTTGTGACCCAGTATTTAAAGTATTCTACATATTTAGTTTAGTATTATTGCGACGTGCAGCTACATGCAGCTCAGATAATATCACTAGTTGGCTTCTGCTTTCAGTAGCTCGGTGGTTAGCAGCGTCGCCTCACAGCTAGAAGATCCCCGGTTCGCATCCCGGTTAGGACGCCTGGGATCTTTCTGTGTGGAGTTTGCATGTTCTCACCATAGACATATATATGTAGACGCTGCATTGACTGTGGAGAGACGTGCCTAAAGCTCCGCCATCTTGGTACAGGGCTAGCAGAGGGGGGGAGTGAATGTAAGTCTATGGAGGTAAGAGGTACTCCACAATCTTAAAGTAGAATTATTCACTGAGTTTTCGACCGATTTCCAAACGGTTTGGTTTGTTAAAAACGTCACACATGTAGCTTTGACACAGGATGCTTGGATGCTTTTGTTCTATTTATGTCTGCCTGTCCGTCCTCCATGTCTGACGTTTGTAACAAACAATATATGTTGACAACTGATGGATTTATGATCACTTTTATAGTGCAGACATGTCATTCCTCTATAGACGTAATGCACTGTAGGGGCGAGTGGCACTGTACCAAGATGGCCGCCGTGTAGGCACATCGGCTCCAATCGGCAGCAGCAGTCAACGCGGCGTCTACGTATATATGTCTGTGGTTCTCCCTGTGCAGCGTGGGTTTTCACCGGGTCCTCCAGCTTCCTCCCACAGTCCAAAAACATTCTGAGGTTAACTGATGATTCTAAATTGTCCATAGGTGTGAATGAGAGTGTGCTGGTTGTCTGTCTCTATGTGTAGCCCTGTGATAGACTGGTATAGATGATGGATGGATTGAATTCTGCTTTACAGATTTCTCGTTAACGTGAGCTCGAACATTTTCCTGACGGCTTCAGTTTTGTTTTCACGTTTCAGCTCAGCCTCAGCCAGAGATTATTCGATCTGCTTGTTCGATGTTACAGATTCTGAGAAACAACAGAGAAGATATCAGGTTTTTATCGTTAGCAGTTCCTGAGATGTTGTCGTTCAAACAGCCTTGAATTTAAAAAAAAAAAACCTGCCGGAGGTGGGTTGACTGGCTGTTTTTATTCGTATTAACTTAAAATTCCTCAGCTATCGTTTTATATATCCGGGGTTTATGGTTAGAAAAAGTTTCTAAAACATCAAAAATGGTCGAGCAGAAAGACCCTGATTGTTTAAGATGGAAAAATCTCACTGACAAGCAAAACGAAACTTTAAAAAAGGATTAAAAACGCAAATATTACATTAAAATAAACAGGAGGAAGCAAGTGTAGCAAATCCAAAGTATTATAAAGGTAATAAAAATGTTTACAGAATGCAGGAATGTGCAGATTATTATCCTGAGAATGTGCAAGATTATAGTTTAAACTAGTTAAATTTAATGCAACAGAGAGGAAGTACAGCAAACAGAGATGCTTCCAGAGTTAAACCATCCAGTTTGTCTTCAGTCAGAACACACAGCTCTGCATCTCCACCCTCGTAAGGCGGACCAACAACAAGCGCTTCGTCACCCTGATGCACCCGAACACATCACCGCTGATGTTTCCCCGGAGTCATGGGGTTCTTCTGCTCTTTCCACATCGCACTCCGTCACCCAGGTGACCCGGCGGCTCGACAAGCCTCGGCTGGAGTCCGCCCACGTCTGCCTGTTACATAACACGTCGGCCAAAACACAGCTGTGACTCAGACGCGTCTCAAACGTGTCGGGTTGATGTCTGAGGCGGCGGTGTTTGTCAGATTTCACAGAAACAATAACCCGCCGACTGAAGGTCTGTTAGCAGCCTGTTTAGGATTTTAGCAAACACCTGCAGCTCCACACAGCAGCAGGAAAAATGGTCTCAAATGTTTTGAAATGTGTCCTAAAAGACTCAAAAATTGTCCTAAAAGGCTCAAAATTGCCCCAAAAATGACTCTAGCTCCATTATTTGAGTTAGAAACTGTCTAAAATGCTTAGAAATTGTACAAAAGGAAACAAAATCATCCAAAAATGACGTAAAAACTTGTCCAAAATGAGTTGAAACAGTTTAAAATGCTTTGAAATTTACTCAGAATGACACAAAAAATGTCCTGAATCATTCAAAATTGTACAAATGTAATCTAATCTAATGTCTTCTATTCTATTCTAATGTCTTCTATTCTATTCTAATCTGTTCTATTCTATTCTAATGTCTTCTATTCTATTCTAATGTCTTCTATTCTATTCTAATCTGTTCTATTCTATTGTCTTCTATTCTAATCTAATGTGTTCTATTCTATTCTAATCTGTTCTATTCTAATGTCTTCTATTCTATTCTAATCTGTTCTATTCTAGTGTCTTCTATTCTAATCTAATGTGTTCTATTCTATTCTAATAGTTTCTATTCTATTCTAATCTTTTCTATTCTAATCTAAGTTTTCTGTTCTAATCTCTTCTATTCTATTCTAATGTCTTCTATTCTAATCTAATCTTTTCTATTCTATTCTAATCTCTTCTGTTCTATTCTAATCTCTTCTGTTCTATTCTAATCTCTTCTATTCTATTCTAATGTCTTCTATTTTATTCTAATGTCTTCTATTTTATTCTAATGTCTTCTATTCTATTCTAATCTCTTCTATTCTATTCTGATGTCTTCTATTCTAATGCCTTCTATTCTATCCTATTGTCTTCTATTCTATTCTAATGTCTTCTATTCTAATCTAATCTTTTCTATTCTATTCTAATGTTTTCTATTCTATTCTAATCTCTTCTATTCTATTCTAATCTCTTCTATTCTATTCTGATGTCTTCTATTCTATTCTAATGTCTTCTGTTCTATTCTAATCTCTTCTATTCTATTGTCTTCTATTCTATCCTATTGTCTTCTATTCTATTCTAATGTCTTCTATTCTATCTTATTGTCTTCTATTCTATTCTAATCTCTTCTATTCTATTCTAATCTCTTCTATTCTATTCTAATCTTTTCTATTCTATTCTAATCTCTTCTATTCTATTCTATTCTCTTCTATTCTATTGTCTTCTATTCTATCCTATTGTCTTCTATTCTATTCTAATGTCTTCTATTCTAATCTAATCTCTTCTATTCTATTCTAATCTCTTCTATTCTATTCTAATCTTTTCTATTCTAATCTTTTCTATTCTATTCTAATCTCTTCTATTGTATTCTATTCTCTTCTATTCTATTATAATCTATTCTATTCTATTCTATTCTAATCTCTCCTATTCTATTCTAATCTTTTCTATTCTATTCTAATGTCTTCTATTCTGTTATCTTCTATTCTCTTCTAATCTTTTCTATTCTATTCTAACGTCTTCTATTCTATTCTAATAGTTTCTATTCTATTCTAATAGTTTCTATTCTATTCTAATCTCTTCTATTCTATTCTAATGTTTTCTATTCTGTTCTCTTGCGTCCTCCAGCTGCGACCCGGACAGCGGCCATGACAGCGGGGCGGAGGACGGCCAGGACTCTCCCCCGTTCTGCTTCCTCACCATGGGGATGGGGAAGATCTTGCTTCCTGGACCCCCCCAGAGCGACAGCCAGAGCCAGGGGGGCGTCCACTCCCACTCCCACTCCCACTCCCACTCCCACAGCAGCAGCCACGGCGGCCTGCCTCACCCCCACACCGCTCCCCTGCCCCCCAGGCTGGGAGTGTGCCTGGACTGCGATAAGGGCCGGGTCTCCTTCTACGACGCCCACTCCCTGCGGGTCCTGTGGGAGGGGCTGGTGGACTGCTCCGCCCCCGTGTGTCCGGCCTTCTGCTTCATCGGCGGCGGCGCTCTGCAGCTGCAGGACCTGGTGGCCAACCGGAGCATCGAGGAGCCGCCGCCTCGGAGGGTCACCATCCAGACCAGAGCCACGAACCTGAGCAAATGAACGAGTTGGGGGGGCCTCGGTTCACTGCAGGTCAAAGTCTGACAGCTCAGTTCACCAAATACCACTCCAGGTATTACTGAGGAAGTCTCAGAAACAATCAAACAACAATCAAAGACAAGTAAATACGTCTGACAGACACATTTTAATCATTTATGACAGGTTTTAATTCATTTTAGACCTATTTTCAGACATTTTGAACAAGTTTCAAGTCATTTTTGGGCAATTTTGAGTCCTTTTGTACAAATTTTAAGTCATTCTGGACACATTTCAAAGCATTTTAAACAGTTTTAACTCCTTTTGAACAAGTTTCAAGTCATTTTGGGGCAATTTTGAGTCCTTTTGTACAATTGTAAAGTCACTTTGTGCAAGTTTTAATGCATTTTAAACAGTTTTAGCTCCTCTTGGACAGGATTCCAGTCATTTTGGAGCAATTTTGAGTCCTTTTGTACATTTTTTCAGTCGGTTTGGACGCATTTCAATGCATTTTAGACCATTAAAAAAACAAAAACAAAAATTTAGGACAAGTTTCAGGTCAATTTGGACAGGCTGGGTCATTTTGGACAGTTTTCAAGTAAGTCTGGGCAATTTTGTGTCCATTTTAACAATCTTTAAGCCATTTAAGACCCATTTCAAAGCATTTTAGACAGTTTCTAACTCAAATCATGTAGCTAGAATCCTGAAACTCTATTGGCTCGTTGATACTTGGAAAAATGACGACTCTAGCTACATGATTTGAGTTAAAAACTGTCTAAGATGCTTTGAAATGGGTTTAAGATTGCCTAGAAATTCTACAAAAGGACAAAAAAAATTCTCTAAATTACTTGAAACTTGTCCAAAATGGGTTGAGAACTATTGGAATGCTCTAAAACCTGTCTAAAACGATCAAAATGTTGTCCAACGGGACCTAAACCTGTCCACATAGACTTGAAATATGTTGTAAATTCGTTGAAATGCTCTAAAATGCTTTGAAATATGCGCCAAATTACTTTAAAATTGTCCAAAATGACTCAAAAACTGTACAAAAGGACACAAAATTGCCCAAAGATGACTTGAAGCTTGTCGATTATGAGTTAAAACTGTTCAAAATGCTTTGAAACTTGCCTGAGATGACTTAGAAATCGTACAAAAGGACACAAAATTGTCCAAAATGACTGCATAAAGCATATAAAGCTTTGAAATTTACCCAAAATTTGTCTCAAATTAATTAAAAACAGTCAAAAATGATTCAAATTTGCCCAAAATGACTCAAAAACTGTATAAAAGGACTCAAAATTGCCCAGAAAATAGCGGAATTGTGTTAAAATGCTTTGACATTTGCCTAAAATGACTTGAAACCTTCCAAAATAAGTTGGAAACTACTTGAATGCTTTGAAACTTATCTAAAATACTCAAAAAGTTGTCTAATAGGACTCAAAATTGCCCAAAATGACTGAAATCCTGTTCAAATTGTGCTAAAACTGTTTAAAATGCTTGGAAATGGGTCTTAAATGACTCAAAATGGTCCAAAAGGACTCAAAATTGCCCATAAAGGACTGATAACATGTACAGAATAAGTGAAAACTCTTTGAAATGCTTAGATATGGGTCTAAAATGACCTCAAAACTGCCCAAAAGGACTTGAAACTTGTCCAAAATGACTTAAAAATTGTAGAAAAGGACACAAAATTGCCCCCAAATGATTCGACACATGTCCAAAATGAGTTGAAAACTATTTGAATGCTTTCAAAACCTGTCTGAAATACTCAAAAAGTTGTCCAGTAGGACTCAAAATTGCCCATAAGTGACTGATATCCTGTTCAAATTGAGCTAAAACTCCTTAAAATGCTTGGAAATGGGTCTAAAATGACTTCAAAATTGCCCAAAATTACTTGAAAGTTGTCCAAAATGTCTTAAAACATGTCTCAAATGCATTTAAAACATTCATAAATGATTCAAAATTGCCCAAAATGAGTTAAAATCAGTCTAAAATGCTTAGTAACTGGTAGAAATGGGGTATCTGGTGAACTGAGGCGGCTCCATGTGGAATTCTGATCAGACTTCGGTCCTGGACTGAGCCGCCGCTGCTGGTAGTTTTCCTTTCAGTGTGATTCTTCAGATCTGACTGTCATCTCTAGACTCTACTTTTGCGTTTGCACTTGGCCTGAAATGATCCAACCTCTCTTTTGGCTTGTTTTATTCACGTTTTATCCTCTGGACTTTGTGGCTGAAGTGGTTTTAGACTATGCAGAGTTCTGTTGACAGTCCAGCACCTTTACAGCAGGTTTAAGAATGTCTGCCTACATCAATGAGGATGATAATAATCTGCTCTCTCTTTACACTTGTCTTGTTTTGTCCCAGAATGATTTGGACAACAACAGGCTGCATGCAAGTGTAACGAGGACTCGTGACTTCTAACGTATATGCAGATAAAGTGACTGTCACCTTGTGGAACACCTCAGACGTACTGTACAGTTAAGACTGGAATTATTCATAAACATGCCAAATTAGGATTTATGATGAATTCTTATTGGATAAACAGGTTTATTCTGATCGGAAATGACATGAATAAGTGACAAAAGCTGGTAAAAACATGTACAATTCGCTTGCAGTTAACCAGTAACTAACTTATTTTGCATTAGAATGTATTAAATATCACTGGGACTAGTTCTAATGGTGTAGAAACGGCACTTTCCCAAATATTTAGTCACATTTTCACAGTTATAAATAATTTTAGGCATGACATTTTTAGTAGAAATGTTTTAAAAAAATGTAAAAATTGTTTAAATTAATATTTTTTCTTTTAGCCAAATAACCATATGATATAGCTCTTCCACCTTCGGAGATAAAATTGGTCTAAAATTGCTTTAAAAATGGTACAAAAGGACACAAAATTGCCCAAAAATGACTAGAATCCTGTTCAAAATGAGTTAAAACTGTTGAAAATGCTTTAAAACCTGCTAAAAATGTCTCAAAAATTCTACAAAAGGACTCAAAATTCAGCAGAATGACTTGAAACATATCCAGAATGTCTTAAAACATGTGTAAACTGATTGAAAACTGTCAAAAAATGATTAAAAATTGACCAAAAAGACTCAAAAAATTGTACAGAAGTACACAAAATTGTCCAAAATTATGTGAAACCTGTCCAAAAATAAGTTAAAACTATTTTAAATGCTTTGATACTTGTCTAAAGTCATTAAAAAGCAATGCAATCCTTTCTAAAACTGACTCAAAACTGTCCAGAATTACCTAAATCTATCCAAATTGACTCAAAAACTGTCAAATTAACTTGAAACTTCTTCTAAATTAGTTTAAAAATGGTCAAAAATGCTGTGAAACGTGTCCAAAAAGACTCAGAAACTGCACAAAAAGGACTAAAAATTGCACAAAATGGCCTAAAAATTCAATAAAATCACTCAAAAATTGCCCAAAGTAACTTAAAAACCTGACATAAACGAGTTAAAAGCAGCTTAAAACGCTTCGAAACCTGCACGAAATGATTTAAAAATGGGCTGAAAGGACTCAAAATTTCTTTGAAACCTATCCAAAGTGTCTTTAAACATGTAAATGGATTAAAAACTGTCAAAATTGCCCAGAAACGACTCAAAAATTGTACCGAAGGATGCAAAAATTGCCTAATAAGTTGAAAACTATTTGAATGCTTTGAAACCTGTCTAAAAGGACCCAAACCTGTCGAAACTGACTTAAAATCTGTTTTAAAAAATGGTGAAAAATGCTTTGAAACGTGTCCAAAATGACTCAGAAATTGCCCCAAATGACTCAAAACACGTCCAGAATGTCGCAAATAAATTAAAAACTGTAAGAAATTATTCAAAATTTCCCAAAATGACTCAAAAATGATCAAAAAGGACCTAAACTTGTCCATATTGACTTAAAAAATAGCTCAAATTCATCATTAACTCAACATTTTGCTGTCTTTTCTACTTTTTAGTGTCATTTCCTGCCTTCAGAAACCTGTTCTTGAAGTAAAAATTCGCCTTAAATCAAAATCTGCATGGGTATGAATAATTTTGGGCTTAACGCTATGTCTAGTTTTCTATCTTGATTTTCTATGTAGCTTCGACGATGTGAGCATACTGCAGAGTTAGACGATGTGAATCTTCCCCTCTCTGGTCGTGGTTAGTGAAGCTCCGCTGCCTCTCGGTGCCCAAAAAGTTCCGTACGGTATTTTCTATAGTCGCTGTTTTGCATTCGAAAAAGGCCCGAAGCTGCCTCGGTGTTCTCAACAACAAATCAAAGCGAAGATTTAAAAAAAACGTTTCGGTGTTTTCCAGTTTGGCAGAAGTTAAAAGTGGTCGTTAGGCTGTGGTGTCCGAGTGATTTTCACATCCGTATCAACGACCAGCTGCAGTAGAACATTCGATAAACTTCTGCTCGACTCCGAATGTTTTGAGCTTTTGCTTCTCCCTCAGTAGTAGCTCATTTAACCTGCAGAGGTTGCGTCCGGGGAATGTAGGAGCAGGGGTTTTTACCGTCACATTTCCAAAATTGACCGGCTCGGACTGTATTTTGATATCTGGTGTGGTTTTCCCGGTGGGTAAGTGTGTGTGAGCTCCGGCTGTGACGTCCGTGCTTTCTGTGGTTTCGTACGAATGTTCGTCACGGGTGGTTCGTCGACTCGTTGTTCCAGCGCAGCACCTGAATGACTTTAGACTGTAGCATCATGAAATCAGAGCCTCCAAGTTTCGCCTCGCTGGCAGAATGTTTCTATCATGTCATGAGAAAAACAATAAAAGATTGACAACATGGAGTCACGCCTGAAGAGCTGCGTTATTTCCAAGTTAAATAGTGGATGAACAGTTTTCTATGGGCTGTATGTCAACATCATACTACGACAATGATGTTTACTGACTTAATATACTATGACTTTTTTATCAACAAATTACACTATGACGTTTTTTCACTTTTCGGACGACATACTATACTATAACGTTTTTGATGACTTTTTGGACGACTTGCTATACTATGACGTTTTTGATGCCTTTATGGACGACATACTATATTATGACGTTTTTGATGACATTTTTGACCACATACGATACTATGACGTTTTTGATGACTTTTTAGACGACTTGCTATACTATGACGTTTTTGATGACTTTTTGGACGACACGCTATACTATGACGTTTTTGATGACTTTTTGGACCACACACTATACTATGATGTTTTTGATGACATTTTTGACCACATACTATACTATGACGTTTTTGATGACATTTTTGACCACATACGATACTATGACGTTTTTGATGACATTTTTGACCACATACTATACTATGACGTTTTTGATGACTTTTTGGACGACTTGCTATACTATGACGTTTTTGATGCCTTTATGGACGACATACTATATTATGACGTTTCTGATGACTTTTTGGACGACACATTATACTATGATGTTTTTGATGACATTTTTGACCACATACTATACTATGACGTTTTTGATGACTTTTTGGACGACTTGCTATACTATGACGTTTTTGATGCCTTTATGGACGACATACTATACTATGACGTTTTTTGATGACTTTTTGGACGACACGCTATACTATGACGTTTCTGATGACTTTTTGGACGACACATTATACTATGATGTTTTTGATGACATTTTTGACCACATACTATACTATAACGTTTTTGATGACTTTTTGGACGACACACTATACTATGATGTTTTTGATGACATTTTTGACCACATACTAAACTATGACGTTTTTGATGACTTTTTGGACGACACACTATACTATGATGTTTTTGATGACATTTTTGACCACATACTAAACTATGACGTTTTTGATGACTTTTTGGACGACTTGCTATACTATGATGTTTTTGATGACATTTATCATGACATGCTATACTATGACGTTTTTGATGATATTTATCATGACATACTATACTATGACGTTTTTGATGATGTTTTGGATGACACACTATACTATGACGTTTTTGAGGACTTTTTGGACGACACGCTATACGATGATGTTTTTGATGATATTTATCATGACATACTATACTATGACGTTTTTGATGACGTTTTGGATGACACACTATACTATGATGTTTTTGATGACATTTATCATGACATACTATACTATGACGTTTTTGAGGACTTTTTGGACGACATACTATACTATGACGTTTTTGATGACTTTTTGGACGACACACTATACTATGATGTTTTTGATGACATTTTTGACCACATACTATACTATGACGTTTTTGATGACTTTTTGGACGACATACTATACTATGATGTTTTTGATGACATTTTTGACCACATACTATACTATGACGTTTTTGATGACTTTTTGGACGACTTGCTATACTATGACGTTTTTGATGCCTTTATGGACGACATACTATACTATGACGTTTATGATGACTTTTTGGACGACACGCTATACTATGACGTTTCTGATGACATTTTTGACCACATACTATATTATGACGTTTTTGATGACTTTTTGGACCACATACTATACTATGATGTTTTTGATGACATTTTTGACCACATACTATACTATGACGTTTTTGATGACTTTTTGGACGACTTGCTATACTATGACGTTTTTGATGACTTTTTAGACGACTTGCTATACTATGACGTTTTTGATGACTTTTTGGACGACACGCTATACTATGACGTTTTTGATGACTTTTTGGACCACACACTATACTATGATGTTTTTGATGACATTTTTGACCACATACTATACTATGACGTTTTTGATGACATTTTTGACCACATACGATACTATGACGTTTTTGATGACATTTTTGACCACATACTATACTATGACGTTTTTGATGACTTTTTGGACGACTTGCTATACTATGACGTTTTTGATGCCTTTATGGACGACATACTATATTATGACGTTTTTGATGACATTTTTGACCACATACGATACTATGACGTTTTTGATGACTTTTTAGACGACATACTATACTATAACGTTTTTGATGACTTTTTGGACGACACGCTATACTATGACGTTTTTGATGACTTTTTAGACGACTTGCTATACTATGACGTTTTTGATGACTTTTTGGACGACACGCTATACTATGACGTTTTTGATGACTTTTTGGACGACACACTATACTATGATGTTTTTGATGACATTTTTGACCACATACTATACTATGACGTTTTTGATGACATTTTTGACCACATACTATACTATGATGTTTTTGATGACTTTTTGGACGACTTGCTATACTATGATGTTTTTGATGACATTTATCATGACATACTATACTATGACGTTTTTGATGATATTTATCATGACATACTATACTATGACGTTTTTGATGATGTTTTGGATGACACACTATACTATGACGTTTTTGAGGACTTTTTGGACGACACGCTATACGATGATGTTTTTGATGATATTTATCATGACATACTATACTATGACGTTTTTGATGACGTTTTGGATGACACACTATACTATGATGTTTTTGATGACATTTATCATGACATACTATACTATGACGTTTTTGAGGACTTTTTGGACGACATACTATACTATGACGTTTTTGATGACTTTTTGGACGACACACTATACTATGACGTTTTTGATGACATTTTTGACCACATACTATACTATGACGTTTTTGATGACTTTTTGGACGACATACTATACTATAACGTTTTTGATGACTTTTTGGACGACATACTATACCATGACGTTTTTGATGACTTTTTAGACGACTTGCTATACTATGACGTTTTTGATGACTTTTTGGACGACACGCTATACTATGACGTTTTTGATGACTTTTTGGACGACACACTATACTATGATGTTTTTGATGACATTTTTGACCACATACTATACTATGACGTTTTTGATGACATTTTTGACCACATACGATACTATGACGTTTTTGATGACATTTTTGACCACATACTATACTATGACGTTTTTGATGACTTTTTGGACGACTTGCTATACTATGACGTTTTTGATGCCTTTATGGACGACATACTATATTATGACGTTTCTGATGACTTTTTGGACGACACATTATACTATGATGTTTTTGATGACATTTTTGACCACATACTATACTATGACGTTTTTGATGACTTTTTGGACGACTTGCTATACTATGACGTTTTTGATGCCTTTATGGACGACATACTATACTATGACGTTTTTGATGACTTTTTTGGACGACACGCTATACTATGACGTTTCTGATGACTTTTTGGACGACACATTATACTATGATGTTTTTGATGACATTTTTGACCACATACTATACTATGACGTTTTTGATGACTTTTTGGACGACACACTATACTATGACGTTTTTGATGACTTTTTGGACGACACACTATACTATGATGTTTTTGATGACATTTTTGACCACATACTATACTATGACGTTTTTGATGACATTTTTGACCACATACTATACTATGATGTTTTTGATGACTTTTTGGACGACATACTATACTATGACGTTTTTGATGTCTTTTTGGACAACATACTATAGTATGACATTTTTGATGATATTTATCATGACATACTATACTATGATGTTTTTGATGACTTTTTGGACGACATACTAAACTATGATGTTTTTGATGACTTTTTGGACAACATACTATACTATGACGTTTTTGATGACTTTTCGGATGACATGCTATACTATGACGTTTTTGATGATATTTATCATGACATACTATACTATGACGTTTTTGATGACTTTTTGGACAACAGACTATACTATGACGTTTTTGATGATATTTATCATGACATACTATACTATGACGTTTTTGATGACTTTTTGGACGACATGCTATACTATGACGTTTTTGATGACTTTTTGGATGACATGCTATACTATGATGTTTTTGATGATATTTATCATGACATACTATACTATGACGTTTTTGATGACTTTTTGGACGACATGCTATACTATGACGTTTTTGGTGACTTTTTGGACGACATACTATACTATGACGTTTTTGATGATATTTATCATGACATACTATACTATGACGTTTTGGATGACATTTCGGACGACATACTATACTATGACGTTTTTGATGATATATATCACGACATACTATACTATGACGTTTTTGATGACGTTTCGGACCACGTATTATACTATGACGTTTTGGACCACTATAACGTTTTTGATAATATATATCACGAGATAATATACTATGACGTTTTTGATGACGTTTTGGACCACATACTATACTATGACGTTTTTGATGACTTTTTGGACGACATGCTATACTATGACGTTTTTGATGACTTTTTGGACGACATGGTATACTATGACGTTTTTGATGATATTTATCATGACATACTATACTATGACGTTTTTGATGACTTTTTGGACGACATACTATACTATGATGTTTTTGATGACTTTTTGGACGACATGCTATACTATGACGTTTTTGATTATATATATCACGACATACTATACTACGACGTTTTTGATGACGTTTCGGACCACGTACTATACTTTGACGTTTTGGACCACTATAACGTTTTTGATGATATATATCACGACATAATATACTATAACGTTTTTGATGATCTTTTGGACGACATACTATACTATGATGTTTTTGATGATATTTATCATGACATACTATACTGTGACATTTTTGATGACATTTTAGACCACATACTATACTATGATGTTTTTGATGATGTATATTATAACATACTATACTATGACGTTTTTGATGACGTTTCCGACCACGTACTATACTATGACGTTTTTGATGATGTATATCACGACATACTATACTATGATGTTTTTGATGATTGTTACGGCCCTTGGCTGGGATTCTGTGCAGGTAGGTTGTGTGTGTTTTCTGTGATTTTTTCTGTTTCAGATTGCACTCAGCAGGAGTGGCCAGGTGCACCTGTGGCCACTCTGCAATTAAGAAGGAGCTTTAAAAGAGAAGTCATCCTGATCATCGGGGCCAGTGGGCCAGACCGGCAGCGAGTGAGAGCAGTGTGGTGACAGTGTTGTGGTGACCTGCCTCAAACCAAGCTTGGTGTTTGGTGACTTTTGAATCGGCTTATGTTTGATTGGGAAGCTTGCTTTAATTTGACTGTAGTTTTGCTTGTTTTGTTGTAAATAAACAACCATTTTTTGGTCCACAACCGGATTCTTTTCTGTTGATTTCACACTTGTTATTACTCCCCTCATCCCCCGGCTCACGAACATGTAACGTTTCTGATGATATTTATCACGAAGTACTATACTATGACGTTTTTGATGATATTTATCAAGACATACTATACTATGACGTTTTTGATGACTTTTTGGACGACACGCTTTACTATAACGTTTTTGATGATATTTATCATGACAGACTATACTATGACGTTTTTGATGATATTTATCATGACAGACTATACAATGACGTTTTTGATGACTTTTTGGACGACATGCTATACTATGACATTTTTGATGACTTTTTGGACGACATGCTATACTATGATGTTTTTGATGATATTTATCATGACATACTATACTATGACGTTTTTGATGATATTTATCATGACAGACTATACTATGACGTTTTTGATGATATTTATCATGACAGACTATACTATGACGTTTTTGATGATATTTATCATGACATACTATACTATGATGTTTTTGATGACTTTTTGGATGACATACTATACTATGATGTTTTTGATGATATTTATCATGACATAATATACTATGACGTTTTTGATGACTTTTTGGACGACATACTATACTATGACGTTTTTGATGATATTTATCATGACATACTATACTATGATGTTTTTGATGACTTTTTGGACGACATACTATACTATGACGTTTTTGATGACTTTTTGGACGACATGCTATACTATGACATTTTTGATGACTTTTTGGACATGCTATACTATGACGTTTTTGATGATATTTATCATGACAGACTATACTATAACGTTTTTGATGATATTTATCATGACATACTATACTATGATGTTTTTGATGACTTTTTGGATGACATACTATACTATGACGTTTTTGATGATATTTATCATGACAGACTATACTATGACGTTTTTGATGATATTTATCATGACAGACTATACTATGACGTTTTTGATGATATTTATCATGACATACTATACTATGATGTATTTGATGACTTTTTGGGCGACATGCCATACTATGACGTTTTTGATGATATTTATCATGACAGACTATACTATGACGTTTTTGATGACTTTTTGGATGACATGCTATACTATGACATTTTTGATGACTTTTTGGACGACATGCTATACTATGACGTTTTTGATGATATTTATCATGACATACTATACTATGATGTTTTTGATGACTTTTTGGACGACATACTATACTATGACGTTTTTGATGACTTTTTGGACGACATGCTATACTATGACGTTTTTGATGATATTTATCATGACATACTATACTATGATGTTTTTGATGACTTTTTGGACGACATACTATACTATGACGTTTTTGATGACTTTTTGGACGACATGCTATACTATGACGTTTTTGATGATATTTATCATGACATGCTATACTATGACGTTTTTGATGATATTTGTCATGACATACTATACTATGACGTTTTTGATGATATTTATCATGACAGACTATACTATGACGTTTTTGATGATATTTATCATGACATACTATACTATGATGTTTTTGATGACTTTTTGGACGACATACTATACTATGACGTTTTTGATGACTTTTTGGACGACATGCTATACTATGACGTTTTTGATGATATTTATCATGACATACTATACTATGATGTTTTTGATGACTTTTTGGACGACATACTATACTATGACGTTTTTGATGACTTTTTGGACGACATGCTATACTATGACGTTTTTGATGATATTTATCATGACATGCTATACTATGACGTTTTTGATGATATTTGTCATGACATACTATACTATGACGTTTTTGATGATATTTATCATGACAGACTATACTATGACGTTTTTGATGATATTTATCATGACATACTATACTATGATGTTTTTGATGACTTTTTGGACGACATACTATACTATGACGTTTTTGATGACTTTTTGGACGACATGCTATACTATGACGTTTTTGGTGATATTTATCATGACAGACTATACTATGATGTTTTTGATGACTTTTTGGACGACATGCTATACTATGACGTTTTTGATGATATTTATCATGACATACTATGCTATGACGTTTTTGATGATATTTATCATGACATACTATACTATGGCGTTTTTGATGATATTTATTATGACAGACTATACTATGACGTTTCTGATGACTTTTTGGACGACATACTATACTGTGACGTTTTTGATGACTTTGTGGACGACTTACTACAGTATTACATTTTTGATGACCTTTTGGACGACATACTATACTATGACGTTTTTGATGATATTTATCATGACATACTATACTACGATGTCTTTGATGACTTTTTGGACGACATACTATACTATGACGTTTTTGATTATATTGATCATGACATACTATACTATGAAGTTTTTGAGGACTTTTTGGACGACATACTATACTATGATGTTTTTGATGACTTTTTGGACAACATACTATACTATGACGTTTTTGATGACTTTTTGGATGACATACTACAGTATGACATTTTTGATGACTTTTTGGATGACATGCTATACTATGACGTTTTTGATGACTTTTTGGACAACATACTATACTATGACGTTTTTGATGATATTTATCATGACATACTATACTATGACGTTTTTGATGACTTTTTGGATGACATACTATACTATGACGTTTTTGATGACTTTTTGGACGACATACTATACTATGACATTTTTCATGACTTTTTGGACGACATACTATACTATGACGTTTTTGATGATATTTATCATGACATACTATACTATGACGTTTTTGAGGACTTTTTGGACGACATACTATACTATGACGTTTTTGATGACTTTTTGGACAACATACTATACTATGACATTTTTGATGACTTTTTGGATGACATACTACAGTATGACATTTTTGATGACTTTTTGGACGACATGCTATACTATGACGATTTTGATGAGTTTTTGGACGACATACTATACTATGACATTTTTGATGACTTTTTGGACGACGTACTATACTATGACATTTTTGATGATATTTATCATGACACACTATACTATGACGTTTTTGATGATATTTATCATGACATACTATACTATGACGTTTTTGATGACTTTTTGGATGACATACTATACTATGACGTTTTTGATGACTTTTTGGACGACATACTATACTATGACATTTTTCATGACTTTTTGGACGACATACTATACTATGACGTTTTTGATGATATTTATCATGACATACTATACTATGACGTTTTTGAGGACTTTTTGGACGACATACTATACTATGACGTTTTTGATGACTTTTTGGACAACATACTATACTATGACATTTTTGATGACTTTTTGGATGACATACTACAGTATGACATTTTTGATGACTTTTTGGACGACATGCTATACTATGACGATTTTGATGAGTTTTTGGACGACATACTATACTATGACATTTTTGATGACTTTTTGGACGACGTACTATACTATGACATTTTTGATGATATTTATCATGACACACTATACTATGACGTTTTTGATGATATTTATCATGACATACTATACTATGACGTTTTTGATTACTTTTTGGACGACATACTATACTATGACATTTTTCATGACTTTTTGGACGACATACTATATGACGTTTTTGATGACTTTTTGGACCACATACTATACTATGACGTTTTTGATTATATTTATCATGACATACTATACTATGATAAATATACTATAATATAATATAATATAATATACTACTATAATACATACCACACCACCTAGTGACACCTCTGACGAAGACGGAAGTTACTATCAAAACATGTCAGGTATGTTTTTGACAGGACGTGTCTGATCACAGAAAGATTTAAGCACTTGATTATATTTGTCAGCACATGCTATACTATGACCTGTCTGATGATATTTATCATAACATACTATACTATGACGTTTTTATATTTTTTTGGACAACATACTATACTATGATGTTTTTGATGATATTTATCATGACATACTATACTATGATGTTTTTGATGACTTTTTGGACGACATATTATACTATGACGTTTTTGATGATAGTTATCATGACACACTATACTATGACATTTTTGATTATATTTATCATGACACACTATACTATGACGTTTTTGATGATTTTTTGGACGACATACTATACTATGACGTTTTTGATGATAGTTATCATGACACACTATACTATCACATTTTGGATTATATTTATCATGACATGCTATACTATGACCTGTCTGGTGATATTTATCATAACATACTATACTATGACGTTTTTATATTTTTTTGGACAACATACTATACTATGATGCTTTTGATGATATTTATCATGACATACTATACTATGATGTTTTTGATGACTTTTTGGACGACATATTATACTATGACGTTTTTGATGATAGTTATCATGACATACTATACTACGATGTTTTTGATGACTTTTCGGACGACATACTATACTATGACGTTTTTGATGATATTTCTCATGACATACTATACTATGACGTTTTTGATGATGTTTATCATGACTTACTATACTATGACGTTTTTGATGATATTCATCATGACATACTATACTATGACATCTTTGATGACGTTTCGGACCACGTACTATACTACAGGAGGGCCTGCCCTCCTCTGGACCCACCACCCACAGAGGGAATCGCAGGGGCCGGGTGCTATGTGGATTGGGAGGCAGTCGACGGCGGGGGCCTCGGCGACCCGATCCCCGGACACAGCTTCTAACTTGGGACTTGGAACGTCACCTCACTGGGGAGGAAGGAGCCTGAGCTTATGCGGGAGGTTTAGAGATACCGTCTAGATATAGTTGGGCTCACCTCCACGCACAGCTCGGGCTCTGGAACCCAGCTCCTCGAAAGGGGCTGGACTCTCCATTTCTCTGGAGTTGCCCATGGTGAGAGGCGGTGGGCTGGCGTGGGCTTGCTCACGTCCCCACAGCTCAGCCGCCACGTATTGGAGTTCACCCCGGTGAACAAGAGGGTCGGGTCCCTGCGCCTTCGGGTCGGGGGCAGGTCTCTGACTGTTGTCTCGGCCTACGGGCCGAACAGCAGTGCGGAGTACCCGGCCTTCTTGGAGTCCCAGGGAGGGGTGCTGGACAGTGCTCCGACTGGGGACTCCATTGTTCTACTGGGGAACTTCAACGCTCACGTGGGCAAAGACAGTGAGACCTGGAGGTAGGAGGTAGGGAGATTCCAGCAGGAGAACCATCCAAAGAACAAAAAAAAAGAGTTTCTACAGAAGAAAGTGAAAAGTACGACCTGGACATGTATGTTGCATGAACACCTTTGGGGTATTTCTGGAGAAAGTTGGAGCAACACAACCCCTCCAGCAAAGAGCAGCTGAAAGAAAATGTTTTTCGAAGAATGTCTGAAGATCTCTGCAGAAATCTGGTATCATCCATGCAGAGGAGGACCGAGTCTGTCATCAGAAATAAAGGTGGACGTATGAAGTAATGGAAGAATACAAGGCTTTTGTTGCATTGAGTTCCTACTGCGGGGCCTGTCTGTTCAATATAGTGAATCTAAAGTGTTAGTTCTTAATTTTACACCAGCATTAATACCTGCTGCTCAACTAATGCAATTACTGCACCATACTATTATGAATCATTTGACTTGTAGGTGGTATTGTTGTCTAGATGTGTAAGTTGTGTCTTTTTTCTTCTGTTGGGCATCAAAACAGAGCAATGCACTCTTTTCTGAATAACATCCACAGCTTGCTTCTCATGATACAAGTAAGATGTTGTTCAAAGATGATTTTAATTTGAATCCCGGGTAACTCTCTTCCTTGTAAACCAGTTTTATTTTCCCCCTCATCTGTCACGTTTTCTCCCTGCAGCTAAACATGAAATTATCCGGTCGAGTTGAAGCGTCGGTTAAAGTGTTGCGTGCTGTCAGACTCTGATCGACTGTAAACAGCCGAACTGTTCCCCGTGAGAGATTAACAAACACAAACCCTCTTTGTTTCAGCATAATAGGGCAAACTGGTGTCTCCGAGAGCTGCTGCTGCGTGTAAGGACAGGCGTGGAGTTAATCACTGGAGCTGCTGGAACAGATAGAGTGGATCCTTTGTGCCACGGGGTTTAGAAGTAATCAGGACACACCTCAGGACACCTGATAGCAGCAGCTGCTCTGCATGCGAGCACCAGACGAGCTTGTTTTTAAACGCCATTATCATCCAGACAAAGTGACAGAAAAGTATGTTCCACAGAGCAGGTATTGCATAACAGCTCACTGCCTGTGCATTTGTCTCTTTACATCGGTGAAGCTGCAGGAGGGTGTAATACCAACAGACCGCCATTAGGGGGCGACATTGTTTGTGCTTTGTTGGTGTCTTGGTGTTTTGTTTTTTTTTTTTAGTGTAGAAAAAACAGAAGAAGTGAGCAACAGGTGCAGCAGTGTGTCAACACCGACTCATCTGGTCTCAGATCAGTGAGGACACGTCAGACGCTGCAGGTTAACAGCAGCCTCCAGCTCCTGTTCGGCTGCTTTGTGCTGCTCATCGTCGAGAACATCAGACTCAGAGCTCTCAGTCAAGCTCCTCTTTGTCGGCTTGTTCCTTTTTCTTTCAATCCAAACAAATCCAATCCAAATAAATCAAATTTAATCAAACTGTAGGCCTGCTGCTCGACAGAATGCACCTACAAAGTCCTGGAAGGCCTCACATAATGCAAAATAACTATAATGCAAATACAAGAGGAAGAAAAACACCAACAGAAACTACATTAAAAATAATTTTACTGAAGTGTTTTTCTTTGCAGATTGTAAAAAATATATGTTAAAAAAAGTTTTAAAATATGTTTAATACTGTAGAGTCAAAATAACAGCAAATGCCTGTAAAATAATGACATTTTATCCGATTTAATTAGAATAAAACAGTGCAGGTTTACAGTATAAGCACTAATTAGAATATGTAAAATAAATGTTTTGATGAGGACATTGTGTGGACGTGTTACAGGTGACATGTAAATTAATAGTTTTTCTCTATGATTTTACTTGTCATTATAGACACAGTACATATGGAAAATAATAGTGTTTTTAGTTTGTATTTGTTTAAAACAAAAAGACAAAAAATGTTTAGTTTGCTGATTCAAATACAATAAAAAACTGTTTAATTTTATGGTCAAATGTTATAAAAGAATAAATGACCTTTTGTTTAAAATAACAATAATAATAATAATAATAATAATAATAATAATAATAATAATAATAATAATAATTGATGTGGACATTATTTACAGTTTTGGCCTGTTTTATGTAATTTTTTGCATTTTCTTTACAGTTAACAATTAAATTAATTATTTTTTCTGTGGATTTATTTATTATAATTTATACAGTATATATTGTAAATTATTCACCATTTTTCAATCCTCAATATACTTGTTTTGTAAAAACAAAATAAATATTTAATAATAATAATAATAATAATATTTGCTGATTTAAATACAATAAAAACAGCCTTATTTTAGGGTCAAAAGTTATAAAAAAAATGGACGTGGATTTTATTTACATTTGTTTTGGCCTGTTTTTTGCATTTATTTATTTATTGTTTTTACAGTTACTATATAAATCAATACTGTTTCTGTGATTTTACTTATTATATTTTATACAATATATATTGTAAATTATTTACCATTTCTCAATCCTTAATATACATATTTTGTATTAATATTATTATTATTACTATTATAATTATTGTTCTTATGACTACTACTACTATTAATAATAATAATAATAGTATTTTGCTGATTTACATACAATAAAAACAGCCTAATTTTATGGTCAAATGTTATTTAAAATGAAGTGGACATTATTTTCATTTATTTTGGCCTGTTTTTGTATTTTTTTATTTTTACAGTTAACATATAAAGTAATGCGTCTTTATTTTCTGATTTTACAACCTAATATCTTTGATTTTACAGCAATGTTTAATTGCTGTAAAATAGCAATTAAACATCATTTTTCTTTTAAAATAATGGTGAATATTTGTAGATAATAATATTAATTTTGCTGATTTAAATGCTGTAAAAACAATTTAATTCTATAAAATAACTAATTATAATTAATAAAAAAATTCTGATGTGGATTTTCTGTGATTCTAGAAGTTTTCAGAATAATTTTACTATTTATTATGTGTATTTTAACAAAACAGGAAACAACTAAACTGCTAAAAAGGAAACTACAGTTATTAAATGGTTGAAAACGTGTGTGTGTGTTCTCGTGTGTGTTCTTGGTTTGACCTCCAGTGTTGTTGCCTCGTGTTGTAGTTTTCCACCTGCTGAACTCCTCCAGCTGTGTCTGTGTTTGAACCAACCCTCTGCTGTAGAGGATCAGTGGAGCCTCCAACCGGATCGGGTTGCGTTATTTTTCTGTGCAAGATCAATTTATCATCAGTGAATCAGAGGAGATAAACAAGAGACTTACCCAGAGCATGAGCCAACAGCTGGAACCTGGACGGCTGAAGAAAGAAATCATCAATCGTTCTCTGACGTTTTGCGTCTCGTTTTGTTGTTTTGTGTCTCGTTTTTGTTTTTGTGTCTTATTTATGTCTCAATAGTGTCATTTTGTGATAATTTGTCTCATTTGTGCCGTTTTGCGTCTCATTTTAGTCTCGTTTTGTCGTTTTGTGTCTCATTTTTGCCATTTTGTGTCTCATTTTATTGTTTTGTGTCTCATTTGTGTTGTTTTGTGTCTTATTTGTGTCATTTTGTGTCTCATTTATGCCGTTTTGTGTCCCATTTGTGTCGCTTTGTCTCATTTTTGTCACTTTGTGTCTCATTTGTGTCGTTTTGTCTCATTTTTGTCACTTTGTGCCTCATTTGTGTCGTTGTGTCTCATTTTTGTCACTTTGTCTCATTTGTGTCGTTGTGTCTCATTTTTGTCACTTTGTGTCTCATTTGTCGTTTTGTGTTATTTCGTGGCTCACTTTGTCGTTTTCTGTTCATTTTCGTTGTTCTGTGTCTCATTTCTGTTGTTTTGCGTCTCATTTTTGTCAATTTGTGTCATTTTGTGTCTCATTTTTGTTATTTTGTGTCTCATTTTAGTCATTTAGTGTCTCATTTTAATCGTTCCGTGTGTTATTTATGCCGTTTTGTGTCTCATTTGTGTCGTTTTGAGTTAATTTGTGCCTCGTTTTTGCTGTTTTATGTTTTATTGTAGTTGTTTTGTGTGTTATTTTTGTTGTCTTGTTTCGCATTATTGTCGTTTTGTGTCTCATTTTATGTTTTGTGTTATTTTGTGTCTCATTTTTGTCGCATTTTGTATCCTTATTAGTTGTTTTTAATTTGTGTCATGTCACATTACGTCTAGGTTTTGTACTTTTGTCTCATTTCTGTTGTTTTGTGTTAATTTGTGCCTCGTTTTTGCTATTTTATGTCTCATTTTAGTCATTTTGTGTCTCACTATAGTTACTGTTTTATTTATGCCATTTTCTTTTCTCATTTGTGTCATTTTGTGTCCTATTTTTATTGTTTTGTGTCTGATCTGTATCATTTTGTGTTCATTTGTGCCTTGCTTTTGTTATTTTATGTCTCATTTGAGTCGTTATGTGTGTAATTTATGCCATTTTGCTTCTCATATGTGCTTTTTGTGGGTCATTTTTGTCGTTTTGTGATAATTTGTGCCTCGTTTTTGCTATCTTATGTTTCATTTTAGTTGTTTTGTGTGTTATTTTTGTCGTTTGGTGTTAATTTGTGCCTCGTTTTTGCTATTTTATGTTTCATTTTTGTCGTTTTGTTTCTCATTTTTGTCGTTTTGTGTCTCCTTTTATGTTTTGTGTTATTTTGTGTCTCATTTGTGTCACACTTTGTACCCTTATTAGTTGTTTTTAATCTGTGTCATGTCACGTTATGTCTAGGTTTTATATTAATTATTATAATTTTGTCTCATTTTTGTTGTGTGCATCTTTTGTATTGTGTTATGTTTGTGTTTTGTGTCTCATATTGCATCGTTTTGTGGTCATTCAGATATCTAAATCTCCTCTCTCAGCTCAGATCGTCTGCAGCTGCATCTGAACAGCCAATCAAGCTTCTTGGCTTCATGCTCAGAGTCGACTGAACCGACGTGCAACACGCTGAGCGTCGATGAGACGTGGTGAACTTTCAAAACGTGCACACGGAGCAAGAAGCTGCGGAGAAGCGTCTGACAACACAAGCAGAGATTCCCCGTCTGTCCTCGGCTCCTCTGCACATCACGGCGGACGTCCTGCAAAAACGCACCAGCCTCCAGGAAGCCCGACGAGTTCCAACCGGTCCCAGAGGATTCTCCGGGGAGCGTTACGGCAAACCGATCTCTGCTCGTATCAGAAAAACACCGGGAGACACACGAACCCGGCATGTGTGAGCTCTGGATGGATGCCAGAGCGTGTGAGCGTGCTCAGACAGGACCGAGGCCCTCAGGTGTTCTGAGTATTTCTGTCTCACCGTGTGTCACTTTCAAACTGGAAAAACATTAACGCGTCATGAAGTCAGTCTGACGGGGTTTTAAATAGGGTTTGGCGCAACATTCAGCCGACTTAGAGGCTGATTTAGCAACGTCTTTAGGTAAAAGGGCAAAATACATCCATACAATACAAACACATCTATTAACCTTTTAAAACTCGCAATGGAACACAAAGATAACAGAGATGACTTGGATTAAGTTTTAAGTATTATTATCAACTGTTGTAGTCTTTGTGTATGTTTGTTTGTAACATTTATCAGTCCCTCCAGGAATTCTCGATGCTGCGATCGCAACAATTAACGTAAATTCAACCAATCTCCATGAATTCTGCACCACCTTCCAATTTCGTCCAATCACTGCAACTTTTCCGCAATTTTGTCCCGCCTCCCGTGAGTTCCACCAATCACAGCAGTCCCCAGTAATGCACGTACCTCACCGGATTCACTTCCTTGTTTATGGTTTGAAGATACAGATGCAACAAAAACTACTGCAGAACAATTCCCTGATGTTCTTCACCAAAGCGGAGCTAAACTGTTTTCACCCCGTGGAATATTGAGGTGGAACACAAACCAAAACCATCCACTGACAAACACTTTTCTACCGTAAACATATCAGGAGAATGGGTGAAACCAGCGGACCACAGACCAGACAAACCACCGTGATGAAGCTGTAGCATCCAGATCTGTGGCAGCACTGAAACAATGAAGGTCAGTTAGATTCATTAACTGACGTGACGAGCTGTGAGCGTGTGTGTGTGAACATGCGTGTGCCGGGATGTGGAATTAACTTTTAAAACTTTTAAAATTTTTAATGAATTAAACAAAACAAAGTAAAAAAATGCAACTTTTTAGCCATTTTTTTACCGTCTCCCGCATTTTCATTGTATGCTTAAAACACCGCAATTTTTTAGAAAAGCTGCCGCGAATTCAGACATTTTAGGAGCAACAATCTGGAAAAACACCCAAGAAATCCTGGAAGGACTGATTAAGAGGGAATGTAATTGATCTGCAAACCTGGAACCATTTAGAGATCAGAGAAGATCATCTTTTCTGATGTATTTAACATTTGCTACTGCAGATACATCAAGAAATGACAGCAAATGCCCTGTTGTTGTTTTTATATTGTAGATTCACCGCTGGACATTTTCGGTCACAGATTTACCATAAAATAACTGAAAATAACTACAAATGCATGAGAAACAACAGAAAATGTCCATTTTTGTGACGGAATAACAATTAAACTTCAGAAAATTTACCTATTTTTTATTTAATTTATAGAAAACCATGATTTTTTAAAAAAATATTATTATCTTTAAGTAATTCTTTATTTTATTTATTTATTATTGTATTATTTTATACACACACGTATAGATTTCTATGGATACATCATTAAATAAAAGCAAATGTTCTGTTTTTTTATGTCCTGTTTCTCATTTTATAGATTTTTCATTTACCTTTTTTGTTTTTAAATCATAGATTTACCTTTTAATGTCAGAAAATGTCCAGTTTTTCCACTTCCCATACACAATTTAATCCTATTTCTCTAATAGATTTCCCATCAAATAACTAAAAAACCACTATGGATACACGCCTGTCTAATGGGAAATGGACATTTTTCAAAATAAGAGATTTAACATTAAGTAAAAGAAAATGTCCTGTCGTGTTTTTTTTTTTTTTTTTTTTTTTACTGTAGATATTCCATTAAACAATAGCAAGTGTTTTATTTTAAAGATTTATTATTTTTTTATTTTAGATAAACCAATAAATTACAGGAATTGTCCAGTTGTCCTGTTTTTTCATTTTATACATTTTCGCTGTTTGTTGTTGTTTATTTTTATCATGGATTCATTGTTAAATTACAGAAAATGTCCTGTTTTTCCACTATAGACACACAATTAAATGACATTTCCATTTTTTACTAGCTATTATTTAATTGCATGTCTACAGTGAGAAAGTAGGACGTTTTCTGTTTTTAAAATGTACATCTAAGATTTTTTTTTTAAAGTACATCTTATAAATCAGTGGAATACAAAATGCAAATGTTAAACAAATCTTAAAATGTCAGAAACAACATGTGGGCATCTCCATTTACACTTACAGTCCAGGTTTCCTGTTGGACACCAGGATTTATTTTGTTTTTTAAACTGAGGACGGACTGTAAATTACCAGTAAGATTCCAGGTATTTACTTATGGAACACGGAGTGCAGCGAGTAAATCTCAGATGTGTCGAGCAGCTAAAACAGAACTTTACCTGACGGGTGATTTACCTGAAGCTGAGGTGTGCGTGTCGACGTGTGCTGAAGGGTTTCGGTCCGAAGGCTCTGCTCTGACAGCTTAATGACCGGCTGTCCACACATCACTTCACTCGGCTTCTGTGGAAGGAGGAAGCAGAAAAACAACCAGGAGAAGCTGCTGGAAAACGTACAGAACCGCAGTAAAACCCCGAAGACGCACCGGAAGGTTCTGCTGTTAATCTTCCTCCGAGGCGCAAAAGGTCTCAGAGCAGCAGCTGGTGGAAGCAGCCGAAGAGCTGAAGCAACACATTTTCTGCATGTGACTGAGGGAAAAGGAAGGTGGGCTCTGTGTGCAGAATGCAATGCATGCAACAACACTGCAAAAACAGGACACAAACTGACAAAAACGAGATATAAAATGACAAAAATGAGATATAAAATGACAAAAATGAGACACAAAATGACAAAAATGAGATATAAAATGACAAAAATGAGACACAAAATGACAAAAACGAGATATAAAATGACAAAAATGAGATATAAAATGACAAAAATGAGACACAAAATGACAAAAATGAGATATAAAATGACAAAAATGAGACACAAAATGACAAAAACGAGATATAAAATGACAAAAATGAGATATAAAATGACAAAAATGAGACACAAAATGACAAAAATGAGATATAAAATGACAAAAATGAAACACAAAATGACAAAATTGAGGCACAAGAAAACAAAAAAGAGACAAAACAACATAAATGAGACATAAAATGACAAAAACAGACACAACATGACGTAAACGAGGCACAAATGAAAAATGAGACTTTAAACACCAGCAAGGACATACAAAAGAAGACACAAAATGATAAAAATGAGACACATACAATAAGAATGACACACAAAATGACACAAATGAGACACGAAATGACAAAAATGAGACACGAAATGATAAAAATGAGACACGAAACGGCAAAAATAAGACACAAAACAGCATAAATGTGACACGAAATGACAAATATCAGACACAAAATGACACAAATGAGACATGAAATGACAAAAATGAGACACGAAATGATAAAAATGAGACACGAAACGACAAAAATGAGACAGGAAATGACAAAAATGAGACACGAAATGACACAAATGAGACAAAATGATAAAAATGAGAGAAAATATTACAAGAATGAGACAAAACGATAAATGAAATGACAAAATAAGAAAAAACGATAAAAATGAGACAGGAAATGACAGAAATGAGACAAAACGATTAAAATGAGAGAACATGACAAAAATGAGACACAAAATGACAAAAATAAGACATGAAATGACAAAACTGAGACGCAAAATCACAAAAATGAGACACAAAATGACACAAATGAGACACGAAACGATAAAAATGAAACACGAAATGATAAAAATGATACAAAAATGACACAAATGAGACAGAAAATGACAAAAATGAGAAACGAAATGATAAAAATGAGACACAAAATGACACAAATGAGACACAAAACGATAAAAATGAAACACGAAATGATAAAAATGATACAAAAATGACACAAATGAGACAGAAAATGACAAAAATGAGACGCGAAATGATAAAAATGAGACACAAAATGACACAAATGAGACACAAAACGATAAAAATGAAACACGAAATGATAAAAATGATACAAAAATGACACAAATGAGACAGAAAATGACAAAAATGAGACGCGAAATGATAAAAATGAGACACAAAATGACACAAATGAGACACAAAACGATAAAAATGAAACACGAAATGATAAAAATGATACAAAAATGACACAAATGAGACAGAAAATGACAAAAATGAGAAACGAAATGATAAAAATGAGACACAAAACAACAGAAAGGAGGAAAACCGTCCCAACAAGACATTACACAAGAGACACCAATGAAAAAGGAGACACAACATGACACATATAGGATGCAAACAACAACAACAACAACAACAACAAGCTGCAGCGTGAAGCTCTTTGAGCAGCAGCTGGTCGAAGAGCTGAAGCGTCACGGAAAGAGGAAGGTGGTCTTTGAGAGTCTTTGTGGGTCTTTGTGTGCAGCGTGGAGCCCTCAGCTGTGTCACCTCTGAAAACGCTGATGAGAAAATGTAAACAAAGGTGGAGGAGGCTGCAGACTGAGGACAGGAACACCTGCTGCTGCTGTAAATACCGACAGGACAACTGAATCTGCATCTGCAATAAGGAAACACACACGAAGCTGCAGCTCGACTCTTATGGTGAATCTGACACACATCCGGGGAGGCGTCGGTGTTTCGGTGCTCAGCTCTGCCTCTAAAATCTAAATAAATCTGTTCCTGACAGCTTCATGAGCTCCACCTGATTATCAGCGCAGATGATCTGAGTTTATGAACCGCAGCAGCCGCCGGGTTCACAGACGTACAAGCAGCAGCAGAAAGTCAGCGCAGAGGAGACGGACGGACCGGAGTCAGGAGATGAATTACTGTACAAACAGACACATTCTAACAGTGGTTTTACAAAACACCGTTGAAAAATGTTAAATATGGAGCAGCTTGGAGCCGAAAACAAGAATGACTGATAACATCAGGCTGCCTTGAAAAGAGACGGAGGGAAGTGAACAAAAAATTCAACAAAAAACCACAAAAACAAGACACAATGTGGTAAAAACAACAAGAGAGACACAAAATGACAAAAGTGGGAGAAAAAATGAGAGAAACTGACACAAATAAGACACACACACAAAAGTAAGACATAAAAAAACGCAATGAGACGTAAAACAACAACGACGCAGACACGAACAAGACACAAAAGGAAAGTGGGACGCACAACGCAAATGACACAGAAGAAAAATAAGACAGAAAACAACACAAGTGACACAGTAAACAAAAAAAGGATACAACAAGACAAAAATGAGACACAAATGAAAACACGTTAGTCAAAAAAAGACAAAAATAAGACACAAAACAAAACAAACAGGACACAAAACGACAAAAGTGAGACACGAAATTACTAAAATGGGACAAAAAATAACAAAAGTGAGACACAAATTGACAAATATAAGAAAAAAAGGACACAAAATGACAAAAATGAGACATGAAATGACACAAAATGAGACACAAAATGACAAAAACACAAAATGTCAAAAAGTAGACAAGAAATGACAAAAATGAAACATAAAATGTCAAAAATTTAAAACAAAATGTCAAAAATTAAACACAAAATGATAAAAAATTAGACAAGAAAAAGCAAAAATGAGACATAAAATGTCAAAAATTTAAAACAAAATGTCAAAAATTAAACACAAAATAACAAAAATTAGACAAGAAATAACAAAAATGAGACATAAAATGTCAAAAATTTAAAACAAAATGTCAAAAATTAAACACAAAATGACAAAAATGAGACACGAAATGACAAAAATGAGACACGAAATGATAAAAATGAGACACATAATGACAAAAACACAAAATGTCAAAAATTAGACAAGAAATGACAAAAATGAGACATATAATGTCAAAGATTTAAAACAAAATGTCAAAAATTAAACACAAAATGATAAAAATTAGTCACAAAATGTCAAAATTCGACACAAAATTACAAAAATGAGACAAAAATGATAAAAATGAGACATAAAATGACACAAAATGAGAAACAAAAAGAAATAACACAAAATATCACAAATTGGACAAGAAATGAGAAAAATGAGACATAAAATGTCAAAAATTTAAAACAAAATGTCAAAAATGAGACACAAAATGACAAAAATTAGACACAAAATGACAAAAATGAGACACAAAAAGATAAAAATGAAACACAAAATGTCAAAAATTAAACACAAATCGACAAAGACCAGACACAAAATAGCACATATGAAAAAACAAGACACAAAACAGAAGAAAAGAGACAACGAATGAAAAATGAGACACAAAACAACAGCAAGGAGACACAAAATGACACAAACAAGACACTAATCAACAAAAGCGAAACACAAATCGACAAAAACGAGACACAAAATAACACAAATGAGACGTAAAATGACAAAAATGAGACACAAAACAACAAAAATGAGGCACAAAAAACCGACACCCTACTACAGTTAATGTTGATTACAGTTGCAGCACCATATAAATGCAGTTTATTACTGTAAAGTCTAGCTACAGTATTAAACTGTAAACCTCATATTCTGCTGTAGAGGCTGAAATCTATGATCTAATAATGAACTGTTTAAATAAACTAAAACTGTAACGCTGTAAAAAGCCAGTATTTGACAGTAACTGTACAGAAACGCAACAAAGGGATAAATACTAACGATAAGAAGAGGATCCTGGGAATAATTAGACAAACAAGAGAAGGAAGAAGGCGACAGGCGGCTGCAGAGGTCTGACAGGAAGACAGAGCAGCACATTCCTTCATCCTCCTCATCCTCCTCATCCTCCTGCTCTGAACAGCAGCTGGGACAGGTGTGCTCTGAGACGCCTCCCGGTGTGTGTCTGTGTGTGCTGAGTCTGCACTGCCTTGTTGTGTGTAATTACTGAGATCAGAAAACTGCTCGTAATGACAAAAATAGTGAAGGCAACACACACACACACACACACACACACACACACACACAGGCTGAAGGATGTGTGCAGTTTGAGGTCTCAGGAAACAGAGGGATCCTGTTTGTGACTCGGACTCATTGTTCAGCTGCTAACGCAACGCGACACACACTCTCACATGTACACACACTCACATGTACACAACACACACTCACATGTACACACACTCACGCATGTACACACACTCACATGTACACACCACACACACAGCTCATGTTACAGCTGGCTGCAGACCAAAGACTCATCAGTGTAAAGTTTCCTGCACAACATTGAACACGCTGCAACCCGACGCTGATGAGCCCACGCCCTGCTTAGTGTCTCGTTTGTGTCACGTCGCGTCTCATTTGTGTCATGCTGGGTCTGGTTTTTGTTGTTTAGTGTCTCATTTTGTTTCATTTTTAAGATTTTGTGTCTCATTTGTGTCATTTCATGTCTCATTTGTATCATTTTGTTTCATTTGTGTCATTTTGTGTCTCATTTTTGTTGTTTTGTGTCTCATTTTTGTCCTTTTTGTCTCATTCGTGTCATTTTGTGTCTCATTTTTTTCCATTTCATGTGTCTTTTTCTATCATTTTGTCTCGTTTTTGTCATTTTGTGTCTCATTTTTGTCATTTCATGTGTCTTTTTCTATCATTTTGTCTCGTTTTTGTCATTTTGTGTCTCATTTTTGTCATTTCATGTCTCATTTGTCTCATTTGTTTCATTTGTGTCATTTTGTGTCTCATTTTTGTTGTTTCGTGTCTCATTTTTGTCATTTTGTCTCATTCGTGTCATTTTGTGTCTCATTTGTATAGTTTGTGTCTCATTTTTTTCCATTTCATGTGTCTTTTTTTTATCATTTTGTGTCTCGTTTTTGTCATTTCGTGTCTCATTTTTGTCATTGTGTCTCATTTGTATTGTTTGTGTCTCATTTTTGTCATTTTGTGTTTCATTTTAATCATTTTGTGTCTCATTTTTGTCATTTTGTGTCTCATTTGTGTCATTTTTTGTCGTTTTGTGTCTAATTTGTGTAATTTTGTCTAATTTGTTAATTTGTCTCGTTTGTCATTTTGTGTCTCATTTGTGTGTTGTTTCTCATCTCGTTTTTTCATTTGTGTCAGGTTGTATCTGGTTTTTGTGTGTGTCTCATTTTTGTCACTGTCTTTTTTTTCTTTAGTATCATGTTGGGTCTGATTTTTGTTGTTCAGTGTCTCGCTTTTGTCCATTTATGTCTCATTTTGTGACATTTTGTGTCTCATTTGTGTCATTTTGTGTCTCATTTTTGGTACGTAGTGTCTCATTTGTGTTATCTTATCTCTTGTTTTAATAACTTTGTGTCTATTTTTTGTCATTTCACAACTTATTTTTTGCCATTTTGTGTCATTTTTGTCGTTTTGTGTATCATTTGTGTAATTTTGTGTCTAATTTGTTAATTTGTCTCGTTTTTGTCATTTTGTGTCTCATTTGTGTGTTGTTTCTCATCTCGTTTTTTCATTTGTGTCAGATTGTATCTGGTTTTTGTGTGTCTCATTTTCGTCACTTTGTCTTTTTTTTCTTTAGTATCATGTTGGGTCTGATTTTTGTTGTTCAGTGTCTCGTTTTTGTCCATTTTTCCTCATTTTGTCATTTTGTGTCTAATTTGTGTAATTTTGTGTCATTTATGTTGTTTTGTCTCGTTTTTGTCATTTTGTGTCTCATTTGTGTCATTTTGTGTCTCATTTGTGTCATTTTGTGTCTCATTTTTGTCATTTTATGACTCATTTGTGTCATTTTGTGTCTCATTTTTGTCATTTTATGACTCATTTTTGTCATTTTGTGTGTCATTTATGTTGTTTTGTCTCATTTCTGTCATTTTGTGTCTCATTCGTGTGTTGTTTCTCATCTCATTTTTTATTTGTCTCATTTGTGTCAGGTTGCATCTGGTTTTTGTTTATTTGTGTCTCATCTTTGTCGCTTTCTGTCTTTTTTTCACGTTGGGTCTGATTTTTGTTGTTCAGTGTCTTATTTTTGTCTATTTGTCACGTTGGTGTCATTTTATGTCTTGTTTTAATAACTTTGTGCCTATTTTTTGTCATTTCGCATCTTATTTTTTGCTATTTTGTAATTTGTGTCTTGATTTGATGTTTCGTGCCTCGTCGTGCGTCTCCTTTCTCCTGTTTTGTGTCTCGTTGTTCATTTATGTCTTGTTCGTGTCATTTTGTGTCGTCTTTTCCTTTGTTTTACGTCTCATTTTACATTTGTGTCCTGTTGTCCCTGTCTTTTGCCCTTTTGTGTCTCATTTTAATGATTTTAGGTCTTAATTTTATCGTGTGGCTGATTAATGTGAATGTTTTAAGGTAATTTATCCACATTTTCACTGCTGAAGCCACATTGCTAGTGGTTTTTACAATAAGTTATGACACAACAAAATAATGTGGGACAGGATGGTGCAGGCGAGTGAGTCAGAGTGCAGCAGTAAATGGGAGCTTTGTGAGTAGAAATTAGTCACTTCGGAGGAAAATGAATTAGTAAATAATGAGTTCAGGACAAGATGAGGGAGGGCTGTGGTTGTTGTTGATTCCTCTAAAGGGAGGCAGACATCAGGGACAAAGAGTCAGACAGCCTGTTCAGACACACCCCTCATTAGAAAGTGGAAGAAAGAACAGCCGGGCACAACATGACACGAATGGAAAACAAGACACAGGACAAGATAAAGGACTCACAAAATGAGACAACACAAACAAGACGCAACAGAAAAGTGAGACACAAAATGCATCGTACGAAAAAAAAGACACTAATTAATATCAAGACACAAAACAACAGAAAGGAGGCAGATTTGTTCCGAAGACACGTTAAACTACACAAATAAGACACAAAAGAAAAATGTGACATGAAATGGCAAAAGCAAGACGCAAAACCAGCCTTAAAACCCAAAGTGCTCCTGCAGAACCTCTTCCACAGGGCAGTGTTTGGGGTAGGAAAACTGCCTACGCTTCTCCTCTCTCTTACGCCACCATCCATCCATCCATCATCTTGACCGCTTAAGGGTCACGGGGGGCTGGAGTCCATCCCAGCCGACTCGGGCGAAGACAGGGGACACCGAACCATCGTGCAGCCCTACATCACAGTCCTCTAACATAACAAACCTCTATTGTTCTGCTTCCTCCATAGATCTGGAGTTATGTCTAGTTTCGGTGCACTGACCCTTACAGAAGCATCACATGAATTTCACGTGTGCAAAAACACACACAGGTTTCACTCCAAAACCACCTATTTCACATGAGATTTTGAACATGTTTGCACACACGAAGTTTCACCTGTTCTGGACCACGTGTGTTTTTGCACATGTGAAATTCATGTAAGGGGAGAGTCGACGTCGCAGCTGCAGGATCCGACACCGCAGTGAAAACAGAAAGGCTACAAGGGCTGTCCTTGTAAACTTTCACAAGACCTCCTGTCAGTGGGTGGGATGTGTCAGGCAGCAGGTGAAGAGTCTGGACGGAAAGAAGGAAAACGTGCAGCAAGAGCGAGGATCTGAGGGGCTTCGGCAAGCTGTGATGGCAGACAAGAGGGTCAGAACATCACAGAAGATCTCTAGACTAGCATTCCAGAGCGTTCTAATGCACTATAAAGGTGGAACAGCTGATGCAGTAGCTCTCTAGTCGGTTCCAAGTCATGACTGAAACCAAAGAGCTCAATGAGAACCTCCAGTTTCTCATTGTTGCTGCTCACGAGATGTTTAAAGGCTATAAAGTCATATCCAAGTCCAAGGAGTTCCTCACTGAGAAACATGTCAAAGGGCTGCTAGGAAGACAGACGTGAGCCCTGCACTGGAACAATGGTGGAGGCCAAGAACAATCCAAGGACCAGCACCAAGAGCATCCTGATGAATGTGAGCAGTTCTGGTAGCAACATGTCCATCAGAAGAACAAGGCTGGTCTCCATGGATCAGACCAAGGAGGACTCCACTTCTCCAAGACAGACACACTAAAGCTCAGCTGGACCTGCAGCACTTCTCTAGTCAGCTACTGCTCAGTTACAAGTCTTCTTCCTGGTGTCCTTCTAGTGGTTGGCAGCAGCATTAGGTATGGCTAGGTCATCTCCAGTACATTGTGGAGCACTACCACATCTCATGAGATGTTCCATGGTCTGGGGCTCACCTCACACACAAGCATCAGTGGTTGACATTTTCCACTTCTTCATGGACACCTTACAGCGTCCTTCACCAACCTACAGATGGTTCAAGGCCTTCCAGACAGCCCAAGGTTGTTCATGGCCCGTAGCAAGGCGTTCATTAGGGGTGATGCCTCTCGCTGTGTATTGGGTTGACTGGCTGCTGTCGCTGTTCCACTGGTTATACCATAGGTTGATTCTGGCGTCGGTTGGTTTGGCCTCAAGGTCCTCAGCTGAATCCAAGAAACTACTCCTGGAGCTGAGCTGCTTATGGGGGGCGGAGTGTTCGTGGAGTGGATGCCGGTTGTTGTTGGCCAGCTTTGCTGACGACCGACCGCCAACGACAGTCAAGTTCTTCATTACAAGTCATGTCTGAAGTAAACGAGGAAACGTTCAGACTGTGGAGGAAAACATCAGGCGATGTGCAGAAGAACTGCTCCTTGGGCAGCATTGGAGCTTCCAACAAGACAACGATGTGAAACATGGAGCCAAAGTGGAGAAGAAATGGTGGAGAGGAAACAATGAGAAGATGTTGGAGCGGCCCAGCCAGAGTCCAGACCTGAATCCATCCAGGATCTGTGGAGGAGCTGAAGAGCAGAGTGATGGAGAGGAAGCCTTCAAAGAGCTGGAGATGGAACCTTGGAGGAACTAAACCCCAGTGGAGACCTGAAGAAAGACACTAGAAGCACTGGTGGACTGATGTGGAGGAAGATAAAGACTCTGACACTGATTACTGAGGAAGAGGAGGAATGATTTTGGACTAACACAACGTCTTACTGTCTTTTGGCACTTGTTTATATCATTTTTAACCAGAAGAAACCTGGTGATCAAATAAAAAGTAACTATAAATTAAAAATCTGGCATGGGGATGAATCATTTCAGGCCTCAAAGATCTCTAGATAGACACTTGGAGGAACTCAATCCCAGTGGAAACATGCAGAAAACTTGCAGCTTGGTGTGAATAAATGTGGGTTTAACTGTAAGTATAAAACCTGAGCGGCCTGATTGGAAAACGACACTGAAAGAACCAAACTGAAATTTTAGTTTCACCGCTTTCCATCTCATATCTACACCTTCAGCTTCCCCCCCTTGTTCTGCTAATTTATCTCCACCTCCAGTCGCCTCTTGAGCCGCTACACAACAACTCCGACACAATGCCTGTGTGTGTGTGTGTTACGCCAGCCTCTATCGGAGTCTTTGAGCTCAGGAAGAGGCCGGCGTAACACACACACACTCGTGGGATGAGAACCTCCGGCGTGGCCTTTCCCACCGCTGCCCTTCTCTGAACCAACACACTCGTACAAACACACTCGTTCGCACCGCCGCGCCATCAAACGGGGCCTTTTGTCTTTCCTCTTGCGCAACCGCTACAATCACACACTTATCTGCGCACATCTGCACGGGGGCTCGTTACCGCAACCACAACAAACCCCCCCCCTCCCTCGCTGCATGCACAGAGTCGAGCACGCCATGTTCTCCGCTCAGCAGCCGACGAGTAAAGCTAGTGAATGAGAACGGACACTTTGATTTACCCTTATCAAGTTTAATAATCCAACCAGCCACCACAGAATTAGCAAACATTCATCCTTGTAAACAAACTCTTATGGTGTTAATTTTATTCCATCTTATAAAAATAGTAAACACTATTTGGTTCACATCGTATATATATATATATATATAGATATAAAAAAGGTTCTGCTTAGAAAAGATCTCCACACAAACATCACTGCCACTGATATGATCCTACATGGTTACACAGAGGCATGAGCACATGAATTATTACGCAGAAGAATAAGACACATTTCACGTGTGAGTACCGGGGAATGGGAGATAATAATAATAATATATGTGTAATTGAAATAGCAGCCGACGAGTAACAACGCCACAAAATCTTTGGCTAGTGTGAGACGAGGTTCGGTCCAGCTCACCGGATTCCTGACGTGTGGCCGGATCAGTAAATGCCACTGAGCTTTAATGGCAGGCGTGACCTAACAGAAGGCACTTGAAGACACGCAGAGAGCAGGTCGCAGCTCAGCGAACAGCTGCAGGACAGTAACAGTTTGACTGCATTTAAGACATCAGAGTTTATCCTCTTTTTTTTTAGCTGTAAAGCCCCTTTCAGACATGCAAAACTTCCTGTTGATCCAAACGAGCGAGCACCAGGCCCGGTCTTCTGTAAAAGCTGCAATATTGTAAAGTCATACCGAGTCGCGCTTCACTTTCAGCACGGCACGTTGATGGATGAACAAACAAGCGGCATACTTGAAGCAAACTGAGGAAGATTTTTTTCCACATAAGACACTATTTTCGTGCCTTTCTCGTTCACTTTGCTCTACTATTTCACTTCTTTTGCAAACTGAAATGTCCATAAAGTAAAACTTGACCGCAATAAAGACACAATCTGTAACAGGCCAGATAAAGGAGATTCACCATTAATGACTGTAATCCAGAAGCTAAAGTTTAGCTTGTTGCTCCCAACTGTTTAGCAGCGTTTCCTCTGAGCATATTAAATACCTGCAGCATCAGACAGCAGCAGCAATTTTATCTAATTACTTATAATTATACATAATACCCCACATGGAGACAGGATGGATCAGGACCTAACAGTAGCTGGACTTTAATTTGTTGCTCCCAGCTGTTTAGGATTATTTCCTCTGAGTTTATTAAAAGCCTACTTTATTAATTACTTTAAATTATAAATGATCCCTGACATGGAGACAGGATGGATCAGGATCCAACAGTAGCAGGACTTTAATTTGTTGCTCCCAGTTGTTTAGGAGCATTTCCTCTGACATTATTAAATGCCTGCAGGACCAGTAGCTTTATTAATTACTTTAAATTATAAATTATTCCTGGCATTGAGACAGGATGGATCAGGATCTAACAGGAGCTGGACTTTAATTTGTTGCTCCCAGTTGTTTGGGATTATATCCTCTAAGTTTATTAAATACCTGCAGCAGCAACTTTGTTAATTACGTATAATTATAAATGTTCCCTGGCATGGAGACAGGATGGATCAGGATCTAACAAGAGCTGGAGTTTAATTTGTTGCTCCCAACTGTTTAGGATTGTTTCCTCTGAGTTTATGAAGTACCTCCAGCATCAGACAGCAGCAGCAATTTTATTACTTACAATTATGAATGATCCCTGGCAGGGAGGCAGGATGGACCAGGATCTAAAAGTAGCTGGAGTTTAATTTGTTGCTCCCAGTTGTTTAGGATTATTTCCTCTGAGTTTATTAAACACCTGCAGCATCAGACAGCAGTTAGCAACTTTATTTCTTACTTATTACTATAAATGACACCCAACACGGACAGTGACAGTTTATCAGCTGCAGGTAAACTAATTTCAGGTCCTGAGCTTCATCACAGGATATTCTAATTTTACCGTTGATAAAGTCGTAGTTACATTATCGTCACACGTGCACTGAATTTTTAATGTCTGGGAAATCATAAGTAAACTACGGTTTTAGTTATTTGGATTGTTTAGATTATTTTTATCATCTTATTGTTTTTTTACAACCCTTATTTCATTGTTCTCCGTTACCCTCTATTTACTGATTTATTTTAATGATATACTTTGACTATATTACCCTGTATTTCCTTTTATTCCACTTGTGCTTCACCATTACTTGGATGGAACATTTCACTATTATATCTGGTGCTGTACTACTCATTTATTTTGAAAATCTTCTACCATGTTTGGATTGTCCAGCCCTCTGTTATTAAGTGCTCTTCCTGAGTTCTTTTTCTTGCCCCGTGTGGTTTTAAAAGGTGCTTATTGTTATTCTCATTATTATTGGTTGCACTGTCAAATGTAGTCACTGTGGTGTCTGATTGAAGCCGCGAGGAACACAATAACGGATTAGTTTTGTCTGAACGGCGGAATAGCGTCGGTTTAACAGCCTGACAAAGCAGCGACATCCTCCATCTTCATGTCTGAAAGGGGCTCGACTGCATTTCTTCCCCCCCCCCCCGAAAAGTAAACACAACACAATTGCCATTATCGCCACTTTACAAGCGGCGTCACTCAGCGAGTCCCGATGCCCTCCTCTGCCGCACTCTATTAAAGAGACAAGACGAGTGACGGGCAGAGCTTCGCCTTCCACTCATCTCTTTGCATAACCGCCCCCCTCCTGTCCTCATATATGCATGGGCTTATAGGAAGGCGAGCTCTGATTGACGGACGCAAACCTCCAGAAGAGATAAAATCTGATGAGGCTGGTGAAGATTCCAGGTGTGTTTGGAACCTGCAATAAAAAAACAACACAGAGGAGTGTCATTATTTCGATCCCGAGGGCTGCTTTCGCTGGCACACGCTCAGATTCGAGTGCACATTTGCCGCGTCGTACCACAATGTAGTAGTCGTTCAGCTGGAGGCCGTAGAGAACCCAGGAGGTGGAGGTGAAGAAGGTCGCTACAGTCAGGGGGAAGGACAAGCACTGGACGTTACCACTGCGCACTATTTCCACCTGAGAGGGAAGAAAACGGGAGGAGAGGAGCAACAATCAGTCAGAAAATGGGCTTTAAAGCTGCTTTAATCAGAGTTTTTAGATTTATATAGGATCAAAAGTCCATCCATCATCTATACACCGCTTAATCCTCTGTAGGGTCGCAGGGGGCAAGCCGGAGTACCCGATGAAAACCCACGCTGCACAGGGAGAACATGCAAACTCCACGCAGAAAGATCCCAGGCGTCCTAACCGGGACGCGAACCGGGGATCTTCTAGCTGTGAGGCGACGCTGCTAACCACCTGAACCACATGTACCTGCATGCCACAATAATACAAAACTAAACATAAAGAATACTTTAATTTTAAATTCTTGGCCACATAAATGAAAATAAAATTAATTTAGTTGAACTTTCGTAACTGATTGAACAGGTTTGACAAGTTGAAGCACAAAATCAGAAGTCTTGGTCGACAGTCTGATCCAAGTTCTGGAATTTTGAAATAGTTCTCCAAATATAAGTAAGAGAAACGGATAATAACAGCGAAAATTTCAGGTTTTTATCTTTGATAGTCGCTGAGATATTGTTGTTGTTCAAATGGCCTCAAATTTCAATGTTAGAAAAAAAACCTGCTGAAAGTGGGTCAACGAGCAGTTTTTAAAACATTTATCCCGGAAAGTATTTGCTATAGGAAGCTAAAATTTCACAAATATATCTATATAAATATCCAAATTTTATGCTACAAAAATTGTAATACAAAATGTGCAAAATATAAATGTAAAAGGTGGTGTCTGTGGTGATTTTGCAGTGTTTGTGTGTTGTGTTTTAGGATATTTTTGAAGAATTACATTAAAAAAGTCAGTGAAAACAGAAAAATTTGAGGAAAAAATATCCAATTTTGCTGACTTGAGGTGGTTTTTGACTTTATTGGGACTTCATTAGGAGAGAGAAACACCTTCTCTAAATAAGTTCTGACGTAGCAAGAACTTTTTTAACACTTATTTAGCAAGAACGTAGCTTTAACTCAACTTTAAATGCTGTTTCTTTCATTATCTTTGTCTCTAGACAGCATTAAACATGTCCGACACAAGCTGACATGAAAGAATCACTACATCTTTCTCAATTTAAAAAAATAATCCCTGATAAAACAAAATAAACTTTGCGTCATTTTCCTTTTTTTAAAATATTTTTTGGGGAATTTTTTAATGATGGGGGAGACGCAGGGTGAAAGAGGGTAGAGAGACATGCAGCAAAGGGTTGTGAGCCGGACTCGAACTCACGACCGCTGCTGGCGACCTGCGCCAACACGGTAACGCCCTAACTCAGTGAGCTACACGGCAGCCCAGCATTTGTCTTTTTGAGATGGACAGATGTTTATAACAGCCATGTTAGTTGTAGCTGGGGTGGGACAAAATATCAATACAGTGATAGATCGTCGTCCCTCCTCGTGCGATATGAGCATCGATACGCTGGCGCCAAATATCAATACTTTAATTATCAAAATAAGGCGCTCTAAACCCTGCTAGCTGCCATTTCCCCAGCGTCACTACTTAATGACTCCACAAGGTGGCGTTTATCACATGAATGAGGGAGACTGTAGCGGAAATGAATCGGCCCAAGAAGAATTAGTACAGGTTTAATGGAGGACAGCAACGCTACCGTAAGAGACGCCCCATCCACGTTTAAGTCCAAAGTGTGGATCCATTTGGGCTTTGAGGGAACAAGCAAGCTGGACAAAGACTACGTCATATGCAAGAACTGCCTCGCCAAAGTAAAGCACACAGGCGACACCACCAACATGCAAACCGACCTCCAACGATGGCGACGATATTGTGATGTATCGTTTTGTGATATATAGATTATCGCAGCATCGTGATCGTATCGGTATCGTGAGCCACGCATCGCGCGTCGTGTCGTGACGTACCCTGTGGTTCCCGCCCCTACTTGCAGCGCCACCTTCTGGTGACGCTACGCCGCCTAGCTTGCTAGCTCAAAAGCAGCTAATGGAAATTCACATTTTCTTTCTTTATTCTATTTGAGACTTTCGCCTCAAATTCGCCTCACAATTTTACTGTGCTACTGTACTGCTGTACTGCTACTGTAGTGTCTTTCAGCTCGTCATTTTGGTAAAACATTGCACAATTTTATCCTCTTGATACCATTTTAGCAACATTTCACATCAGAAATGCTTGTAAGATGGTTGTGCAGCTTCAGAACTCCTCTTCATATCCTCAGACACTTTTAATAATAGGAGGATGGATTGTGCGTCGTTACCAGAAAGCTACAAGCAAAACTGAATCAGGAGGTCTGTAATTGCGATCTGCGCTTTAAACACAGACCCTGGGTGGTAATTTCACCTTCCAGCTTTGCAAAACCTGCGTGATTCTCCGTCCGACTGCTGAAGTTCATTCCTTTGTGTAATTTTCCCTTTAAAAAATCCCCCCACATGTCTAAATCTCAGTAGTAAACGGCGAGCCACGGCTACAAGTGTCGTATAAATCTGGAAACCCCGTGTAAAAAGCTACTTCCACTTCTGGAATGTGCTGCGCCGTTAAAGGGGGACAGCTCAAGGTTCGCTCAACTGCAAGGAGGACAAATGCGACCGAGGGGATGAGACGCAAACAGAGACAGAGACCGAGAATAACAGGAAGACAGATAAAGGAAGGAAAGGCAGGAAACCGGGCGACTGGGGGTCGGAGCTGAGAGGCAGATGGAGGGAAGGAGGCAAACAGGATAGAAGACGGAGCCACAGGATGATACAAAGAGACAAAAGGAAAGAGAGGATTTATTCCTTCACTGGTGAATTAAAGCTGAGCACATGTGAGGTGAAGTGAACTGCTGCTGTTTCAGTGACGCAAAGAAAACACATGTTGCTGCTGCTGAAAATAAGGTGTAAGCGAATTCTTAAAGTCCCAATGAAATGTGAAAATAGCTTTAACAACACACCCAGTGCTTAGTGATGACTACTCCATTCAGGCTCTGACAAAGTGGATTTTCCTGCTGCACAGCGTGAAAACTTTCAACGTGAGTCTTTACTTTTAGAAGTTAAATGAAGTCTCAATTTCTAGAGGATCAAAAGTCGACTTTTTGCCATTTTTGATGGACAAAACTGCCTTTTTGTGTGTACCGTAATTTCCGGATTATAAGCCGCGACTTTTTTTATAACGCACTGAACCCTGCGGCTTATCTAAGGGTGCGGCTAATGTATGGATTTTTAAGGGGGCGCTACATGCTGCTAATACGGTTTTTTTGCCGAACAGGTCACAGTGGGCCAATGAAACTGTTCGAATAAAATCACTTACGCGCACCAAATTCTTCCGATCAGTTATTTTGCGTTTCATGCACACACCCTCATCGCGGAGGACGACGCTAGTTCAAGCGCGGATTTGCTTCGAGACGTAAGTGACGGTGAGAGCGACGACAAAAGAGAGACTGAAAAAGTGTGTGACGAAGAAATTCTGAGGCTGTTCTATTCCGACACCGAAGAAGACGACTTCAGTGGTTTTAGTGAGCAGGAGGAAGGTTACGACAGCGATGACTGACTTTTAATCAGCCACATTACTGCTGTGTTACTGCACTGTTAACGCCATGTTACAGGCACTGTTTGAAAAAAAAGCCTTTATTTAATAAAAAGTTTTTTAAAAATCTGTGTAAATATATCTTATTACAACATGGACACCTGCGGCTTATGTATGGAAAATTTTCTTTTTCATTTTAAATTTAGTGGGTGCAGCTTACATTCAGGTGCGCTCAATAGTCCGGACATTACGGTACTTCCTCGTTTTATCTTTGGTTCTACAGAGCAGCACATTCCTGATGTCTTGGGTTGAAGGACTAGACACTGTTAAAGCTACAACAAGCTGCTATTTGGCTACGTTCAGACTGCAGGTTAAAGTGACCCTAATCTGATTTTTTTGCCCCCCTATGCGACCTGGATCTGATCTTTTCATGACAGTCTGAACAGCACAGATTAGATTTTTTCAAATGCGACCCAGACCACTTGGATATGTGGTCCTGAATCCGATACGCATCTGATCTTCTGCCATGCGACTTCTGTCTGAACGTCCAGGTCGCATTTATCCGACCTACACGTCACTGATACACGACAAACGTCTCTATTCTGTGTTTAAGTAGGAACAAAAACAACAACCATGATGGACGATAATGTGGAGTCCAGTCAGTGGAGGTTTCAGAGTTCATTAATATTTGGGGGGACAGCTCTAGTCAGGACAAACTCAAGGGGTCTTATCAGAACCGGGCGGTTTTTGAAAACATTTCCAAAGAAATGGCCGAGCGTGGGTATAAACGGCTCCAACGCCAAAGAAAAGTAAAGAGCCTCCGAGCCGAATATAAGGAGGGTAAAGACTCAAACAAACCAAGCAGCCGTGGACGTGTTGCTGGTCCAAGAGCTGGACCGCATTTTGGGAGACGAGTCCAGCGTTCAGCCGACAGAACTGCTGGACAGCAGCTTTGTCGTGTGACGTCGTCGTGTGACGTCGTCGTGTCCTCTTCTGCGCATGGCGGGACACTTGTGGGCCGCACGAAGTTCACACAGGAGATCAGATACAAGCCGCATTTAATTGGAAATGTAAGCAAACTCGCAAAAAAATTGGATTTCACAAAAAAATCCAAATTGAGCATTAAGCCCTGCAGCCTTAACGAAGCCTTTGATGGGTTTTCAGCGTTTAAACAGGCAGAAAATCAGCCATGAGTGGGCAGGTTACTCTCCAAGATCAGCAATGATTCACTAACCTCAGCACTGATCATAAACTGCATACAAAAAATCGATTTATTGGTTTGAGGGCTCCGGTTTAGAAGCTTGTTTGTGCTTCTTTAAACCAATCACAGACACCTTGAGACACTTTGACTGCGTTAAAACGACCAAATATATTGCCAGACAATAAATAGGCGATTAGAGTGTTTTATATTATAAAAACATTCTGTCTCTACATTATCTATTAAACGACTACGATGAAGTGATGTCTTCCTTTAAATCGCTTCTTAAAATCCATGTTTATAGACTTGCTTCTGTGTGATGTCGTCTATTTTGTTCACCTGTTTTATTCCATTTATTTTTTCATGTATTTATTTATTACGATCATTATTTTTTAGCCCTTGTTTTTATGGTTTTGCGCTCAATTACATTTATTCTACTTGTACTGGGTTTACTGGTTTGTTGTTCAGTGTTCTTCCTGAGTATCCTCTTTTTTCTTGCACTGTATGCAAAGCACTCGGTAACCTCTATAGTCTAATAGATAAAGACACTGCTATTACATTACTAGAACATTTGTCAGTGAAGGTGTAGAAGTCCAGCTGACTGTCTGCATGCAGCCTGTGTGTGTTTTGTTTACCAGGTCGGTCAGCGGCGACATGTACATGCTGACGGTCACGACGCTGCAGGTGAGTCCCAGCTGGCTGAGCCGAGAGTCTCCTTCGGGTAGAAACATGCCGAAGTAGAGCCAACCGCAGGTCAGAACCGTCGCCGCCGCCACCGTCTGGGACATCACCAGCCCCTGAAAGCAGCAGACGCAGTCAGAACCAGCAGCAGGGAGCAGAGCGACTCCTGCCGGGCCGCACCGGAGGACAGACCCACCCTGTGCTTGGTGTAGTGGAGGTACATGATGATGTAGAGGATCTGCAGAAGAGCTCCGATTACGTTGACCAGGACGATGGTCTGGTCTCTCTTCAGCATCCCATAGAACAACCAGCCGAGGTTGCTATGGAAACAAGAGGAGCATTAGATGTGCTGGCAACAGTGGTGATAAAGTGCTGAAAGTCTGGCTTCCCCACACAATTAATAGTAAAGCCTGTTAGAGAACTACATATAAAAACTGGAGCTCCATCCAGTAGCTTCTATTTCTCTGGCAGAACTTTTTCATGGAACCATTTCTCCTCATTTTAACAGCACAACAGACACCATTCAACCACATACAGCCAAGTAGTTCTCAGAAATCAGAAAATGATCACAGAGATTTTTCAGAAACTCAGATAATCTGTATTATTAAGTTTAAAGACAGAATATCAAATCTACACTTTTTCTTTCCACTGAGGAAATACAGTATTTACAGTTTGCCTAATCTGTTGAAACCCATCTACAGTTTTAAGCCCTTGAAGATTCAGTCATCGCTAATGTCAAGCAGGAGAGCCAATGAAAACAAACGATCAGAGCTGCTGCATTAAACTTAAGTCCTGCTGACTGATTTTTGACGTCGGATTTGGCAACATACAAGGAAACATTAAACCTTAAAAGCTGCCGGTAGCTTCTGGTTGTCTTACGGTTATCAGTAGAGATAACAAGGCCAAGAAATACACTTTTGTTTTTTTGCAACGGCTGGAAAGCTAATAATAATGCAATAAAAGTAACGCCACTCATCACTGTTAATGCCAGAGTCCATCAATGTCGGGCTGTAAAGTTGATTGGCAACGCTTTTACTGGCTCATACTGTGCCGTATAATAACTATCAAACTGATAAGAGGATACTGAGACAGTCTGAGGTATCAATCCTTCAGATCAGTGGTTCTCAACTGGTCCAGCCTCAGGACCCACTTTGTCTCTATGAAAAACGGTCGCAACCCAAATTTTTGAAGTTTGCTGTTCCTGTTAACATATTAAGGTTTATTGGGTGTAGTCTCAACACATTTTGATACAATTTAGGAAAATTTTGGCTTATTTTTTTGCTAATTTTGACATATTTGGACACTTTTGCCAAGTTTGGGGCATATTTTGGCCCATTTTGACAGATTCTGAGCACATTTTGGTTGATTTTTGGGACGTTTTAGCATAAATTTCTCCAATAAGCTGTCAGAACCAAATCTAGAGGTTAATAGTGGGCGACTACTGGTGTCACCACCACTAAAAATATTGCCATTGAAAGCAAACTGTGTCATAAGAAACACATCCTTCAAAATAAAAGACTTTACACCACTACTTTTTTGGGGGGGCCATGCTTCTGCGACCTTCTAAAAGTGGCTTCGTGACCCACTTTTGGGTCCCGACCCACCAGTTGAGAACCACTGCTTTACATGGGAGCGTTAAACGGTTGTTTGTGTAAATAAATGAGCTGCAAAATGACGATTTTATGAACTATTCATAAAGTCAGTGTAACATTTGATCAGACTGATGTATGGAAACTTGCCAGTAAAGGAAGAATAGTTACACAACCTTTGACACGAAGCGCAAGCTAACTGTGTGTTAAAGGTGAGCGCTGGTACTTAAACAAACAACGCTAAGATCCTGATAGATGGAATAAAATACATCTGGTTTTCTGTGTCAATAAAAAATGTGCTTGTGCCTGTTTTTATGAGTTACAGTGTGTATGATTCAGGTTAAGCTGTGGACTTAGTTTAAGACATTTAAAGACCGCAGGAATGAAATCTGCCTTGATCAAACTCCTGAACAGTGAAGACCGACCCAGAAACTGCATCCAACGGAAAGAAACCAAAGTCCGGATAAGCACAGCGTGGGTGGGCGTCTTATTATCTTAAGACACGAGAGTTTGTATTTGTCACACGCTCGTACAGTTTGTGCCGTGAGATGCAAAGTGACTTTTACACAAGGCTGTGCAAAAACAACAAGACATGACAAAACAGCAAAACACACAAAGTCATGAATAAATAATGATCCCGTGATGATTGTGCACGCAAGACACTACTGTAAGTGTGCATTCATGCGAGTCTGTGTGTGTTCTACACGTATTTCCATTGATGCATATGTGCTGTAGCCTGCAGACAAGCTGCTATGATTTGGAATTTAAACTATGATTATCTCATGAGCTTTATCAACAATTATAAAAGCTGCACTCCATTGCAGATTTTTTAATCAACTGAGGGTCACATAATAAAGTTTATTATGCTGCATATGACTTCTCGTGTGCTTCTACTTTGCAGTGTGTCTGCAGAGGCAAATAATAAGAATTAGTGACCAGAAAAATAGACTTAAATAAGAAATTGTGCCATAACAGCAGAAAGTGTCTCACTCACTTAAGACATGTGGTGAGAAAAGGGAGAAACTGGATGTTGTCAGTGCTTTTGGATTCTCGCATCGTCTTCAGGTCGGTCCTGGAAGCACAAAAACAAATAAATAAGTAAACAAAACAAAAAGTCAATACAGATGCAGGTAGAAAAGACACTAAACGAAAATACTTGGCACACTTCTTCACTGTGAACTTCTCATCACTGTGTTTGACATGAATTCAGTCCAAAAAATTTCCAAAAATACACCTGACTACGGTGCAATAATAAAATCAAAGCAATAAATGAGGTTAATATTTAAGCTAATACAGGATATTAATGGAAAAACTCCACTTACAGTCCAGTCGAGAACATCCCGACGGTGAACACGATGCAGGCCCATGACAGAAGCGGCAGAAAATCCATAGAGCGAAAGAAAATAAATCTACAAACACCAGTGGGGTCGATACTTTACCTTGAATGTGCGTTTTTTAAAATTACGGTTCGTTTAAAGTGCATTAAAATAAAGATGTACTGAAGCTACGCGGAGGATCTCTGTTTCCGTGTTTGCAATCAGTGTTCCCTGGGTAGCTGCGCTCTGATTGGCTGTCGGGTCAAACGGGTGGGGTGCATCTGTCCAATGGGAGCCAGGAACGTCGGTCAACGTGGCGTGGCACGCAACGTCATGACGTCGACAGAGTTCTGTATGTACAGTGTGGAAGAATGAAAGGTGAACTCAGGTACATTTAAACCCAAAATATTCATAATAATGCAAATATTTCGATTTATAGTTATTTTTTATTTGACCAACAGGATTCCTTTGGCTGAAAATTAAATAAACAAGTAGGAAAAGATAATAAGACATTGTAGAAGAGATGCAAGTTCTAGATTTTTAACAGTTTTTATATATTTTCCTGACATTTTCTCAGAAAGGATATTCATAGTCCTTGAAATTCTTTTTTAAAAAACATTTTACTACTTCACTACTGCTGTATCTTTCTGCTGTATGTAGCTCTAATGCAGTTTTTCTGCAGACTGCCTGATGTTTTCCTCCTTGCAACACTTCTAAGGGGTATGAATAATTTTGGTCATGGCATTTGCAGCCACAGTGTAAACGAACAAGCAAAAAGCTAAGTTGTGCACGAATTATTTTTTATATTCAGTGGTTCCCAATCTGGGGATAGACTGATTTTACATTATAATTTCACTTTAAGCCTTGATTAGACTGTGGTCACTCAGTTGTTGCTTTTAGGCCAGGTATACTTTGCATTTCTACAAGTCTGCCAGGGTCTGCTAGACGTAAATGCACAGACCCATATACATGCATCCCAAAATTTATGCCCTCTGCACTACAAAGACAGTAGCGCACATACTCAGCAGTAGCGTTTATGTGCAAAATATGTACACATGATCATATGTATGGAACGTAGGCAGATTAGTAGTAGTACAAAATAGCAATAACTGCACATTCTTGTGTGGCATCTGCAAGGAAATATAGTCAAGGCTTATTACTACTTTCTAGTCTGCTTGCAGGACTCTGTTGTGTACATGTGCATTAAATTATATCTATATATTCCATGCAGACACTTTACTTTAAGTGTAGTTTGTTCAGAGTCACCTGAACCATCCTTTAATTGTGCTGCTTTAGACTGCTGGGGGACTTCCCATGATGCACTTGGCACCTCTTCTCTGTACTCCTCTTCCTTTCTTTTATACAATAATTGCATGTCACTAACTTTGTGTCTTGATCTGGAGCTACACGTCTCCGATCTGCAGTTACTGTCCTCACTGATCTCCAAAGAGTTTATGTTCTATTTGTCTGTCCTCCATCTGTTCTCCTTCTCTGTCCCCAGCCACCCATGTCATGCAAACCCTAGCAGGCCCTTGCATACTTACAGGCATGGAAAGTACAACGCAGAACAAGTGCCAAGTACCAGAGCCATCATTTCTGCCTTTCCTATTCATTGTCTGTGTAAGTGGCTGTGCATTGCATTCTGGCAGCACTACTTTGTTGCTTAGACATTTGCATGAAGTTGAGATCAAGGCTACTTTAAGCAAATCAGTGGCGTCTCGAAAGACTTGATACCTCTGAAAACTCTCCAAAAACTTTTATATTTATTCATATATGATCTGAAAGGAAGACAGATTCACCAGCGACATAGCTTATTTCTCACCTCAGATGTTTTTGAAATACATTCTAGTGACCTGTTTTCATAATATAGCGAGGTGAAAGCTTCAAAATGAGCAACCATGCCGGTGCAGTTTGAAATCCAGGAGAAGACAACCCACGAGTGCTTGTCCAATCAGGTGCAGCCATTGTGGAGGAGGGTATTACCTGCCATAGACATATATACGTAGACGCCGCGTTGATTACCGCTGCTGTTTGGAGCTGACGTGCCTACGCGGCGGCCATCTTGGTACAGTGCCACTCGCCCCTACAGTGCATTACGTCTATAGAGGAATGACATGTCTGCACTATAAAAGTGATCATAAATCCATCAGTTGTCAACATGTATTGTTTGTTACAAACGTCAGACATGGAGGACAGACAGGCAGACATAAATAGAACAAAAGCATCCAAGCATCCTGTGTCAAAGCTAAATGTGTGACGTTTTTAACAAATCAAACCGTTTAGAAATCGGTCGAAAATTCAGTGAATAATTCTACTTTAAGATTGTGGAGTACCTCTTACCTCCATAGACTTACATTCACTCCCCCCTCTGCTAGCCCTGTACCAAGATGGCGGAGCTTTAGGCACGTCCCTCCACAGTCAATGCGGCGTCTACGTATATATGTCTATGGTTACCTGCTGCCTGTTGGAGATAACCGAGAAGCCCCTGACTGCAGTGTGCAGTTCGGGGCGGAGCTCAACTTTCAGGGCAGAGCTCAACGTTTGACTCCACCCATCTCAACGTTCCATAAACCGATGGCGTTCAGTCTTATTACATACGACTTCATTTTGTTTGGTGGCAATCTAACCCTCACCCTAACCCTTCAGGAACGTAAGTATCTAATGCAATTCAGAGTGGAACCACATACAGGGCCAAATACAGGTCTGCGACTATGTTAGGAGCATAAGATGGCGCTGGTGTTTACATGCAGGCAATGTCCCCGTGGGCGGAGTCAAATGTTAGATTCAGCCAATAGCATGCCGACGTTGAGCAGCGTTGCGCTCCGCCCCGAACTGCACACTGCAGTCAGGGGCACTTGAGATAACCTGTCAATCATCTACAGATACACGCCCATTCAATGCAGGGAGGTGGTGCGACCCCTCACCTGTAAACTCACCTCTTCATTTAGCAGTGCTCAGTCGGTGGAAACAGTTGCAGCCTGTAACGTCTCGCGTGACTCTGCAGGAAGCTTTCCAAAGCCCGAAGAAATAATTCTGATTGGTTCGAGTTGGTTTGAGACTTAAAACTCAGAGGTAGGTAATTTGAATGAATTAGTCAAGGAGGAAACACAGCGGCTCTAAAACTGAAGGACGATTTCGATCACAGTTGTAATCAGTCCTTTGTCAGGTCCCCAGCCTGGTGGAGGCGAAATATTAAATTCCTGGAATCTTCTTCTGGTTAGTTTCTGCTTCTTCTTGTGAGCTACTGATCATTTTTTTGTTCCACAGTCCAGCTAAGAAGACAAAACATCCCTCTGTGGTTGAATCGGCTGCTCTGGTGCTTTGTTTCAATAAGACTGAGAGCCTCGGGTTTACATCATTACACCGCCATAATTACATGCATATTCTGGGTGTTCACAATGAAAATGAAAAGCTCCCTCCACTGGGGCGCACCGGCGTCATCTGATCAATCCAATCTCCCGTGCGTCATTTTTCAACCAGCTGTGTTATTTCATGGATATCACGTCCAGGAATTAAGATTCATGCTTCGGCTCGCGAATCGAAACCCGCTGCCGTCGCCTCATTTAGCAAAGTTAAGGGCGAATGTAATGCTAATCGCCTAGAGTGTCCTCATTAACTTTCCCCGGCCCTTCGTTCCTCTCGTCCGTCGCCCACCACGACCGGACCGCCTCCTCCCGAGTCCAGCTGTCAGGGCCGAGCTGCTTCTTCACTTTTCAGAAAATCTTTCCCACCTGACCTTTCATAAGAATCTCCGACGTGTAATTTTCTCCCTTCCTCTCCTTCGTTTTCGCAGCTTTTAGCTCTTTGCATCAGTTTGACATTTAAATTTTTAATCTTTGCTTTTAAGGTCATTTCGATTTAAATGCTAAGCAATTGTATCTCTGCTTTATATTTGATCTTTCTCTTATTCAGCTGTGATTCACTTTCCTTTTTGTGACATTACTTTTTATTTGAAGACGCCTGAATTCTTCTGAATGTTATGTAAATGATATTTTAAGAATGTTAAAGTTTACCTTTGCTGAACCTCGATGTTCAGACACCACCTTTTTATGTAATTGAAAATTTGCTGTATCACTTCAATGCCAAATGAATCGAAATCATATCACCTTACAGGAAGTGCATTGGGTCTAAGTTGAACAGAAAGTTTTCGCTCTGATGTAAAATTAAAAACTAACAGTTCAGATTTACTATATTACAAACACAGGCCACACAGCAGGAAGCAAATCTTATTTTTCCAGTACGTCCGCCTTTATTTCTGATGACAGACTCAATCCTCCTCAACATGGATGATACCAAATATCTGCAGAGATGTTCTGCTGTTCTTCACAAACTATTTTCTTTCAGCTGTCCTTTACTGGAGGAGTTGTGTTGCTGTAACTTTCTCTTTAAAAGACCACAAAGATCTTCTATTGGGTTCATTTTATTTGTCTGTCTTTAGAAAGTCTTCAGTGTTGGTCTTCCTTTGAAGCTCTTGTGTGATTTAGTTCTTCGGATGGTTCTCCTGCTGGAATCTTCCTCTTCTTCTTGTCAGCCAGTGTTTTGGTTTATCAACAGACATTCATCTATAAATGTCATCAACACCTTTATATATCATCACACTCCCACCTCCGTGCTTCACTGTCAGGACTATGCATCCACTGTGGTCGTCCTGGTCAGGTTCACACCAAACATGCTGGATTCCATCTGAGCCCAACAAACTTATCTTCATCTGACCAAAGAATGTTCTCTAGCAAAGTTTGCCCTTGCAGCGTGGTGATGAACAACAAGCGAGGCTGTTTTTGTTGGCCTCCGTCCAAAGAGGTTGATGTTCTGAAGTGTTCTTCACTGTCTGAGCCTCGCAGAAACTCTGATTTCAAATTTGATAAGCCCTGTGCCAAGTCAGCTGCCGTCTGTTTTTCACAGCTAGATTGTGAAAGTAGTTCACCAGTCCCTCCACGATTTCTTGGGCGTTTTTCAAGATTGTTGCTCCTAAAATGTCTGAATTCGCAGCAGCTTTTCTAAAAAGTTGTGATGTTTTAAGCGTATTTGTTGTGATAAAATTGCAGGAGACGGTAAAAAATTTTCAAAAAGTTGCATTTTTTTTCTTTGTTTTGTATAATTCATTAAAAATGTTAAAAGTTTAAAAAGTTAATTCCACATCCTGGCACACGCGTGTTCACACACACACGCTCACAGCTCGTCACGTCACTTAATGAATCTAACTGACCTTCATTGTTTCAGTGCTGCCACAGATCTGGATGCAACAGCTTCATCACGGTGGTTTGTCTGGTCTGTGGTCCGCTGGTTTCACCCATTCTCCTGATATGTTTACGGTAGAAAAGTGTTTGTCAGTGGATGGTTTTGGTTTGTGTTCCACCTCAATATTCCACGGGGTGAAAACAGTTTAGCTCCGCTTTGGTGGAGAACATCAGGGAATTGTTTTGCAGTAGTTTTTGTTGCATACGTATCTGTATCTTCAAACCATAAACAAGGAAGTGAATTCGGTGACATACGTGCATTACTGGGGACTGCTGTGATTGGTGGAACTCACGGGAGGCGGGACAAAATTGCGGAAAAGTCGCGGTGATTGGACGAAATTGCAAGGTGGCGCAGAATTCATGGAGATTGGTTGGATTTGCGTTAATTGTTGCGATCGCAGCATCGCAAATGCCTGGAGGGACTGGTTCACTGTCTGTGGAGTCATTTTAGGAGGACGACCACTGCAGCCATGATTAGTGGTACTGTGGCTCCTTCTATACCTCCTGAATATTTTTAGTTGCTCACTAACATTCCTGGATCCTTCTCCATCTTTGTGAAGTCTCACAATCAGATTCTTTCATTTCCTTTGTTCAATTTTAGGAAGACGAACACTACAGCCATGATTAGTGGTACTACGGCTCCATTTATGCCTCCTGATTATGGCTGTTTTGACTGATTTTTCGTCGGTCACTGATCTTTCTGTGTCTTTTTCCGTATTTGTGAAGTTTTGCAATCAGATTTTTTCAGTTTAGTTGTCTGGTTTGACCACTGCAGCCATGATTAGTGGTACTATGGCTCCTTCTATACCTCCTGACTACTGCTGACACTGTGGCTCACTGATTTTTAATTGATCTTCCTGGATCCTTTTCCATCTTTGTGAAGTCTCACAGTCACTTCAGTTCTTTTCCATGTGGAGCCATGATGCAGACATAGACTCAGCCCACAGGTTCTGCTGTTCACAGCTCATTAAAATCATGTTCATGCAGGTCGGCTTCCTGGAAATTACAGGTGGACTCAATTAGTTTCACTTTTGATTCTATTTCTTGTGTTTTCTTGAGTATTTGTTCTTGATTGTTCATAAGAGGAAATTCCCCGCTACTGCTCACCTTGGAAATTATGCTGGAAATAACTGAGAAGTGATGCAGTTTCCAGTCGTTTGACTTTTAAATGCTGTTGCACAGGTGTGTACTTACTTCTATTGTGTGCCGTGTATGGAGTCATTGTGCAGTTTAAGCCTTTGTTTGCACATGTGGATGACCTAATGCTGAAGTGAGGCCCTCCGTGTTGTGAAATCAGCCATATTTGGTCAAGTCTGTCCTGCATTAACCTACATGGTGCTGCAAGGCCGCGTGAGGATCTGCAGTGAATTTAAACTACGCCGTTATATCGGAAAAACAAACAGCTCCGATTCTGAGTGGGCATGTTGTGTGGTTTTGCAAGGGACGGCGACTTTTGGCAGTTTTCAGTCAGCCCCCGAGGCCCGCGGGTCCGAACGCTCAGCTCCTCCTCATTCCAACACGCAGCTGTGCAGACGTCGGCGAGCTTCACCTCAAAAAGAAAGACGTGCAGAGGGGCGAAAGAAAAAGGCCAAGAAAAAGAGCGAAAGAGCGCGAACGGGGAGGTGAGAGTGACACCTTCACGCTCGCTTGTCAAGTTTGCTCGTGGGCTTCTCACGATCTCCCCCGCCGGGGTCCCTCCCCCGCCTCGCCTTCGTCCAGCTCTGGTGTTTGGTTTTGGGGCTGTGAAATCGAAGCCACGGCATGTTGGACGGTCACGGATGAAAGACAGGGAGGAGGAGGAGGAGGAGGAGGGGGGATGAGAAAACAGCGTTCGGGGGGAAGACCTGGGGGTGGAAACTCGGAGGGCCGGGGAGATCTCACGAGGCGGGAGATGGATGCTTTGGCCAAAATGTTGTGTCACCCGTCAAGATCCCCGATGACCTCAGCGGGTTCGTTATTGCAGAGATGACAGAAAGCAGACAACTTCTTTTCTATGACATCACATCTTTTTTTATTATTTCACATCTTAAAACAGCTTCTTATAGTCTTCTCTATGTACAAATTTACATATAAACATTTACAAAAAAGCAGGTTTTACGAGGAAAAAAAAAAACCAATAACGGATTCTGGAAAGCCCCTTCGGTTGGAGGTCTGACGACGTGAACGAGGGATCACATCTGCAAACATCTGCCAGTGTACCATGAACGCATCAAGACGGTAGAAATGAGTGATTAAGATGAAATGAAACCCCGGTTTGTTTTTATCTGCTCTGATTTCTTAAAAAGTGGCTCTCAACCTTTAAAATACAACAAATAAATAGACGTTTGTCAGAATTATAAAGGTTTAAATGCGTTTTTTTTTTATCATTGCGATTGAAAAAGTACTTTATGCATCAACATGGTTCGAAATCAAGGTCAAGAGCCACTTTTTTCATCTCGTCTTATGACTGAACTGACAAAATATCACACAACTTGACAAATGAAGGGATCCGAGTGCTACACAACATGACAAAAAAAAATCCTACATAACCACGTTGGCCGACAGCAAAACACGAAATCAATGGTTTCTCTACATGTAGAGGAAGAAAAACTGAGTTGCACGGCGGTACCGAAGCGTGAAATCACATTTAAACGATGGAATCTTTGATCGTTCCGCTCGTCGTCTTGTTCGAAAGTGTGCATCTTGAAACGAGTTGAAGCTGAGAACTTTCATCCTCATAATAAAGTAAGAAAACGCAGAAAAAGAAAAGAGGTCTCTGGGGCGATCGACGCCCCACATTCACACCACAAACACGTCAAAACACACACCGACCGACACGCTCTGTCCATGCTCTGTATAAAAAAAGTCTGTATAAAAAAAAAGGAGTCTCTGAGTGTCCCGATGGCCAGCGTCGGGTTTGCAAAGTCTCTGTTTTACTGCTGCAGCGTCAGGGCTAATAAAACGGGGATCATGGCGAGGAAGAGCGAGAGCGAGGCCAGCTGGGCTCCGGAGCTGCCGATGCTCCTCTGGACCTTTGGCTCCATCGCAGCGGGGTCATCTGAGAGAAGAAGAAGAAGAAGAGCATTCGTCAGTGCGGGGTTTCATCGCTCAGGAATGGTAAACACACCCAGCTGAGCTCATCGCTGCTGCTTTCTCGAAAAGATTCCTCACCTGCTGGGAGCTGGTTGGAGGGGTTGTGGACTCCCCCCGCCGCCTGGAACTTCACTTTCCCTCCGTCGAAGCCCTTCCCCGTCTCCTCGGCCTTGGACTTGTCGGCGTGATTCTTTGCGGAGCCTTTGTGCCCGAGGACGTCCACCCGGAGCCGGAGACACTCCTGGCCGTGGTGGTGCATCGGCTTCGCTGGGGGAAGAGGAGAGAGGGGGAAAGTTTAATACAGGAACACGGGGCTGGAAGATAGCTCAAACACGGGATGCTACGGCTTTTTCTGCAGCATGCTCCACGACTAATCTACAAGATAAGGATTGTTTGTTAAACTTTATTTAGTAGACAGAGTTGGTTGACATGTGCAAGGAAAATGAGCACATAAGCTGCAAAGAAATGCATATTTTAGCTGCAGAAAATGACCAAAAGCAGGTTCTCTGTCTGCACCTTCATGCATTTGTTGCAAACGCACGAGGCCACGTTTGTTTCCAAGTTAAATAAGCAGCACTGAGCTCTGCAGAACGAGCGCAGAAGCCAGATCTGAAAGCTATTTAAAGCAAAAAAAACACAACTTTGGATGCCTTTACTGGAGTTACAGCATGTGAGAAACGTTCCAAGTGGCTTTTTTCAGCCTCCTTTTTATGATTTCGATGCAGACTGTCAGGCCCTAGTAGGTTTTATT